>JAJOZX010002274.1:677500-682163 GCA_023014485.1 Bathynomus jamesi
TGTCCATTTGTCAGAGTTATCCCACTGTATTGATTGGAATAATGCTTCAGTTTTATTCCACTCTAGCAACATTGTTAATAGAAATATTCTTGAGTCTGCCATTATCCAACTTTCAAATAACTTCAACATAAGCAAAGGTCTTTTTCAACTCGATCCTGTTGTTTTGAATTCCTTCAAAACAGATTTAGATAAGAAGGGTAGAACGCTAAATCTTTGGTAAACTTGTATGCTACTTTATTAACTTTTAATTTTCATTTTATTTTTATATACATCGAAACTTAACCAAAAAAGGCAGTGTTAAAACCCGGGCAGATTTCCAGTATAAATTTGTATCTTTATAATTCATTTGATCTTGTGCTAAAAATCGATATTTTTTCCTTACAAATCTGTATGCCTCTCTGATAATCCTTTAATTTTTAATTTTTATTTTTACTTCTCGGTTTATTGCATATTATATATTATATATATATATATATTATTATTTATTATTTTTTTTCTTTCTGTAACCTATATATAGGCTGTAACCCTTTTATGTAGTTCAGTGTTCCTGAGGATGTCATTAGACGAAAGCGCTTGAGCACCATTTTGTGTTTCCTTTCCTTCGTGGTTTTATTCATCATATATATATATATATATATATATATATATATATACAGGGTGTCCCATAAGTCCGGTTTCATACAAAAATTTATTTTAAATTAAATTCACAAAAGTAGGTAATACATAAGAACTAAAACAGCTGTTCAACTTGATGTCTTGTTTGGGGACCTTTTTTTTTGTTGCAGGTAGAATAACACTAATAACACGCAATGACTAATATGAAAGTGAGTTACAATCATGAGGAAAAGGCCTCCAGAAGCCTTTTCCTCACGAGTGTAACTCACTTCCATATTAGCCATTGTGTGTTATTCTACCTACAACCAAAAAATGGTCCCAAAACAAGACATCAGTTTGAACATTTGTTTTAGTTCTCATATACGAGTATTACTTTTGTAAATTTAACTTAAATATTTTCCGATGAGACCAGACTTATGAGAAACCCTGTGTGTGTGTGTGTGTGTGTGTGTGTGTGTGTGTGTGTGTGTATATATATATATATATATATATATATCCCTAAGTAGCACCAACAGTAAGACACTTTTTTTTTTACCTATTAACTCCGATTTTGTAATTAAGTCGAATTCTCTTGGAGATACTTTCTTGAGATTATGTTAGATTAACTCAGGTTAACCTAACCTAAAACAAATTATTGGGTAACAAAAGCCTGACGTAGCATTCAGTAGGACTTACTTGATTTCAAGATTTTTTTTTATTAAAACCCTAACGCGGGCGGGTAAAATTAGAAAAAATATAGTTTTATCTGGTAAAAAAAAAAAAGAGCTTTCTCTAAAGTTTCTGACAGAACTCTCCTCCCCCCCCTTCCCCACTACCTTAAATTACTGTTGATAAAACTTCGGTACGGTGGCTTTGACAGGCGACGGAAAAATGATGCAACGACGAAATGATGATTTTAGGTACATAATTAATTAAATAAATAAATAAATAAATAAATCCTTTAAAAAAATGCATGGTTAGATTAGATTAAGTAGTTTCGTATTCATGCTATCCTTTATGTTCCGCTGTCTTTTAATGCGTAACTGAATAACACACGAGATAAGTATACGCATGGTGTGAATGAACTCTGAAGCTATTCTTTTCATTATACTTTTTTCTACTTTCATATACATCTTCTTTCGCCAATTTTCTGTCAACTGTGGCTGGCGGAGGAGGAAGAGAGCCTTGTTTGTTCTATACTTTCTATTACTACTATTCCTGGTGAAAACTTTACAAGTTTATAAGTGTAAGCATGGTATAAATTTTCAGATTTCTTTATTTTCATTGCTATTTCTAACTTTTATACTTCCTTCTTGGGCTAGCTTAAAGTGGATCTTAGGGTCTTTGTTAGCCTTTAATTCCGTAACTCTATACCAAGCGAAAGTTATTAAAAACTTGAAAATATAAAAATATGACCTCTTGGGGTTAATGGGTAAAAAATGAGTACGGACGAAAATTTACACAAATATTGGAGCTACTTAGGCATTTCACTAATATACGAGGACTGATCCAAAAGTTCCTGGACAGATGTATTTATTGTAAAACTAAATGTCACATACCCAATCAAATTTGTCTCCTTCAAAGTAGTCTCCTCTGATTGTAAACAATGATTCCAGCGGTCCAGCCATTTATTGAAGCACCTGTTATAATCTTTCGGAATGTTCTTCAATTCTCGTGTCGCATTTTGTTCGATCTTTGCTACTTCCTGAAATCTTTTTCCCTTCAGGGTGTTTTTCAGCTTGGAGAACAGGAAAAAGTCACAGGGTGCCGAATACGGTGCTGTGTGAGAGGGTGCATTGTCGTGATGCAACATCCACAAACCCGACGCCCATTTTGCCGGGCAATTTGCACTCTCCATACGGGAATTCTCATTCGCCGGGTTTGGCACTCTGTGACTTTTTCCTGTTCCCCAAGCTGAAAAACACCCTAAAGGGAAAAAGATTTCAGGAAGTACCAAAGATCGAACAAAATGCGACACGAGAATTGAAGAACATTCCGAAAGAAGAGTATAACAGGTGCTTCAATAAATGGCTGGACCGCTGGAATCACGGTTTACAACCAGAAGGAGACTACTTTGAAGGAGACAAATTTGATTGGGGATGTGACATTTAGTTTTGCAATAAATACATATGTCCCGAACCCTTTGGATCAGTCCTCGTGTGTGTGTGTGCGGGTTGATTATATGTACTGTGTATATATATATATATATATATATATATATATATATATATATATATATAATATAGATATATATATAGTGGTGGGCACCGTTAACCAAAAAGTTAACTTCGATAACGATAATCCGTTAACCCCAATTTTAACTCCGATAACGATAATCCGATAATTTTACTACAAAGTTAACGGAAGTTAACGATAACTATTCTTTACTAACATTTAAAAAAATCAAGGAAAAAGCTTTAAAACCCATAGAAAATGTTTATTTATGCAAAATCCAACAATAAATAGGTATTTAACTATTTTTATCAAGTTCTGCAATTTTTTGCTAACCTTTTTTTTATTTTTAATAAAAATTTACTGATTACATGTTTTGAAACCCTTGTAACCACTAACCATTAACTAAATTTTAATTTACCAGAGAATTATTATGGCGGGAACTGAAAGGTAAAATAAATATGACACAATGTGCTGGTTGCCCTTCAGAAAGACCAACTTCTCAAAGTTAGGCCCAACTGCCAGTCTTGACCTCTTGGGCCTCAGGATGTCCTTGCCGAGAGAGAAGAGCCGTTCCACTGCGGCAGAGGACGGAATTGGCAGACTGAAGTTATGACGGTTTGAATTCATTCGCGGAGCGGTGATCTTCCGTGAATGACTCCTCGCAGTTAACGTGTTAACGGACTTTAACAGACTAAATATCGAGTTATCGAAAGTTAACTGGTCCGATAACGATAAATGGAAATTAACTTCCGTTAATAGTCCGTTAAAAAAAAGTTAACTTCGTTAATTAACTGTTATCGGATTAACGCTTTAGTGCCCAACACTGTATCTATATATATATATATATATATATATATATATATATATATATATATAGTGTCTCAGAAGCGGCGCACCATAGGCTTTATTCAGATTCACAAGATTTAAGAGTCAAATGGTTTATAAGTAATGTTTAATTACAATATATGTTCAATAATGTTCGAATAATAAAATTAATAGTATGTACAATTAATTAAAAAGCTATTATTTTATTATTCGAACATTATCGAACATATATTGTAATTAAACATCACTTATAAACCATTTCGACTCGTAAACCTCGTAAATCTGAATAAAGCCTATGGTGCGCGAATTCTGAGACACCCTGTATATTGGGGTGATGCAATAAAAAAAAATTTATAATGCCAGTGGGCTCAGCCTTTATTTGGTGGCTTTTGCTGAAAAATTAAGCTATGCAAAATTATAGGCCTTAAAAATAATAATATATTTTGGGTTGCTCAATGACTCCAAAGTTTGCCCTCCTTAGTATAATTTTTGTCATTTGCAGAAGTTACAAAAAAAATTCTAATGTTCATACATGTATTGTACCAAGCATATACACACATATTGAACATTACCCAGTAAGTCACGCAAGATCTGGGTAACTGAGGACTTGTAATGTCTGGACTCTGGAGATTTTCCTACTGTTGCCATAATGAAACTGCTTTTAAACCAATTACGGCTTCAAGATCTCTATGATCGGTAAAGGCAACATGACACCTCAGCCAATTACAGGAGATTAACTAGTAATGTCATCAATAAAACACTACGTCAGGAGAAAACAGTGGGCTGATCGTAGTCTCACTTGGCGACTTGGAGTCGTTCAGCAGCCTCTAAAATTATTTTTTAAAGTCTATAATTTTGCATTGGTTAATTTTTCAGCAAAAGGCACTAAACTGAATAAAGGCTGAGCCCACTGGCATTTAAAAAAATTTGTATCACCCTTATATATATATATATATATATATATATATATATATATATATATATATATATATATATATATATATATATATAAAGAACGACGCTTGTGTAGAAGAAAGTTCCGCACAAGATGAGGAGGGAGAACGAACAA
>JAJOZX010002275.1:0-492500 GCA_023014485.1 Bathynomus jamesi
ATCTCTAATTCGAGTGATGGTAAGTCGCGTTGGTGGATCTGTTTGAAACTCCCTCCTAAACTGTCTTTGCAATTCAACTGCGTTTTCACACTTCAGTAGCATTTTAGAATGAATTTCCTTTGTTCAAAGCTTAGTCTGACTGCCATTATTAATTCTAATGGGTTTAACTTGGAAAGAAAGAAACATCAATTGAGCTATCAGCTGTTAAAGTGTGTATACATTTTTTGGGACGCCTGTATATATATATATATATATATATTATATATATATATATATATATATATATACAGGGTGGGCCGTAAGTTTCCATACATAGGAAAATTTAAACGTTTGTTTTTATGTTTCAGATACCCTAAGAATATGCGTTTGACGAAAGAGCAACGAATTGAAATCATACTGATGGCTGGGTCGGGAAGCAGTCGCATGGTTGCAATGAACTTTAACAGACAACATGGAACGAACATCACACACGACACTGTGGCAAAACTTATTAACAAGTTTCAGAAAACTGGAAATGTTGCAGATCAACCGCGAAGTGGTCCAAGACGTACAGCCACCGATGAAGACACAACAGCTACGATACTTACAGCGCTTACACGGAGTCCCAGAAAAAGTACACGACGGTTGTCTGCAGAAAGTGGTGTCAGCAGATCGAGTATCAGGCGCATTTTGAAAGCAAACAAATGGCATCCATACAAATTGCATATGGCACAGCATTTGAGTGAAGACGACCCGGATAGACGGATGGAATGGAATTCTGTGAATGGGCATTAACCAAAGTGAACGAGGATGCAAACTTTTCAACTAAGATCTTGTTTACTGATGAAGCAAATTTTTACGTCAATGGAGAGGTTAATCGGCAAAACATACGTTATTGGAGTAATGCTAACCCTAACTGGCTGAGTCCGACGAAGATGCAAGGTGCCGGTAAAGTGATGGTGTGGGCCGGGATATGGGGTGACAGAATTATTGGACCAATTTTTGTCAGTAGAAATCTTAATGCCGAAAGGTATCTTAACATGTTGCAAGAAGAGATTTTCCCATCCCTGCTAAACGAGGAAGGTAACTTCCCAGTTTACTTCCAGCAAGATGGAGCTCCACCTCATTATGGTCTTCACGTGCGTCGGTATTTGGATCAGCAGTTTCCGGATGCTTGGATTGGTCGGCGTGGTCCTGTGGAGTGGCCTCCCAGATCCCCAGATCTCACCCCCCTTGATTTCTATCTTTGGGGGCACTTGAAGGCCGTGGTGTATCAGGAAAAGATACGAGACATAAATCATCTAAAGGAACGTATCACCAACGCCATTACAAGCATAACGTCAACTGTGCTAATGCGTGTTCATCAACAGTGGGGAACACGTATTGAAATGTGTTTTCAAAACAATGGCAACCATGTAGAGCATATTATATAAATAAAAATGGTTGTCCATAAAAAAATGTTTATTTTTCCTATGTATGGAAACTTACGGCCCACCCTGTATATATATATATTTACCTAACATAAGACGTTTAAAAGAATGTGTGTATATATATATATATATATATATATATATATATATATATAATAATATATATCTAGCAAGAGCAATCCGATCATTGCAAAAAAAACTGGAAAGGTATGCAATTAATAAAGGTGTATTTAATATACAGAATTCAATTGGAATAACTACCATCATATTGTGTTACACAATGGATGATTAATATTTCTGGAATACATGGCGCTATCTGATGGTGCGATCTGGCACATCAGCACCCGATTACATGGCTTGATGTGGCAACTCAGCATCTGCATACATCGTGCGATCTGACAACTCAGCAACTGAACACATTGCGCTATCTGGCAATTCAGCCAGAATAGAGACTTATAAAAGACCGCGAAGTTGGTGAGACTCATTCCAGCTCGGCTCCCAGCCGAGCAAGGACCTCTGGTCCTTCTCTTTCAGGCCCTTTGGTAAAACCCCTTAGTGGCCTCTTAGGTTAGGAAAACGAAAATAACTTCTTGGGGGAGAACTTCTCTCTCTCCTTCAGGTGTCTCTCTCTCTCTCTCTCTCCTACAGGCGTCTCTCTCTCTCTCCTACAGGTGTCTCTCTCTCTCCTTCAGGCGTCTCTCTCTCTCTCTCTCTCTCTCTCCTACAGGTGTCTCTCTCTCCTTCAGGCGTCTCTCTCTCCTTCAGGTGTACCCCTCCCCCCCTTGGCTCAGTCAACTGGCTGATTCAGCCAACTGGCTGATTCAGCCAACTGGCTGATTCTGGCTGATTAGGAACCTATAAAACAACGCCTACTCGGCTGAAGTCTTAATGTGCACTTGGCTCCTGCCAGGTGAACACCTCTCCTCCTTTCTCTCCTCCTTTCTCTCTGGCCCTTTGGGGGAATAGCTTGGGGGAGGCCTCCAAGTTGCATGCCCCTTGCAACCTAGGTTGGCAACAAAGGCCAGTACTCTTTTTTTCTTTCTTTTTTCTTTTTTTCTTTTTTTCTTTTTTTGCAACAACCCCACCCCCTTTGCAACAACATCACCCCTTTTGCGACAACCCCCACCCCCCTTTGCAACATTACATAATAACCTGCAACATTCTTGCACTCTCCCCTTTTGAGGCTATACTACTGGTTCACACACACACACACACACACACACACAAGAACCAGCTGGACACACACACACACACATAAGAACCGACTGGACAGATTCCTGTGCAAAGTCCCTGACGAGGGCAGGAGGAGATCAGACAGCAATTCCCTCCTTCACCAAATCCCGCAATTGAGACGGGATGCTGCAAAAGGGTCGACCGCAGGTCGATCCTGAACCGTCGTTCGAGGGCAGCTCGAGGAATTCTGTGGGAGAAACCCTCGTCGTAGGCGCCGTTACTGCTACCCTGGTGCAAGGGTGGAGGATATAACTACTAGTGTTGATCATTTTACGGACGGAACCTCTGAGGACACAACGTATGTTATTCATGTCGGTACTAATAACGTTTTAAATTCTAGATCGGAAGAGCTGCTGGCTAGGTACAGGGACTTACTAGAGCGACTAAAGGAAAAACTAATAAGATTGTTTTAACACGTATACTTCCTGGAATTATCCAACGTAACGATTTCTACAGTAAGGCGACCTATATTAACAATAACCTAAAGTCTCTTTGCGAACAGGAAGGAGGGCATTTTGCGAATTTTTGGAACAGTTTCTACGGCAGGAGGGACTTCTTCCTCAGAGATGGACTTCATCTTAATGACGGTGGAGCTGCGCGTTTAGGAAGACTATTTCATAATACTGTCACTTTTTTTCAGGCTGCCGTAACTCGAACGGTCCAGTGTAATTTCCACAAATTTCCTCTGCGCTCGCGAAGGTGTCGCAATTACAAACAATTTGAAGGTTCTATCCTTAAATGCTCGTAGCCTACGAAATAAAATAAACGAATTTTTTTCTTTAATTGCTTGTAAAGACTATGATTTAATTGCGATAAATGAATCGTGGCTTAGCACTGAAACACGTGACTTTGTAGGGGAGTATCAAATTAAAGGTTATAGTCTTTTTGTTAAAAACAGAATAGGTAAGCGAGGAGGCGGTGTTATGTTGTATATCAAAGATAATATTGCGAACGTTATAGAAGTAAAGCACACAATTCCAGAACCGATAGATTCGACTACAGCAGAACTTAAATTGAACGATTTAAAACTTGTTTTTGCGGTTATATATAGGTCCCCTAATCAAACAGCTGATAAGGACGAAGCGTTATATCGTGAACTAAAGAGAATAATAGGTAGTGAGCAGGCCTTAGTTATGGGTGACTTTAATTGCGCCAACGTGAATTACGATACAATGCAGGGAGACGCGGAAGGTAATCGTTTAGTTAATTTTCTCGAGGATAGCTTTCTTAATCAAAAGGTTGGGGAACCTACGAGGTTGGACAGTATTTTAGATTTAGTAATAACTACGGATGATAGGCTAATCACGGATCTTCAAGTAATAGAATCGTTAAGCAATAGCGATCACAATATGGTAGAGTTTGTCCTCTCAGTAAGTCACCCGAAACCAGCTAACTCGACTAAAATTCCTAACTTCCAGCACGCAGACTTTTGTAAATTTCGAAATGAATTGTCACATGTCAATTGGGAAAACGTAATGGGGATCTCCAACGCAAAACTAATGTGGGAATCGTTTGAAACAGTATTTAGGACTATAAATGAGGAGTGTATCGTACAAAATTAAGCGTGCGAAAGTAAACAACAAGCCCTTGTGGTTTACTTCTAGAGTAGGAAACATTATAAAGAGTAGAGATAGGACTTATAGGCTACATAAGTGCGATAAAGATAATTTGTGGTTACGAAACAACTACATATCTGTAAGACGTGAAGCGAAAAGTGTAATAAAAAGTCCAAGCGCGAATTTGAAATCTCCATAGCTCGTGACGGTGAAGAAAACCCCAAGCGATTCTTTGAATACGTCAACAATAGAAATCCAGTAAAATGTGTCTTGGGGCCATTGAAAAATGTTAACGGAGAGCTGGTTTCTGAAAACAAGGAAATGGCTACCTTGCTAAACGAATTTTTTACGTCAGTTTTTACTATAGAAGATGTAACGAATATCCTACGGTCATAGACATAATACCTTTTGATAATGGTAATATTTTGGATAATATTGTGGTTAGTGAAGGGAAGGTAATGCCCATATTGATAAAATGAAAATGCGTAAATCACCGGGGCCAGATTCCATATATCCCATACAACTAAACGAATTAAAAGATAGATAGCATTGTTGTGCCGCTAACAAAGATTTTTAATGCGTCTATTCCTGAGGGGTGCGTACCAGATAATTTCAAGTTAGCAAACGTAACACCTATCTTTAAGAAAGGCGATAAAGGTGCGGCGGGAAATTATAGGCCAATCAGTTTAACGTCTGTTGTAGGTAAGCTACTGGAATCAATAATTAGGGATTGTATAGTCGAACACTTAGAAATGCATAACTTAGTTAGAAATACGCAGCACAGTTTTAGGCGAAACAAATCTTGCTTAACTAATCTTTTATAATTTTTTCAAAGCGTGGTTGATGTTTACGATAGTCATCGGGCGGTTGATGTAGTGTATTTAGATTTTCAAAAAGCGTTTGACACCGTACCGCACAAAAGACTCATTGTAAAAACTAAGGCTCATGGAATCAGGGGTGTAGTAATAAATTGGATAGAAGAGTGGTTGTGAGGTAGGAAACAGAGGGTGGTCGTTGATGGAGCGGAGTCGTGTTGGGCTAATGTAGCGAGCGGCGTTCCTCAGGGTTCGGTATTGGGCCCCTTGCTTTTTCTTATATATATTAACGATTTAGATGTCGTCCTAGTCAGTACAGTTTCAAAGTTTGCTGATGACACGAAGCTGGGTGGTAGGGCGATTAATGACGAAGATAGAGGTAAAATCCAAGAAGATCTGAATAAAATCGTTGATTGGTCAGTCGATAAGTGCAAACCTTTACATATAGGTTCGCGTAACGGTAATTTTGCGTATAATATGTCAGGGAAGGAGTTAGCAAGCGTAGAGCAGGAAAAAGATTTAGGAGTTATAGTTACTGGTGATTTAAAAGTAGTGAAACAAAGTACAGCAGCGGTCAATAAAGCGAACAAAGTGTTAGGTTTTATAGCTCGGAATTTTTAGTACAAATCGCGCGATATTATAGTTCCTCTTTATAAATCATTAGTTAAACCCCATTTTGGAATCCATATGCGAAAAGATATAGACAAACTCGAAAGAGTTCAAAGACGAGCAACTGTGATGATTCCGTCGCTTAGGTCAAAGTCGTACGAGGATAGGCTTAAGGAGTTAAAATTGACTACACTCGAGACTAGGAGGCTAAGGGGTGATCTAATCCAGGTTTTCAAAATATGAATGGGTTCGATAACGTAGATAGAGATAGCTTTTCCGAAATTTCTCAATATAATAGAACTAGAAATAACGGGTGTAAGTTGACAAGTAGAAGGTTCGAGACAGCAGTTGCCAAAAACGTTTTTACGCATAGAATAGTAAATAGCTGGAATAGTTTGCCGGTAGAAGTAATTAGTAGCACGTCTATAAACATGTTTAAAAATCGATTAGACGCATATGTTGATAGATTGGGTATAGTTTAAGGTAGTAAAATTAAGGCTTTGTGGTTCGGAACCCACGTAAAATTGTACGTCACCTCCGCCATCACGGAGAACATGCACAATACACAATTACGAACACAGTTAGGTAGACCAGCCATGAGTGGATCCTAGGGTCTTTGATGGTCTGAAACATTATAACATTATAACATTTTATTTATATATATATATATATATATGATGAATAAAACCACGAAGGAAAGGAAACACAAAATGGTGCTCAAGCGCTTTCGTCTAATGACATCCTCAGGAACACTGAAGTACATAAAAAGGTTAAGCCTATATATAGGTTACAGAAAGAAAAAAATAAAAAATAAATAACATACATACACACAAACATATATATATATATATATATACATATATATATATATACATACATATCTATATATACAAATACATACATACATACATACATACATATATATACAATAAACAGAGAAGTAAAAATAAAAAAATTAAAAATTAAAACCTTAAAGGATTACCAGTGAGGCGTACAGATTTGTAAGGAAAAATATCGATTTTTAGCACAAGATCAAATGGATTATAAAAATACAGATTTATACTGGAACTCTGCCCGGGTTTTAACACACTGCTGCCTATGGTCAGGTTTCGATATATATAAAAAAAAATAAAATGCAAATTAAAAGTTAATCGATTTTTAGCACAAGATCAAATGGATTATAAAAATACAAATTTATACTGGAACTCTGCCCGGGTTTTAACACACTGCTGCCTATGGTCAGGTTTCGATATATATAAAAAAATAAAATGCAAATTAAAAGTTAATAAAGTAGAAGACAAGTTTACCAAAGATTTAATGTTTTACCCTTCTTATCTAAATCTGTTTTAAAGGAATTCAAAACAACAGGATCGAGTTGAAAAAGACCTTTGCTCATGTTGAAGTTATTTGAAAGTTGGATAATGGCAGACTCAAGAATATTTCTATTAACAATGTTGCTTGAATGGAATAAAACTGAAGCATTATTCCAATCAATACAGTGGGCTAACTCTGACAAATGGACAAAAAGGGCACTGGACAACTGTCCTGTTCTAACGGAATATTGATGCTGTTTTTATACGTGTGTGCAAATCCTTTCCCGTCTGACTATTAAAAGGAATCACATTGTTTACAACCAATTTTATAGATAATGCCTGAATTATTGGTAGGGCTATTTTTTACTATGATATTTTTCACAATATTGTTATATGAAAATACTACATTAATATCCAAAAGTTTAAGTACATTAGCAATGCCTAAAAAGCCCGGGAAAAAAGGAAGTACTAAAATATTTTTTGACAAAGTACGAGTGTTAATATTGACACGATAGAAAGTTCGTTTTGCCTTGTTGAGACAAGATTCCATAAACGCAGATGGATAACACAAATCACTTCCAATACCGTTGATTTTTTCCAATTCGGCATCGATGTATTCCGGACTGGCGATCCTAAGGGCGCGGAGAAACATTGATGAAAATATGGCCTTCTTAGTGGGGGTATCATGTCCCGAGTAAAAGTGTACGTCGGACAAATTGTTTGTCGTTTTCCGATAGATACTAAACTTAAAACCTGGGCTTTCCCTATGTACACGCACATCCAAAAATGGGATTGAATTGTCTTGCTCAACTTCTAAAGTAAACTTAATGGAGGGGACTTGATCATTTAACTGAAGGAGGAAGCTATCCAGGCCACGATTCATGGGCCAGATACACAAAATATCGTCGACGTACCGCAACCAAGGGATGCCAACCCCCAGGATTCTCGGAATATAGGTAATTTCGAAAAACTCCATATAAATATTGGAGAGGAGGGGCGATAAGGGGTTGCCCATAGCCATCCCAAAAACTTGTTGATAATACTCGTTATTGAAAGTGAATTTACAGTCTTTGATGCAAAGCTTAATGAGTTCCAAAACAATGTGTGAAGGTAGTGGCAGGTCATACTTATGTAATTCTTGGGAGAGAAAGTCAAGCATATCGTCAATCGGCACTTTTGTAAACAATGAACAAACATCAAAACTGATCAATTTATCGTTAGTTTCAGTACGTGCATTATTCAATTTTTCCGTAAGATCCATGGAATTTTTTACATGTGAATCAGAGATAGTTCCGAGAATGGGGGACAAGACTTTGACAAGCCATTTGGAGAGTTTATAAGTAATAGAGCCCACCGAGCTAATAATAGGGCGCATAGGGTTACCAGGTTTGTGGGTTTTAATAAGACCGTAAAGGTAGGGCAGAGCAGGTGAAGTGGACATGAAAAGCGGAATTAAGTCCTTATGATCTTTGAGAAGGCGTTTCAAGCCACTATTAAATGATTTGATGACGTCATCCTGCGGGTGTATCTGGCCCATGAATCGTGACCTGGATAGCTTCCTCCTTCAGTTAAATGATCAAGTCCCCTCCATTAAGTTTACTTTAGAAGTTGAGCAAGACAATTCAATCCCATTTTTGGATGTGCGTGTACATAGGGAAAGCCCAGGTTTTAAGTTTAGTATCTATCGGAAAACGACAAACAATTTGTCCGACGTACACTTTTACTCGGGACATGATACCCCCACTAAGAAGGCCATATTTTCATCAATGTTTCTCCGCGCCCTTAGGATCGCCAGTCCGGAATACATCGATGCCGAATTGGAAAAAATCAACGGTATTGGAAGTGATTTGTGTTATCCATCTGCGTTTATGGAATCTTGTCTCAACAAGGCAAAACGAACTTTCTATCGTGTCAATATTAACACTCGTACTTTGTCAAAAAATATTTTAGTACTTCCTTTTTTCCCGGGCTTTTTAGGCATTGCTAATGTACTTAAACTTTTGGATATTAATGTAGTATTTTCATATAACAATATTGTGAAAAATATCATAGTAAAAAATAGCCCTACCAATAATTCAGGCATTATCTATAAAATTGGTTGTAAACAATGTGATTCCTTTTACATAGGTCAGACGGGAAAGGATTTGCACACACGTATAAAAACAGCATCAATATTCCGTTAGAACAGGACAGTTGTCCAGTGCCCTTTTTGTCCATTTGTCAGAGTTAGCCCACTGTATTGATTGGAATAATGCTTCAGTTTTATTCCATTCAAGCAACATTGTTAATAGAAATATTCTTGAGTCTGCCATTATCCAACTTTCAAATAACTTCAACATGAGCAAAGGTCTTTTTCAACTCGATCCTGTTGTTTTGAATTCCTTTAAAACAGATTTAGATAAGAAGGGTAAAACATTAAATCTTTGGTAAACTTGTCTTCTACTTTATTAACTTTTAATTTGCATTTTATTTTTTTATATATATCGAAACCTGACCATAGGCAGCAGTGTGTTAAAACCCGGGCAGAGTTCCAGTATAAATTTGTTTTTTATAATCCATTTGATCTTGTGCTAAAAATCGATTAACTTTTAATTTGCATTTTATTTTTTTTTATATATATCGAAACCTGACCATAGGCAGCAGTGTGTTAAAACCCGGGCAGAGTTCCAGTATAAATCTGTATTTTTATAATCCATTTGATCTTGTGCTAAAAATCGATATTTTTCCTTACAAATCTGTACGCCTCACTGGTAATCCTTTAAGGTTTTAATTTTTTTTTTTTATTTTTACTTCTCTGTTTATTGTATATATATGTATGTATGTATGTATGTATGTATTTGTATATATAGATATGTATGTATATATATATGTATATATATATATATATGTTTGTGTGTATGTATGTTATTTTTTTTTCTTTTTTCTTTCTGTAACCTATATATAGGCTTAACCTTTTTATGTACTTCAGTGTTCCTGAGGATGTCATTAGACGAAAGCGCTTGAGCACCATTTTGTGTTTCCTTTCCTTCGTGGTTTTATTCATCATAAATATTTTTCACGTGTTACTTTCGTGAAATAATTTTCATATATATATATATATATATATATATATATATATATATATATTGTGTGTGTGTGTGTGTGTACAGTTTAAGAAGATAAAGAAAATTCGAAGCAAATCCAATATTATTATTCTTTTAATGTCATTATGAAACATAAATTTAAAGTTAAATTAAATGAGAATATATATATATATATATATATATATATATATAAAAATATTTATAAAATGTATATATTGCCTGAAATGGAAAGACGAAGATATCTCTCTTACAACAAGTGTCAAGCAACTGAATGGAATGAAATACTTTTGCGAAAGATATATGACTGAAATAAATTCACTTACCGTTTATAAAGCAGAAAGAGACTATGGAGAAAAAGCCAAAGAGGAAACTGTGAATGATGAGCGAAGAAAAGCAAAAGAGGAGACGAAGAAAAGTGAAGCAGAAGTAAAAGGAATACCGACACACAAAGAGAGTGAGAATGTGAATTTAAGAGAGGCATAAAAATTAGCACAAGTTAAAACGGAGGACGCAAGCGTAAACAGCAAAAAACAAGACGACAACCACGAAAATAGATTGAAGTTATCTCCAAATAAGAAGATGAAACAAAGAAAAAAGAGATACACCATAATTTACACGTGGAAAATAATACAAAAACTGGTATCTGACCTCAAACTGAACCCAGTAACCACCCAAACAAAAATAGAAAAAGTAGAATGTGTAGCGTTCCCAAACTAAAGGCCAGACAAAGGATACCCTCAACTTTAAAGAAACTAGCTTGGTTGTCAGGGAGCCAAGACTATTCAACTAGTTCCGAAGAAGATCAGGAACATCACTCCTGTTAACGTAGAATTCTTCAAAAGAAGACTAGACCCAGGATGGTACCAGATGAGTCGGGTGTGCCTGGCTATGTGCGATGGAGATCGCAAGAGGAAACTCGCTACTCCACCAGGCCAGGTCTAGAGTTGGGCCACCAGATTGACTTTCGTGTGAATAAAAACACTTCCGAATGTATCCAGTGGAAAAAATAGACTTCCTACCTCCTGGTGTTTGTATTCACAGTGTAGATATATATACAGTGTTTGGCTTCTAACATTTTCAGCCTGCGCGGGATCTGACTGAGTCAGCGAGCAGACTCAGTCGTTCAGTGACTCTTGATTCCATTCCCCTAAAGCAGAGTCACCGATCCCCCGTTTACTTTCTACGTCATCACTATTGACGTGTGTGTGTGTGTGTGTGTATACACAATCTACAAATTATACCGTACACGTACGTACATAATTTGTTAGTCTGACCAAATACTGAATATACTTTAATACCATGCGTCCAACTAGAAAAAATTATGCGTAAGCATCTCACATAATATCTTAATAATTAGGCCTAGTTACAAGCCAAAAGGCTATGCATTTGTCTTTAGTGTTTAGCCAAACCTAGCCCCTAACATTATATATATATATATATATATATATATATATATATATATGCAGTAAAATCACAGAAAAACACGATCTTTTTAATAAGCAAACAACCACAGGGAAAAGGAAAAGTAAACACAAAATCCGAGCGCTTTCGTGATATATTCACATCTTCGGATTTCGTGTTTACTTTTCCTTTTCCCTGTGGTTGTTTGCTTATATATATATATAGAGAGAGAGAGAGAGAGAGGAGAGGAGGGGCGACAGGCTTGACCTTCGCGAAATGAGAAATCATCGCGCGAAACCTTTGTAAGGTTGTAAGGATTTATATTACCAATCCTGATAAAACTAATTCAGTTAATACATCTCAAATTCACTGCAATGAAAGTCCACAGTAGGGACCAGTTATCTACAAAATCTTGGCTTGTGTTAACTCATTAAAATATTAATCTCCGTTTTATGTTAAAGCCAAATTTTAGGTCCACTCTTCTACAGTTAGATGCCCAGATATTAAAAAATATTCATTTTTAGATCAATTAAAAAAACTTGTCCTGTTTGTGGAAGTTTCTACATTGGTACAGAGTACAGCACAGCACACTTCAAAGGCAGTTTGCATTTATTTACAATAAATAAACTTTAATTAACTTTAAATGCTTTGAATATGATTCAATTAGTTTTTAATTTACAGTTGATTCATTATTTCATTAGCCTCCAGCATCTTTGATTGGCTGCAAAAAATATCCTCCGTTCGAGTTGCAGAATTATATTGCAATTTTTAAAAATATTAATTCATTAAGGAATTATAAATTAAATACATAATTTTATAAAAATTTTATAAAAATTTCATAAAAATTTTATAAAATTGTATATAATTTTATAAAAATAAATTTTGTACGTTGATATTACTTAATAAAAATTGCCTGATTCACCCTCATTTTATAAAGGTATATATATATATATTTGGCTACTCAATGGAGGTTAGAAACGCAGGCATTTTCACAAGAGTAATCCCTAAGACTATAAAATACAGCTTATATATCGACTATGTTGTAAGTGAGTTTCTTATTGCAAACCCTGAAAATGACTTCGGTCCTGATGCCATATTCTCGTTCGGAGAGCTCTTAAGATTTAGCTGTAATATGAAAACCCTCATTCAGTTTTATACTTAGCATTCTCTTATTTTATATATATATATATATATATATATATATATATATATATATATATATATATATATATATACACACACAGTGGTTCTCATAAGTATTCGTACAAAGAAATAGTTCAGTTATATTCGTCCTTATTGTTTGTACCATGCATAGGATAGCTATGAAAAGTTTACCGTTCGTTTGGAAAAATTTGACAAATGAAAAAATTAGTTTAACTCCAACGTACGAGTATAAAGTAAAATATCAGAGAATTTGAGGAAAATAAAAAAAAAGTCAAAATGCAAAAATTTTCGTACATTTATTTACAAAATTATTTAATACTTTGTGTGTCCACCTTAGGCTTGAAGTAAAAATTTTATCAGTAGTTTGCTGTTTATTGATTAGAAACTGTTGGCAATTCTGAATTCTAGAATTTTCTCTGTGAATCTTCATGGAAGAGGGATGGCTGTACAAGCTATTAGTAAGCAATCGGATAGTCTTAGTAAAGAGCTGTCTAAAGATCTTGAGAGATCTGTTATTGCTGCACACGAGTCTGGAAAGAGTTATGGGACGATAGGAAATGAATTTCGAATTCCATTTACGACGGTTGTTGCAGTTATAAAAAATGAAAACGCTTTGGAACAATCCAAATTCTATCAAGATGTGGATGACCTAGCAAGATTTTAGAACATACAGCCAGACGGATTGAAAGATTGGCTGCTGCGAGTTCACGCGTGACTACGGATGATATTTGTCAAACATTAAGATTGTCTCAGATCGATGGCTACCCATCAACTGTACGTCGTACATTGAGAAAGAATGGTCTGCATGGAAGAGTTGCACGAAGAAAATTTCTGCTATGAAAAGTGCACAAAGAAGCTCTTTTTAAAATACGACAAGAATCATCAAAATAATGGGTTTGCATTCTGGAAGAAAGTTCTCTGGACAAACGAGACCAAGATTACATTATTCGGGAACAATGAGCAACGGTATGTTTGGCGAAAATCAAATACTGCATTCGGGAAAAAAAAAACATCCTTCCTGCAGTTAAACATAGCGGTGATGGTTTGCTTCTTTGGAGATACTTAGTGCTTCAGGACCAGGAAAGATTGTCATCAATGGAATCTTGAATTCGAAGAAATATTGGGAAATTTTAGAACCTTCAGTTCGGGAGTTGCGAATGGGTCACAATTGGGTACTGCAACATGATCCAAAACATAAATAAAAGTACCATAAAATGGCCTCAACAAAAGAATTTCAAACTTTTCGACTGACCCAAATCTCAATTTAATCGAGAATTTATGGTTTGATTTAAAAAAAAAAAAAAAAAGCTGGCCGGAAGAGAAACCCTTCGAATCTGAATGAATTGCAACAAATTTTTTTTTAGAATAATGAGTTAAATTTTCTATTGAGAGATGTCGAAACATGTTAAAAAAATAGCCAGAATAAATCATTGAAGTCATTCAAACAAAAGGTAGACACGCAAAGTATTAAATAGTTTTGTAAGTAAATGTACGAAAACTTTTGCATTTAAACTTTTTTTCTTCAAATTGTTTGATGTTTTACGTTATATGTTGGAGTTAAACTTATTTTTTTATTTGATAAATTTTTCCAAACGAATGGTAAATTTTTCATAATTTTTCTTTTCATAGTAGGCTACAAACGTTAAACGAATATAACTGAAATATTACTCTGTAGGAATACTTATGAGCGTCACTGTGTGTGTTTATATATATATATATATATATATATATATATATATATATATATATATATATATGAATGAATGGTGCAAAGCCACAAGGAAAAATTATTCCAAGGTCTTTCATGTATTCAACAGTACACCTCGTCAGGTATTGTGTACTGTTCATACACGAAAGGCTTTGGAATCAGTTTTTCTTTTTCCTTGTGGATTTGCCTTATATATATATATATATATATATATATATATATATATATATATATATATTACATTCTTTATACCCAAAGTACGTTTAGTCCTTTTTACCACTCGGATCTAAGGTACATGCAGCGGACAGTTTTTAATAGTAAACTCTGAATCTATTTTTTTCATTCTACTTTTCTTACTTTCCTATAAATCTTTCGCAACAATTTTCTGTCAGCAGTGGCTGGCGGAGGAGGAAGAGACTTGTCTGTTCTGGTTCTGTACTTTGCTTAAACTACTATTCCTGTGTGAAAATGTTACACGTCTGTAAGTGTAAGCGTGGTATCTGTTTTCAGTATTCTTTATTTTCATTTGTTTTTCTTTTTTCTCATCTTCTTTCTTGGACTAGACTAGAGTGGGTCTTAGGTCTTTGTTGGCCTGCAACACTGTAACATCTTTCTGACACCGAAGATGACAACTTTACGTAAATAATCTTCAGGAGTTTTTCTCTAAATCCTTTGTACAACATTTTATAATGATTCTAGGCTTTTTGGCGTTCCCTCAGTTACATTTGTTTACAGATACAGACATACAGTACTTCCAAAAGTTTTTGATGGAATTCATGTCAGGGTTTGGGGATGGCAACTTCAAAAGTGTTCGGTCTCCAGCAGCCTCTTCTTTCTCCAAATATTTATTGTTTATTATGAATGTGTGTTTTGGGTAATTGCCATGCATAAATTAGAAAGTTTGTCCAATTAGGTGACGTTTACTAGGCAGGAAATATATGACCATGATGTTATGATACAGTTCTTTTTTTATTATTCCATCAACTTTACGACATTGTCCTCTATATTACCTAAACATTTTCAGATCATATAGATGCACCTTCATGCTTAAAGGTACTAGCGACAAACTTCTTTCTGAACTACTTCCCGCGTGCAAATCGAAGGTCCCAAATATTTCCCGATAAAATAGTGAAATTTGCAAGTTTTCATTTTCTTTTTTATAACATGGAAATGTAATTATAAAAAGCTGTAACTGAACAAAAGTAATTATTATTATTAATTATAATCATAATTGTACCTTAATCTTTTGGCAGGTAGTTGTAATCGAGCCACTGGGATGTCATAGTTATAGTAATTAATAAGTAATATTATTTGCATATATATATATATATATATATATATATATATATTATATATATATATATGAAAAATTATTTCACGAAAGTGACACGTGAAAAGTATTTATGATGAATAAAACCACGAAGGAAAAAGAAACACAAAGGGGTGCTCAAGCGCTTTCGTCTAATGACATCCTCATTAGACGAAAGCGCTTGAGCACCCCTTTGTGTTTCTTTTTCCTTCGTGGTTTTATTCATCATATATTATATATATATATATATAACTTTTAATTACTAGTACTTTTACATTTAAGGTACGCTGTAAATGTCGGGAAATCTTTTTATTGCCTTCTTCATCAGAAGTAAGTATTTTTCTAGAGCGACTTCCCAATTAATTTTGTTAAATTTTCTTGAAAAAAATTAACTGGACTTAAAAAAAAAAAATCAGACAAGTTCCGTAAAGTAGAATTTTTTTTTCCCTGAAAAAGTTTTTAAGGCAACATCGACCTGAATTGAGATTCTTTCTTCCAGGTCACGAAATTGAAAATTAATCTGACGATAAAGAAGTCAACTGTTTCCTCATTTCAAATAAAAAAGACTTAACAGCTGTTGACAGAAGTTCACAGATGTGTGTGTGTGTATATATATATATATATATATATATATATATATATATATATATATATAAGTTTCATATATTTATGGTTAAATCTTGTAGATGAAATAGCACATTATATTACATGTAAAATGCGTATTCTACATCTTTTAACCCTTTAGCGGGAAGTAGTACTTTACTGATTTTGTTCTGACTAACACCAAGCGATTTTATTCAGAAAAGACCTCCGCCGACTTTTAAAGGGTTAAAGACAATATTGTGAAAATTTCGCAGTAATGTAATATTTACTTTTAAAAGTAAAAAAAACAAATTGAAAGCTGGAAAGTTGTTTCATCTCATTTCGCTTTGTTGATGTATATTTTTATATTTTTTTTTTAAACAATTCTGTTGCTTCCAAAAATGACATAATAATATTATGAATTTCATATTTGGATACCACTGTGTAGGAAAAGTTACTAACCAAACAATATAGCGCAATGGGTGGATGGAAGTCTTTCAATTGAAAATGTAATATATATGAGGAGCGTTCACTAGATACATTTTAGATTGAAACTTCAAAGTATTCATTTTTCATCACGGACAAAAATATGGTTTAGAGGTGCCCACGCAACCAGAGGCCTTTAAAATTAATTTCTCTGTTCATTCGAGAATGCCCTATTAAAATATTTCTGTATCTACACTTACACATTTTCAAAAAGAAATTTCTATACGTACACCTATAGCTATGCTTTACCAAATATAAATTCCTTATACCTACTACAATTGCCATACCTATCTACATGCCTGTCCATATTTTTATCATGCGTCAGTTTAAAATAAACAGTGAAAAGAAAAGTAATTGATAAGCAAAGTTTTGTTACTAGATCATTCTCATTATCTAACTACCTTTTGAGAAGTAAAATGTAAGGTGTGAGACAGTGGATAAAGACAGGTTGAGTTTTAGTCTGTTTGGTTTTTAAATATTATTTGCAAAGAAAAATATCTGTGGTTGTTTGATTACTCGTTCTCACACTAATGTTGAATTCGTCTGATCATAGAGGCTGAGCGCTTTTAAGTTAATTAACTGCACTTTGTTATTTGCATTTTCTTCTCAAATATATACTGTACTGGATTGTATTAATCTCTTAACAGCTTCTAAAATGACGTTCTTCCGTACAGACCTAGCTGTATAAAACTTTAATAAGATTCTAGATATTATTGCAACTGCCTGCAGATACACAAGCTCAGAGTGAAAAAGGTTTTCCGATCCTTAGCACCCAGAAAGGAGTCATCCAAACCCAGAATGGTGAACAGCTGCGAGTTGGCGATTACAAATAACGACATAGCCTTCCCCTCCATTTCCTCCACCCGGATTCTGCGTGAAGGATCTTCGGTTCCTTCACTGTCGAGAGCAACAACCATATTCTTCTTAGTTTTCACGGTCAAGCACTCATCGAAGAATGCGAGCCGCACCAGTGGTTCCCGAAGGCAGGCCTGTTAGACTTGGTGACAGCTGCGTTTGATTATTTCTTGATGGCTTGGAGGAAGTCAAAATTGTTTGCAGGAGTGATGGCAGCTAGAGGAGATTGAAACAGCATGATCTTCTTCCCACGAAGATGCACCTCTTCGAGAAACATCAAGGTGAGTGCCAGAAGCTCTCGGTAGTCATCCCTTCGGTGGCGTTCTCGGAGGGTCTTCCTGGTGAATTCAATAATTATGTCGATTAACCTTTCGGCGTGTGTGGAATGTCACTTCATCGCTTAACAAAATGTGGTTTAATAAGTTTACGATATGAATTTTTTCAATTAATTCTGTACACATGGCGGCCCGTCTTGGATAATCATCTTCGTGTAACTCATATAGCACTTGAATATGGTAACTTTTCTTTTTTAATGTTGATTTTAAAATCCTTACAACAGTCGTTTTTGGTATACTCAATCTACATGATGTTGTGCGAGTTGACATTTTAGGATTTGTTTGAAAGGCATCTCTTACCAATTCAACATTTTCTTGATAGGTATCTGGACGTCCAGATCTTGCCTCATCATGAACAGATCCTGTTCTTTTAAATTTATTGACCAGCTCGCGAATTGCTTTTCTGTAGGTCCTGGTTTGTGAAATCTTCTTTCGAATTTTTCTCGAAATTCTTTGCACTTCTTCCTTTGGATACGTAGTGTTACTACCATCACACGTTCTTGTACATTCATCATCATCTATGGCCTGTAGGAAACAAATAGAAATATAATTATTTCAGTAAAATAGATAGGAAATTTTGGACCACGCTGTATATATTAGTCGTCACTTTGCAGTGGCCACACAGTTTATTTACAAAGAAAACTTAGGCAATGTATTCCATTGAAATGTCAGTAATTACTCCTGCAATAAATAATACAGTACGGAGTGTTTGTCTTTAATGACTATTTCACAACAATAAATAATTATTTGTATTATCAGTGCTGTGACCTAACTAGTTACAAGTGACTAGTTACTCAGTAATCGTTATTATTTCGAGTAGTTAATTTTTCCGGTCGAGTAATTGTAACTGTAAATCATGAATATTTGTAACTTCCACCAGTTACTTTTTTTTTGGTGAGGGCAAAAAGTTAGTAGCTACTTTTATTTATAAGCCTTTCTCGATGTACAGTGCTTACAATAAGTCTCGCGCCTCTGTCTCGTCCCAAGCTAGTCTGTTAGGTATAAAATGGGCGGTCCTTATGGCAGCGGAGGTGTGTTCGGATTGGTGAACATAATTGCTCTAACCCCATCAATGACGTCCATTATTACGTCACTTCTGCTACATTTTAGTGTTTAAAATACAAATGATTAAGAAACAGAATGACCAAGTTTCGGGATGTTGGGATGGTTATGGAGCAATCCTAGTCATCATAATATTAGCTGGGCATTACATTATACCGTCTCAGTATATACTGTAGACTATAGAGAACGACTAATTCGGAAAATATCCCAAATCATTGCATAATACCTAAGTTATTTTGACGCAGGTCTAAATTATTTGCTCAAATGCAATGATTGATATAAAGTAATTGTTGGGAATTGTTGTCAATATTGTTGTTTGTGATACATATCCTACGTGAAGAATCTAATGATCAAATTCTCAGTGAACCTCTCACGCGCTCGCATTTCGAGGAAGTCACGGTCGTCTCACTAATGGATAGTTTATCCATTGTTTTAAGTGGTAACCTATTCCATCTTATGAAAGTCATTAGTCTAAAGCAAGACTGGTGGGCCGTGAATCAGAGAAATTTGCATTTGATTTGTTTCATCGTAATTATTACGTAATATAGTATACTGTATATACTATTATATAAGAGTTTATTGGTAGCATATCATATGACAATTCCCATAAACATGTGATGGCCTCGATGTTGCCAGTTTTTATTTTTTTCCTGAAACTATTACCTTCTCATAGTTTGTTTCAACATGCATATATTATCATCTCCACGAGCGTAGACCTTGCAAGAAAAGTTTCTAACAAAGGATAAGTAAAGTTCTTTCATGGTCACAATATATACTTTTATAGATGTCAAACAAAATATTAAAAATTCTATATTAACACAAATATATATTCGATACACATTTACGTCATGGCTTTAACATCAGTATTTCGTATAGCTTACTCCGGCATCAATAATTTCTTGCAATCGTTGCGGCATAGAAGAGGCCAGATTGTAGGGAATGTTTGGTGTTCGACGTAAGCTCTCCCAACTATTCCTCGTGCGAGCTAAAAGTGCTTCAAATGTTCTTTCATTGCGTTGCTCTCATTCGTTAATCATTACACCGGTCTGCATGAAAATCGATTTCTTTATTTTGAGTTGTGATTCTGAAGCAGTTCGCTGCGCTGAATTCAAAAATGCTACCAGTTTGTTTCTATCACCCACAGTTTTAAAGTTATTAGCAAAACAAGTTTGGGGCGTTTTGTAATTTTTTACCCTTTTTATCTAATTAATTTCGTTTTTTCATATTTTTCAGATAGATAATTCTAACATTACGTCTTTAAAATTTTAATAATGGCTTCTAGAGGATGTACCCGTAGTCCAGACATATTTTGTTATATTTGTGGTCGGTATGTTGTTGTAAAACAAAGGACAAATGTAACGACCTTCATTAAGAGAGCTTATCATGCTTATTTTGGAATTAAATTATGAGATCAAAACAAAAGTTGGGCTCCACACAAGGTTTGTCTTACGTGTGTTGCGGCACTAAGGAATTGGAGCAAAGGTAAAAGAAAAGTTTGCCATTTGGGATCCCTATGGTATGGCGCGAGCCTAGAAACCATACCGACGACTGCTACTTCTGTTCTTGCAATGTTAAAAGTTATAATGCAAAGAATAAAGAGAGCCTTCAATACCCAAGTCTTCCATCTGCAATAAGGCCGGTACCCCATGGTCCAGAAGTTCCTATTCCCCGCCCACCCGAGAGTCTGGATCAATACAATTCAGATTCTGATTCAGCTCCAATCCAGACAATGATGATGTTTATGAACAGCCAACAGCTGACCGAGATCCTAAACCATTAACCCAAGCCGAACTAAATGACTTAGTCAGGGATTTGAATCTGCCTAAGGACTCTGCAGAACTTTTGGGGTCTAGATTGCAGGAGAACAATTTATTGGCATCCGACACATACTTCGCACAGCATAAGAAAACATCAAAGAAGCACCGGTTTAGTCGTCATTAGTCAGATCTACCTTCATAGTCTTAAGTCTTTGGAATAAGTCCTGAAATGTTTGCAAGTAAAGAAGGTAAATATATTTTGTTCCTTTCAGTTATTTTTTTATTCTTTCATAAACAAGCAATATGCTTGTCCAAGAGCTAGGAGCTATTTAATTCTGCTTTAATTAGGTTTTACTCTATCACCTAAATATTTCGTGCTACAAGGGGTATTGTAATACCTCATCTGTCCCCAAATGTTAACCACCCATTGATGGGAGGGGAGAGAGTATTTTGCTGGGAACGGGACTGGTTGTTATATATATTTACCCTACATTATTATGTAAGTGTTACTGTAGTCTATAACAACAAAATTTATTAGCATGTGCAATCCAATGTTGGTCTCGATAAGATGGTTCACATTTGGGGATAAATAGGGGATTTATGACACACCCTGTAGTAAGAAAACCATACGTGATAGGGAAAAACTAACTATATTTTTTATATCAGCGCACTCAAATTATATAGAATCACCAACTAGTTTGTAAAAATCGATCGACAAGTTTTCAAATGTGTACTGGTGTTATTGCCCAAAGGTTTTCAATCGGATTCATATCAGGAGAACGTGGTGGTAGAATTAGATTAATAATCTCTGGATCCCTTTCCTCCTCCCTTCGTAATTTCCCACCCAACCTCGTTTCCTTCGACATAGCAACGCTTACCTCCATCCTCATTCCACTTCCTTCATTAAACCTATTATCGCTTTTACTGTCCCTTCCTTCCATCCTTCAATGCCAGCGTTCTTAAACCTAGCACATAAATTATATAATATGGAATCTAACACCTTAGATCTCTACGCATTCATGTTACTTGAAGACGCCTGTGTCTTAGGGGAATCTAAGTGTTGAGAGTGGGCTTGAGTAGTCTAGAGATTACTACAGATGACCTTGAACGCTCCAACTATTTAAAAATGATTATTTATTACGCACATCATATGGCATAATACACAAATGAATTTAAGTATCTTACACTATAGGAATGGAATTGAATCCTACCAGAGTTAAAAAGTCGCAAAATATGATAGATTAGTTTGTATTAAGAGGTTACTAAGAGAAAAGGATTTGGGATAGAGCGGAAGGCAGAGAGTATATTTTCTCGAGTTTCGGTTATTATTAACGTTATATGGATACATTGCCATGCGGTGTGATGAGAGAGAGAGAGAGATAGAGAGAGAGAGAGTTACAAGGAGTTACAAGGAAAAGAAGCACCTCAAAAGGCCTTGCGGCCCATACCGAGGAGGTACCAATGGCAACGAGTGCCAGGGAAAATTTTTTACACCCTCAAATAGTGTGCAAGATTTGGTCTAACCTTTTCTTGAACTGATCCACAGAGGAACTGTTCACAACATCTGAAGGTAACCTGTTCCACGTGTGACAGATCTTATACGCAAAGTAATTCCCACACACACTAGTCCTAAACCGCTTCAAATCCAACTTCCAACCATTGTTGCGAGTTGGGTTATCATTTAAACTAAACATGCTTCTAAAATCGACATCGTTGAACCCGCGCAAGAACTTGAAAACCTCGATCAGTTGACCGCGCAGCCTCCGAGTTCCAGCGAAAACAAGTTCAGGGCGCGTAACCGTCGATTGTAGCCCATATGCCTAACGGAAGGGATTAACTTTGTGGCCCTCGCCTGCACTCGCTCCAGCCTCTCAATATCTTTCCTGAGGGTGGGCGACCAAAACTGCACAGCATATTCCAGGTGCGGCCGAACCAGGGAATTGTACAGAGAGAGCACAATCTCCTTGTTCCGAAACTGAAATTGCCTCCTGATATAATCTAACAGCTTCTGGGCTTTCTTTTCAACCTCTACGCACTGTTTGGTAAATTTAAGGTCGCTGCTAATTAACACACCCAAGTCCTTTTCCAAATCAGTCGCCTCGATATGACTCCCCCAACATACTTTGCATTTATCCAAGTTAAACGGCATTTGCCATTTTTCGGACCACTCTCCTATCCTACCTAGGTCCGCACGCAGTTGCTCGATCGCTTCGGGCGTCCCAACATTGGCCCCAAGCTTGGTGTCATCAGCGAATTTGGCGATCCGACTGACGATGCCACCGTCGATATCATTTATGTAAATGATAAACAACAGTGGCCCCAAAACGGAACCCTGAGGAACCCCACTAGTGACCGAGGCCCAACCCGAACTAACCCCTTTAATTACAACCCTCTGCCGCCTATTCTTCAGCCAGTTTTCAATCCACCTGCCTACTTCCCCACCGATACCCAGCGCGCGCACTTTCGCCATTAGCCAGCGGTGAGATACCTTATCAAACGCTTTCTGAGAGAGAGAGAGGAGGATGGAGAGAGAGAGAGAGGATGGGGAGAGAGATGGGGAGAGAGAGAGAGAGAGGATGGGGATAGAGAGAGAGAGGATGGGAGAGAGAGAGAGAGAGGATGGAGAGAGAGAGAGAGAGAGAGGATGGGAGAGAGAGAGAGAGAGAGGATGGAGAGAGAGAGAGAGAGAGAGAGGATGGGGAGAGAGAGAGAGAGAGAGAGGATGGAGAGAGAGAGAGAGAGAGAGAGAGAGAGGATAAGAGAGAGAGAGAGAGGATGGGGAGAGAGAGAGAGAGAGGGGAGAGAGAGGATGGAGAGAGAGAGAGCGTTATCTCCTGCATACTCTATATATATCTATATACAGTATGTGTCTATATGCAGGGTGTCCCAGGAGGAAATGTCAAGAATGCACCATTTCACTCTTTGGGTATTTCTAAGTAGAAAGTATTATATCGATATGGGTCTGAGTCCCAACCGTTTCCGAGATACAGGCCTCTACATTTGGGTAATTAAAACATAATAAAAAGGCGATCTTAGATACTATTTAATGACAGAATGGTTTCAAAGTGACCCCCTCCTTCTTCAATGCACGCGGCGAGCCTCCGATCCATCGAGTCTTGCCAAGGAAAACGCGGAAGTTCATTTCTGAGGTTTATCTACCTATCCTGTATACGTGCAACCAACTGCTCCCTAGTTTCGGGCTTACCCCGCTGATAAACGTCACTCTTCATTAACCCCCAGACAAAAAAATAATGTAAATAAATAATGTGAGGATCTGCACAGTTGCCAATGTATCATTAAATGTCACTGAATATTATCTAAGATCGGCTTTTTATTATGTTTTAGTTACCCAAATGTAGAGGCCTGTATCTCGGTAACGGTTGGGAATCAGGCACACGTCGATATAATACTTTCTACTTAGAAATACCCAAAGAGTCAAATGGTGCATTATTGACATTTCTTCCTTGGACACCCTTATAAATAGATAGCGTGATCGACACAATGATAATGTGGACGTCATTGATGGGGTTAGAGCAATTATGTGCACCAATCCGAACACACCTCCACTGCCATAAGGACCGCCCATTTTATACCTAACAGACTAGCTTGGGACGAAACAGAGGCGCGAGACTTATTGTAAGCACTGTACATACTGTATTGTGCAGTGCGAGCTTAATGGCGACGTAATTCTAATGCTAATATGATAAAACCTTGTTGTTTATTCGTTAAATCGCAATCAATTTGAAACAAATGAACAATCTTGAGAAGTATTACTTGTCAGGGAGAGTTCGTTTACCAGGATCAGATACTCGCTAAAACCAGGGAAAATGTCAGAAGTAAATTTTGAAGTAACTCGTAACTAGTTACCTTTTTTGAGACAGTAACTAGCAACTGTAAGTAGTTACTTATTTGAGGCAGTAACTAGTAAGTGAAATTAGCTATAAAAAAGTAACTGTCACAACAATGTGTATTATTCAGCAGCATTATGACAAAAAGTGCTTAACACAGATTAAATATTACATTATATATGATTCTTATTGTATTTAGTGAATACAATGATAGACAAGTTAAACGAAATAAATACGCCTCCGCTGAAACGAAATGTTTATCGTAAAAAAGAACGAAGTTTCTTCTGTCGTTACTTTTCACGAAAAAGATGCGTCCAGCAAGACGAATAGGCAAAAACTGTCTATGTGAAGGGAGATTTTTGTAGGCATCTCAATTAGTTCGGTTTTCCCTCTTCTTTTTGTGGTTTTCTTTTCCCATTGTTTTCTTTTTCTTCTTGTAGAGCATTGAGTTACGATTTTATATTCACGATTTGATGAGATGTTTTATGGTGACTGAAACATCTGGTTCAGGCTTTACGAATCTACATGACCATCTTTTATTGCATCTAGCCAAAAAATGTTCCTTTTACAGTCAAAGTTTCGTTTATCTGTGTTCATCTCTTCGAAATACCCAACGGTTTTGTATTTGGAGAAACTTAGTTCTTGATGAATTCACAATCTTCTGTGTTTCTGACTTGGTGCAATTTACTACGCAGTTCGAAATAAAATATTGAAGCACATATATGAAATTTACGTCACAATTTCTTGGCCCAGAGTGACATGTTTACGAACTGTCACATCTAATTCCACCCGCTCTCCGACGAAGACCGGAGGGCATACAAGCAAACACGAAGCATACACGAAGTTAGTCATCTCCGTTGAGGCGCACTACTATTTCATACCCCTGGAAGTAACATCACTTCTGCAATATGAAAATAAAAACCCACTCTAATAGACAGAGTTTATTTCCACGACAGTTTCGACGCCCACTGGCATCCTCCTCGGGTGTATCCACCCGAGGAGGATGCCAGTGGGCGTCGAAACTGTTGTGGAAATAAACTCTGTCTATTAGAGTGGGTTTTTATTTTCATATTTTGACCTTCACGTAGAAAAAAAGTGAAGTTTTTTGCATTTATCACTTCTGCAAGATACAACTGGCGCTATCCGTCCGTTTTCACCCCACTCAACATTCTTCCATTCGATCTGCGCTACATTTCAGCCAAAAGAAATTTTATATATATATAAAACAAGAGTAAAATGATGCACGAGAGCTTTGTTTCCCTGCATGCACAAGCACGGGGTCGTGAACGGCTACTGGGACTTCGGGAACGGGGTTGCGCGGGTGGACTCAGGTTGTTTTATGCTTTTTAAATTTATTTTAATTTTATAATTTATGTAAAAGATCACTAAACCGAAGAGGATATTAATTTTAGAATAGCAGGAGACATTATTTCAAATCCTTTTACTAAATGTCATAAAACAGAGTATTCAAAAAGAAATCCAACCCAAAATAGAAAAGAAAAGGGTTAGGTTACAATGATATATACATTCTCCAATGGGTTGCCTTTTTTTTAACACCCTGTATAATTACCGCATTTAATATTTAACTATATTAAATCAATCCACAAAATGGCGTACTGATGGCTCTGTTGGTCATTTGTCTTTTTGTTTGGTACGAAGCCAAATTTTTTTTTATTTCGTATTTTTATATAAATTTTGTTATTTGGTTGAATATTGGATTTCATGAAATTAAATAGTGGATGCGAGGATAATGGTGGGACTCTCATTTGCATCGAGAAATATTTTCCTGTTCTTTATATCGGAAAAACTCTTCCTTCTTAGTGAGTTAGTAAGGATTTCTGTTTGACTCCGTTGTTAAGGAGAAAGCTAAAATAATTTCTTCAGTTCATAGGTTTTAAATTCTAATTTTCTGTCTCTCACTGTTAGAGAAATAAGCAAAAAAGAGTTTGAAATCTGTACAAAGAGTTTATTAAGAATAAAATCCTCATACATACATTTGCGAAGCTGCAGAAAGTTGTGTAGGCCTACAAGGCGTCAAGGAATATGACGAAGATTGGAGATGAAGAGCGAGTGCTGAGTGAGGCCTGAGCAATGGGCAAGTGAGAGCGAAAATGAGGGCTCATGGACTGGCACTTTTATAGGCCCGGTGACGCTAAAAATATTTGGCGGGCACTTTCAAGAAACAGAAAGTAAAATAAGTGTTCCTGTGTGGAGGTTCTTGCCCACGTGTTTGGAATTTTACAGCCATATGAGGGAGGCGAGGAAAAGGAATTTTCCGTTATGCTCCTACACACCTCACCGATTACACCCCAGCAACAAAAAACGTGAACCTAGTGATTATGAATAATTTAAAATATTTTTACCACTATATCAACTTTTACCACGATCAGGGGTCCAGTGAGGTCATAGCTAAAGGATTGTGTACCATTTTAATAGAACCTGGTGATGAGTACCTTTTGTCTCTCAAAGTGAAACAGTATCGACACGCCTACTTCTTGAATAAAGCTCTTCAATGTTAAGCGAGTTACTCTTGAATCATTTAACGTATTAAGTAATTTTGTGTATATGCTTTTCCCTGCCCGAAAGTATGTTTTCCTGTCGGTGCATAGCCTTTCATGTTTTGTTCAGCGATCCTGAGTCACCAATCCAGCAACGGGTGGCTCCTCTTCCTAAGACGCATGACTCGCCACCAGGTTTGCGTCACGAGATGAAGCGAGCAGTCCACCTCACAACAGTATCTGAGCTTTGAGCGTCATGACGTGCTATCCAAAAGCCTTCTCACAGCAGCAGTACCGTGCAGAGACACCTGCGCCCACAGTAACAAAGAAAGATGGAGCTACCGTTGAGCAGTATCCTTAATATTCAATACGCAGACTTTTCCAAATCAGTGAAAATGTTAAACATACCAGTAGCACGATTAATTAAGTGCTCGAGATAAATTATAAACGTACAGACGCTGTCAAACGTAATCTTATTTATTTGAGTGTTGATGAGATGTAGAAAATCTTTATCTTGGTTGAGAAGTGGGCGGCCGAGAATTATAAAATACCAGCTGCCGTGCATACAAGAATAGTGACGATCAGTAACAGCCTTTCACACTGTTTTATTTGCATGTTAACTGTGAGCCGTGATACGAGTCAACCCTGCTTTCAGTACCTCAACTTTCAGTACAATGTTAATAACGGACTAGACCTTTTTTAGATGAAGAAAGGAGGACCCAAGGGCGAATGCCCACAACCGTCCCCCCCCTCCATAGAGGAAAAAGAAGCCAAAATCAAAGTTCAGGAGTTTCGAGATGCCTGGACACACTGCGTTTGAAAGATTGGAAGTTATAGGCAGGGGGAAAGATGGACTGAGGAAGATTGTTTCATAGTTGATCGGTTGAGGAGATGAAAGATTGAGAATACCGATTAACACCTGCGTTAGAGAGTTGAACAGAAAAGGAATGAGGATGTGTCGAAAGTCTGGTCCCACATTCTTTCCTTAAAGTAGGTATGCCGTCAGAGAGTTCAGAGGAGCAGCGTCCGTTATAATAGCGATAGTAAAGAGAGAGTGAGGAAACATTGCGGCGAAAAGAGAGGGATAGAAGACAGTCAGTAAGAAGCGGGGAATTGATGAGACGGAAAGCTTTTGATTGCACCTGGTCAAGTAGAGCTGTGTAGGTTGAGCCAACCTAAACATGACCCCTGTACACTGTACAAAGACAGCAACTCTGTGGGGGTGAAGAAAATGCGGAGCCAGTACAGCACACCTAACCTCTTAGAAGCTGTTTTGGAACGAGAACATATGTAAACTTTCCTGGAAAGATCACGAGAAAAGGAAACACCATGAATGTTAAGAAAAGAGGAAGGAATAAGTTGTGTATTGTTAAGGATAAGGGGATAGTCGTGTGGGAGACTGACGAGTAGACAGATGAAGGGACTGAGTTTTTGAGGTATTGAATGCCCCAATCAGAGATAGTAGAAAAGTCAGAGGTCAAGTGTACCATAGCCGTCCTACACGAAGCATAAAGTGACTGTTGAGAGGGGGATGGGCCACTTCAGCGCCGCCACTTCAGCGCCGACGTTTCAGCGCCGCCATTTCAGCGCCAGGCCACTTCATCGCCAGACTATTCAGCGACGAGCCCTTTCAGCGCCGGTCATTTTCTCTGTTGTTTTTATTGACTATACTTGTTTTGACTTTACTTGTTTTATTAACATTACTTGTTATTAACTTTGTATAATGTTGGTTTGGTTTTGGTTATGGTACTTTATTTTCCTTCCATTATAAAAAAAATTAGTGTTGGGATTAGGTTAGGTTAGGTTTCGTTAGGTTAGGTTAGGTTAGGTTAAAAACAGCCCGCCGCAGGCGTTAGCCGTAGTTAGCCGGCTTCAAGTTAGGTTAGGTTAGGTTAGGTTAGGTTAGGTTAAGAATATTTATTCATATAACTAATGATGTAATTTCAGAATATTTAGCTCCCAACACTTATATCATTTTTCCTTTTTTTATTTCAGAATTTGTGAACCCTTTATTTTCCTTCCATTATAAAAAAAAAATTAGTACCTGCACATAAAATAAAAAAATTGAATTAATTATTTTCATTAGATATATCGATCCTTAGCCTGCACATTTTATTGAGTTGTCTTGAAACTATTGTGGCGGGCGCTGAAAGGGCCCGTCGCTGAATAGTCTGGCGCTGAAGTGGCCTGGCGCTGAAATCGCGGCGCTGAAACGTCGGCGCTGAAGTGGCGGCGCTGAATCGTACGCTACCCGTTGAGAGGGATGCTTTTAGATAGGCAAAAATCGAAGCCGTTGAACGATAGTTGAAGGGTTGAGAGCGGTCACCCTGCTCTGGGAAAGGCTGAATGAAAGCGAACTTCTAGCACGAAGGAAAAGTACCATATGAAAGACAAAGACGAAAGAGTTTGCCTAAGCGGCGTATTAGCACAGAAGCACAGTTTTTGAGAACAATAGGAGGGACATCATCAGTTGAGCCCAGATAGGGCAAAAAGAATATATTTGGAGGAGATTCTAATTTCAGACATAATAAAGTCAGAGGTAGGAAGAAATGGAGGAACAGCACCGGAATCGTCCATGACTGAGTTGGAGACGAAAGTCTGAGTGAAGAATTCATCTTATTTGGGAAAAGTGACGGCAACAGAGTGGTCGGGATGGAAAATATGAGGGAAAGAAGAAGTAGTAAAGTTGTTGGAGTGGTTCTTGGCTAGATACCTAACGTACCCACGCATTGCCGTTTCCTTCTTTCCTTCCTAGACTATTTGAAATAGCCGCCTTCATCAACCTGAAACATTTATTAAATGCGAGTGTAAATAATATACGTTATTTTTACACCATTCTGGAGCATGCCTACACTCTTAAGTGATGACTTTATGAAACGTAGAAATGAACAGGTGAGGACGTTTTGGAGCGCAAAGAATATTTAGAAGACACTTCCCCTGAAAAGTATCAATCGTTTTGGGATGCTGGTCGAGAAAGTGACAAGCCCTCCCTCGCCCTCACCGTTCATCTGGCGGAGTTATTTCTTTATATAAGCCCTAACTTTCGTCACAATTTATAGGATTTCATTATACATCGATATGAATTCTGAACAGTTGACAAGTGAAAACAGAATAAGCGCTCGCTTATAGCGTATTGCTTATATGACATTTTATGATAATACTGTAATATCCCCCTCCCGACCGTGTACTCAAGCATGCTTTTGAATCTATATATTCAAAGAGTAAGAATCATGGAAATATAACATCCAAGTGTAAAGTAGGAAAAAAAATTAATCCTAAATGATCTTCAATCTTTGTATATCGAGTATCGAAGCATCATACATTAGATGGGTCATTATTTCTGGAAAGTATTGCTTGTATCGTACAAAGCAATGAGGATTTTTCTATACTGATAGAAAATAATCTCTTTAATGTTAATAAATTTTGTATGTACGGTATCTTCTTCTACAGCATTATTAGTCCCGCACTTGCGCGGTCGCTGCTGCGGATCCTCCTTCTCCACCCTTGTCTATCCTGTACCAGCTCGACATCCAGCTCCCGCTCCCTCAAGTCGTCCCGAACACTGTCCATCCATCTTCTCCAAGGTCTTCCTCTTCTTCTCCTACCCGGTGGTTCCATATCTAACATCCTGTTTCCTATGTACCCTCCGTCCTTCCTCTTCACGTGTCCGAACCATCGTAGTCTTGCCTCGCGCACTTTTTCAGATATGCGTCCAACCTTTATTAACTCATTTCTCACTCTATCCCATCTAGTCACTCCACACGACACCTCTAGCTTGTTTTCCAGCGCCTTCGCCATGGGTACTGTCTCCACATTATTGCTGGTCTCACCACACTCTTGTAAGAGTGTGGTGAGCAGCATTCTGCAGCATTATTATTCCCATTTATATGGGGTCGCTGTTGCGGATACTTCTCCACTCCTCTCTATCCTGCGCCATCTCCTCCGTCAGGTTTTTATCGCTCATGTCCATCCTGATGCGATCCTTCCACCTCATCCTCGGTCTTCCTCTCTCCCTCCTCCCGGGCACTTCCATAGATAACACCCTCCTCCCAACGTAGTTCTCGTCTCTTCTCATTACATGCCCATACCATGCCATTCTTCTCTCCTGAACCTTCTTTGAAATTCCCGTAACTTTCACCACCACCCTGCTCTGTCGTTCCTTATCCTGTCTCTTCTAGCTACACCCCTCGATATTTTCCGCATGTCATCCTCTGGTTTTGGCAATAAATTTTACGGCCGGATGCCCTTCCTGACGCCAACCCTAATAATTTTAATTTTCCATATCTATACTGTACTATAAAAAGGGAGTCCCATCCGTTCGTCCAACACGTCCGACGTGCTTCACATTACTTCACATTACTTGTATGTACGGTATATGTAATGTAATTTGACATGTTAATAAATATTTTATGTGTATATATAATGTATTATTATTTCTAAAAAGAATTGTATATATTAAATATTCCAACCATTAATTATAAGTTTACCAATAAAAAAATATCTTGACATGTTAATAAATATTGTTCGCAGATGTGTTTCTATTTACTCCTCACTTATTTTTAAATTATGTCTATGTATGCGTGTTAATAAGGGTGTTGCGCTGTCGGCCGAAGATAAGAAAAACAAAATAAGAAATGAGGTTAAATATCTATAGTATATTGATGATTAAAACATTTTAATGAAAGAATGTATTCCATTCTATTTGATTTTTATGTACTGATCCCTTATCAGGGTCTGGAATATGTTCACCCAGGTACGATGGTTTCCGAGCTTTAAAATGAGGAATGCAGAGTGGGTTAGGCTCCTCCCACAAAATGTATTTACGACGAGATGTGTGTGTGTGTGTGTGTGTGTGTGTGTGTGTGTGTGTGAGAGAGAGAGAGACTCTATACGGGTATCTGAGCAAGCCTCATATTTGTACAGCTGTCGAAAAAAGAGATAAGAGGGAATGATAATTAAGATGTTTCTTAAACGATTCACCTTATTATTAGTCCATATATATATATGTATATATATGTATACACAAACTCAGAATGGTCCCCCTGAGAAACTTATATGTTAAACACAGACCGTGCATGGAACAAGGAACTCTTCTGGGAAAATTAAATCCACTATAGTCCGAATAAGTAATGGTAAATGACAAATACCATAGTTTTTCTTTTTCATGATGCTAGCCCGACGTGGGCTCCGTCCACAAATGGTAGTCGTTAAATTTCATAGTATGACGTCACACACACACACACATACTTTATATATATATATTAATATTATATATATATATATATATATTTTTTTTCTTATCATCATCCTCGCCTTATCATCTATTTCCTCTCACTAAACGTATCCCCCATTCCCTCTCACTAAACACATTCCCCACCCCTCTCACCAAATGCATCCCTACCCTTATTTTATCACGCTTATCTTATCAGCCCCCTTCCCTTATCACCCAACCCCTTTTGAGAAATTAATATTTTGCCTATTTCCCCTTTTCCCCCCCCCCCCCCCTTTCCCCTAGCCAAATAGTCAATAACAATGCCATTTTCTTGCAAATGACAACCCTGTTCTTGTACAGTCCGTGTAGGACATTAAAATACCAAATCGTTATTGCCAAAGATATTAAATATGTAACATCATCTTCCGCATATATGAGCACTACAAACAGAACAAACATTAGAATTTGCATTATTTTCCCAAATGACTCGCGAATGTAAATATCAATGAAAATCCATAGAATAATAATCATCTGAAGTTTACCTTCTTTATGGCTTTAAAATTAACTTAAATACCCTTACTTTAAAATTTCCCTAAAAATTTCCATAAAAATTGCCACCAATCAGTTAAAATGAAAATGCAAATATCTCGTTTATACGCCACTGTCCTTATTTCTTCGGATAATTTATTTGATATTGACAAAAGTCACTCGATCTTCATTGAAACATAAACGCCGTATGCTCTGAATGACAAAATCCGCATTCGATTATGGTATTTTCAGACTTGTAATTTAATGAAGAACTCGTATTTAATTCAGTAAGATTGCCTTTCCGTCAGTGCATAATTAAACGCATTGGCGTCTCATTAATCTTTGAAAATAACAATAACTACCTTGTATCCAAAAATGTATTAGAAGGTATTAGACATTTATCTATAATACCATTTTATCTCCCGAACCCATCACTGGAGGATTCCGGTCATCGGTTCGAACATGGCCTCCAAATGTTGGGGTATAATTTTCTTGGTTGACAGCCAGTCCCCCACTCTCAATAACCATTTGTGGTGTGATTGAAAGACGTAAAACGGAAATAAAATCGATAACCAACCAACCAAAAGATTTTTCTTCAAGTTTGAAGTGAGCAAACTTTGCGCTTTTATAAACACACATATTATATATATATATATATAGTAATTTAGGGTGCAGAAAAGTTAATTAAATTAAGGGTAGGATCACAGTTTAATGTCGTAATATTTTTTTTTTTCAAAATAAACGAACGAACGAACCAAAAATAAACGGCACTCCAACACTTTCAAATTACTTGTTTATGTGAGTTAGGTTAATTGAATGCCGGTTAGGTCAACTGTACGCCCTTGACGATTGGTTACGTTAAGTCATGGTATTTTCGTTAGTTTTAACGAAAATATCGCGACTTAACCCAAACAATCGTCAAGGGCGTACAGTTGACCTAACCGGGCATTCAATCACCCTAATTAACATAAACAAGTAATTTGAGAGTGTTGGAGCGCCGTTTATTTTTGGTTGGTTTTTCTTTTTCATGATGCTAGCCCGACGTGGGCAACGGGTCACTCGCAAAGAGGTCCCAAAAATATAGCTTTCCTCACCAGCTATCTGCAAAGCAGATAGGATCCAGCTTTGGGACAGGATCTAGGGTTTAAAGCAATTCCTTGTTCCATGCACGGTCTGTATGTATCATAAAAAACCTCCCATTCTGAGTTCATTCCCATATATATATATATATATATATATATATATATATACAGTATATAATATATATATATATATACACAGTATATTAAGTTCATTAACTGATGATCGATTGTGAGAATGGGAAAAGGGATGCACGAAAGGGAAATTGGTATTCTGTTTCATGTCAAAATCTATTCAAGGATTGTATTACGGTATAATAATTATTCTCTTGTTTGAATTTCCTCCAATAAGTCAGCGAATATATTAATTTTTCATTTAAATCGTATTTCAAAGAATAACGTCTTGGAAATTCAGATTTCACGTTGGTTTTCGGGAAGTCTTTTTATATGGAAAAGCTTTTACCCAAATTGAGTCTTACGCGAATTGGCAGAATTTAAATTTGTTCGTAAAAATAATATTACAATATCACTTTTTACAATATTGCAATAGTTTAAACATACAATTGTTAATTGAAGTACTAATATTTACTTTTTATTTAATATGATACAACTGTGGCTTTACTGGGCTCTTAGAGTGAAAGCATTTTACTTTATAGGTAGTTGCGATTAAGTAATATACTGCATACAGTATATAAATATCATGAGACCAAAATATTAATTAATTTAGAATACACAAAGGAAGTTATAGCTAAATATGAGAAATGAATTATATAATACGGTACAATATATATTAAATCTTAACAATTATTATTGCAGATATGATATTAATAGAGTACAAAGAAGTGCTAGTTAATTATGAGAAATGAAACAAGTAATATACAGTACATTTAATCCTAAAGATTTATCAGTAGTCATTTATTAAAAGAGATTTCAACTTGTTTCTAAACACGCAACTTTAGTAATAGACCTACTTTTAATATCTGCACTTGATTCATTCTATAGTTTCAGTCCAGAAAGAATACTTTTATTTGTTTTCCCAACAAAAGCTAAATTTCAACTGTTTGATTTTCATTTCTCTTCGATTTCCCTTAATCTACATCCTGTATATGGAATCCAATATAATTATATTTTAATTACCGTTCATTTCGTGCTATTTCGTTTTATGGTATAAACGGACTAAGGAGTAAGGACTACTGCATTTTTTTCATTCAGTTAACCTTGGAATTGTAGTTTTTTTTGACTGGTTAAAGGTGGCCACTTTTTGTGGCACTGTATATATATATAGTATATATACAGTGCCCAAAAAAGTGGCCACCTATATAGCTAGTAATTAATTAATTAAATATAATAACTATATAATTTTCTTGAGTGAAAATACTTAACAATTCTTGGGGGCAAGAAAATGAAATATATCTCCTTTATTTCAACAGTAATAATTGAAGCATTTAACTTTCATTTGCTGAATGCCTCTTATTCACATGATTTCCCTTCTCTGGTGACCTCTCAATCAAACGTTCACGCAGTAAACTGTCTGTTCATTTTGAATGCATAAATGAACACGGTAGTATACAGTATAAATAACTCGTATATGAATAGTATACAGTATATATATATATATTATCATCGCCCTTTTTTGGTTTGAATATTTATGTATGTATGAGAAATACCAAACTTCTCCGAACTTATTTTATTTTTTAAATAAGAACTTGTTACGAAAGCGTGTGGGACGTAGAGTGTATTTCTAGAGTAATTATTTATGTACATAATAAGTCTTACTTAATATTGTTCCATTATAATACCGCGAGGAACGGTATCAGACTCACTCCTATTCATTATTATCATGCTAACAGACAGACAATGAAGTAACTAACAATAGTAGAATAACATCCTTTGATAATGATACAAAAATCAGCAGAAAAATTAGAAACGCAGATAATTTACACGCACACGTATTATACAGATGGTCGGAAAACAACAATATGAAATTTAACAAACACGGACAAATTTCAGCTCTTAAGATATGAGAGAAATGAGGAGCTGAAACAAATAAAATAGTATGCTCCACATAGACAGGAAATTCAGAAGAACGCAAAAGCAAAGGACCAGGAGTTATAATGATCGACGAGGTGAAATTTGAGATACAAAATAAGGTATCGATAATGAAGGCAAAGAGAATTACGGGACAGATACTGAGAACCTTTAATGGAAGGAACAAGAAAGCAATAATTGCCTTGCTGAAAACACTGATCATCCCAAAACTCGAATACTACCCAGTCTTGACGTTCCCATACAAAAAGAAATTACAGTAGTAAGTTGGAACAAATTCAAAGAAATTTCACAACCAAGATCAATGGCTGCAAAGAACTAAATTACTGGGAAAAACTGTGTATATTAAAGCTGTATTCGCTGGAAAGAAAAAGAGAAGGTACACCATAATATACGCATGGAAAAAATAGAGAAACTAGTACCAGACCTCAAACTAAACCCGATAACTATTCAAACAGCACTGGAAAATAAGAACGGTAGAATGTGTAATGTCCCCAAACTAAAGGCCAGACAAGGAACATCCTCAGTTTTGAAGGAAAATAGCTTTGTTGTCAGAGGGCCAAAGATTATTTAATCAGTTACCCAAAGAAATCAAGAACACCACTAATGTTGATGTAGACATCTTTAAAAAAAATAGACACCTGGCTCAGGAAAATCGCAAATGAGCCGGGTGTACCTGACTATGTGAGATGGAGAGCTCAACAGAGTAATTCTCTCTTACATCAAATCAGATCTATAGGCGAGTTCATCAGCTTAACCTCCGTGTGAAGAGAGACCGACGCGCGGAACTACTGTAATGTTTCAGGGTGTGTATATATATATATATTATATATATATATATATAAGGTTCAAACTTTCATTGCCTTTTTTACTTTAAGATTATGGCCCTCATATACTGAAATAAAAATACATGGCAATTTTAAAATTTAGATTTGGTGTAACCTTGCCATCCTTGCCAAATTGCAACTCGGAATATGGTTCGAAAGTCAAATATTTTTTATGGTTAAATTGTATGCTTTTCTTTTTGTATGAGATTAATGCGAGTCCTCCTTCAAAGGCAAATACCAAATTTGTGGCGGCATTTTGCCAGATTTTGCATGTCGAATTTTTCATAAATTTGCCTGCCACAGAAACAAAGTAACATATATTTAATAATTTTCACTCGAGTTCTTAATTTTTAACTTCCAACTGTTAGAGCTTCCCCTGAATGCAGACTTTGGAATACTCCCCAGTAGAAGATATTAATATTTTATTAAAATTTAATAAATTTTAAAAATAAATGGTTTACAATTCAGAAAAATACTTCTTTGAGCGCCTCTCTCTCTCTCTCTCTCTCTCTCTCTCTCTCTCTCTCTCTCTCTCTCTCTCTCTCTGTTACCGCCTCTTATTGACACGTTCATGCATGATTCGAATCCTGCAAACGAAGTTCCTTCATAGACTCATATTATACTATTTTCATTAACCTTCCTAAGCTTTGTTTTGATAAAGAACAGTTCAGCCGCAAAGGAATGGAAGTAGAGTGGAAAATGGTTAAAAAACTTTAAGGCAACTGCGTATTCTCCACTTTGTTTAGATTTCGGTCATTGAGTGCTATAGACTGAGTATGGAGTAAAAGCAGCAAACAAAGGTAACGTTATTGAACGTTCATAAATGTTTATAAAATGTTCATAAACGTTCTACAAACACTTATTAAACGACCGTTGTTCGCGGAGAATAAAGCGTAAAAAGAATAATTCTTTCGATCGTCATCCATACTTTATTAATTAATATACTAAAAAAGAAAGGTTATTTACTGGAACGGATATAAATATGTTTTTTTATGCAGGAAGGAGGGGCCAAGGGTGTATGCCCGCATAAACGATCCCCATAGAGGAGGAAGAGAACCAAAATCAAGGTCCAGGATTCTCGAGATGCTTGGACACTCTGCGTTTTACCAGGTGACTAATCTCCCTTCATGAACCAGTGGAATGGCCTTCATACTCACCTAACCTCATACCCCATCAATTTTTTTGTTGGGTTACATAAAAGACAGGATCTATTCTGCCAAGCCTATGACACTTGAAGACCTGGAGACCAAAGTCTATGAGGTAATGAACAACATCCCAGTTGAGTTATTTCCAAAAATTGTCAAACATTTGTGTAAGGTTGAATATTGTTAAAAAATGTGGCGATTCCACTGAACATATTGGTTTATAAACTCCTTTGTTTTACGTACATATTACGTTTTGTCTTTGTGTCTAGATTCCTTTTTGTGTTTAGCTTAGAACATTTGTTTAGAAATAGGAACATATGTTTGGTAAATATATACTGTATACAGGGTGTGAGGAAAGTTTTTAAGGATTTTATACATCCAACTACTGTATTTAGTTAACAACATTATACAGATAAGTGTTCAAATGATGAAACAAATCAAACAAAAAGTCTATAAGAATTTTTATGCATACAAATATTTTGTTAAATTGTAATTTAATCTTCAGAGAGTTCTCCATCCGCTATGATACATTTGTGGATTCTCTCTGTGAAACTCTTCATTGTTCTTCTGAACATATCGAGTGGGATCCTTTTCAGTTGGTCATCTATTCTGTGGCCAAGGGCATTCACATTTGGATAGGTGAAACCAGGAGTGTAGAGTTTGTCACGTAAATAAGCCCAAAGCCAGAAATCGCATGGAGTTAAATCAGGTGATCTGGCTGGCTACTCGATGAGACCTCTCCACCCAAGCCATCTTCCTTCAATGTTGGTATGAGTAATGTGGCGGCGCTCCTTCATGTTGATAAAACCAATTCTTGTCAACGGCATTAGTAAACTGTGGTAAAACTTTTGTCTCTCAATACCCGGCAATAGCGTTTTCCATCCATTGTATCTCTCGATATGTCAAAGGAAACGAGTCCTGAATAACCAATGCACGCCTAAACTATTAGTGTAGCCGTTTTAACGGGTTTACCCAATCGTAGTTTGGTATTTTTTTTCGCCCAGTAGTGAACGTTGTGTTTGTTTCCTTCACTCGTTAAAATGAAGACACATTCATCTGAAAATTTTATCTTTCCAGGCAAATATGGATCACTGTTGAACGTTTGTCTCATTGTTTCAACAAACTGCAACCGTCTGTCAGAATCATCATCGTATATGAGCTGAGAGTAAATGGGTTTGTAATCGTGGTACTCCTGTGATTTCAATATTTTTGCTACTGAAAACTTGGAAATACCCGATTCTTGAGCGACTTTTCTCGTTGAAGTTGTTGGATCGACTTGAAAAGTAGCGAGGACATTTTCTTTGCTATTGTGTCCTGTCGCCGTTACTGGCCTTCTGCTTCTTGGACGATCTTTTACCAGGCTTCCTGTTTCCAAATGTTTGAGCTCCTAGTATCGAAGAGTGGTTGCATTTGGTGGTGGTTTATAATTTTTTTCTTGAAATAAACGCAAAATTTCTTAACAATTATTATAAGAAATAGCGGACGACACAAGATGCACTTTTTCTTCTTTGCTGTATTTCATCCGTACTAGGCTAGGGCCTAGAGCAGTGGTTCCCAACCTTTTCACCACAAAGGACCCCTTTTATTTTTATTTTTTTCCCACGGACCCCATTTTTGGAAGATTCCGTCTACCAAACAAACTGTTTTTATTAACTAATAATTAATTAACTCGTTTTCTCATTTTTCACTATCAAATAAAGGACATATAAGTGAGTATGCACTTAAAATACAGCCTATTAAAAAAAGTATTAATAATTCCAGCCAAGAGCAAGGAAACTTGAAATTTTAGCCTGAGTAAATGTACGATTTCCAATGGAGCCTCTCGAAATATTGAAAGCTCGCGGACCCCCAGTACTACCTTCGCGGACCCCCAGGGGTCCGGGGACCCCAGGTTGGGAACCACTGGCCTAGAGCGTTCCTGTTTTAGCCTCTTCTTGGCCTTGTATACTTGCTTTGAAAAGTATCGCATACACTGCAGTGATATCATTGGAATTTATTTATTATTAATAATTAATTAATTAATAACAAATTATTTGTATGTATAAAATCCTTAAAGACTTTTCTACCACCCTGTATATATATATATAGTCAATGTCTAAACTCAAGAAATTTGTAAATTGACTGTAATTTTAGGCAATTTGTTAAATGCATATCCAGCATTACCAGAAAGGCTAAGTTAGGTTAAGTTAGGTTTTGTGTGTATCACCAATTTGACATATTGTCTGAATTTCATTCAATTTATAAATTGCCTAATTTTACATACTGAGTGAATATTATATATATATATATTATATATATATATATATATTATTTTTTTTTTTAATTGGGGTTGTTTAACCTCCTTCGCAACATCTAAGGTCATATGACGGAGGGGACCTACAGCTTTACGTGGGATCCGGAACACGGGTCGCTACATAATCTGGACGCAGCAGACGGTCTCCCATCCAACTACTACCCAGACCCAATGTCGCTTAACTTCGCTGATCTCCGGGAAGCGCTGTGTGTGTGTGTATATATATATATATATATATATATAGACAGACAGACAGATTAAGAGAGAGAGAGAAAGAGAGGGAGAGATTGAAAATATATTCGGATTTATTATACATATACGCAGTTATAGCGCCTCAGTGGTGTAGCCGTTATCGTCGCTAGCTATGAATCCAGTGGTCCTAGGTTCGGATCTTGGCGCAGCCAACGTACCACACATACTGTACATATCAAACATAGCCATATAAGGACGCCGACGAACTTTCCTCCGCAACTGTACAGTACGTAATCTTTCCCAGTAATTGACTTGTTTGGATTTACTCTAATTTACTTTCTTCTTTTTTATATGGAAACGTCAAAACTGAACAGTATTCAAGTCTTGGTATGATTAGTGCTTTCAGCATGGAAATCATTATTTTCTTGTCCCTTCTTTAAAGGCTCTCAATATCTGTCCCATAATTCTTTTTGCCTTGTTTAAAGCTACATTAGTTTGTGTCTCAAATTTCGCATCGTCGATCATTATAACTGCTAAATTTTTTTGCGTTCATGTTTCTTTAGAATTTCTCCGTATTTGGAGCATAATATTCTATTTATTTTAGGTCCCCATTTTTCCATGTCTTTAAAGCTGAAATTTTACATTATTCGCATTTCCAGTTTTGCTGCTGATTTTTTGTATCGTCATCAAATGATGTTTCTGTATTATTTATTATTAATTATTTCTTTGTCTATCTCTGTTAGCATGATAATGAATAGGAGTGGAGGGATCACCCGAAGATTAGGGCATCAGCTTCAATTACCAAATGATATCTTCGTTAAAACTAACGAAAATATCACGACTTAACCTAACCAATCGTCAATGGCGTACAGTTGACCTAACCGGGCATTGAATTTAATTTATTATTATATTTGGTAATGTAAAGCAAAAAACAAGAATACAGGGGGGGCCCTGATCTTCAGGTGATCCGAGTGGAGCTAATACTGCTATTTGTGGTACTGAGCTATGTATATCCGACTCTGTTGATGATATTCCGTCGATTATAACAACTTACTGACGTTCTTCGAGGAAGTTATAGATGCATTTTCTCACTTTTCCCATTATTTTCATATTTCTTTTATTTTTTATTTTATGCCATGATCGCTCTTGTCGAATACTTTAGCAGAATCTGTGTATATTACATCATACGTCTCATTGTTTTCAAATGCATCAATTATACTGTTATAATCTCTATTAGTTGTGATAAGCATAATCTTCCGGAGGGGAACCCGTGTTGGTTTTCATTCAATCTTACCTGTGTTTACAAACTGTCATAAATTTTCTCTAACTATTCTTTCAAATATGTTGGTGAGATGAGATGTCAACGACACTAGTCTATATTTTTTTTTGTTTTTTTTTAATTAATAAAAAAAAATACAAACCTTTTAAAGTGTCAAATGTTTAAAAAATCCACAGTATTGCAAAATTTTGTTGTTCGTGTGCAAAGAGTTTTGCTGAGAGGACATCACATAGAACATGGTTTGCACGTTTTGGAGACTAAATCCCCATATTTAGAGAAGGTACAGTAAAAATTTTGTTTTTATTTCAGTTAATAAAAAATACAAACCTTGTGAAATGTTGTATGCTTAAATATATATATATATATATATATATATATATTATATATATATATATATATATATATATATATTTTTTTTTTAATATAAATTTCTAAAAGGTTGTGCAGTGCATAAGATGCATGTATGTGTAGTGGAGAACAGAGGAAGAAGTGTGTCTTTGAGAGCATGCTGGATTGCTCATAGGGTAGATGAGACAAGGAAAAAGATCAGCTAAGGAGGACAGTAACAGGAGAAACGGGAGTTCCAGCATTCCCTATCCTGCCTAACATCCACCCCGGAGTACTTCCCTGGTCGATTGGCGTCTACAATCTCCTTCTATAATAATTGGTGTCTACAATCTCCTCCTATGTAAGAATTGTATATAAGAATTGTATTGATAAATGGATTGAAAAGGTCTGTATGTCAATGTTTTGTCGAGTATCTGTCTGTGGTAAATGAGGCATCTCTTCTAACTATTCGTTCTTTAAATTCTAATGGTTATTGTACTAAATTCCTTAGAAATACAGAGTACAATTAAACTCTGTATAACTCTTTTTAAATAAAGTACATTTTTCCTTTATTTAAAATTAAAATATAGACATAAGAATTCCCCTAAATATTTCACACGTAATGCTAAGAAAGAATAATTTCTATCCAATTAACGATCTATTAAAATACAACCAGATCTTATAAATTTGATCAAAAAAGGCCTCGAAATTTATTGGGATAACCCCGTTCCAAATGCCATTTTTGCTCCCGACCGAACGTCTCGCTACGGAGTAATCATGAGAATAGATCCCAATAAAATCTCTTTAACAAAGATCATAAAGGCGAAAAAGTGAATTCAGTGTCGAAATTAACGTTCAGAACGGAATTTAAATTAGGAATCGTTTGTTGCGAACGAGCTACATCTCGACAGTCAGAGTTGGAAGCAATTCAAAAGTTTTACACTTAAGAGCAGCGAATTAGCAGTCCGATTCCACGATACTTTGATCATAATTTCCGCTTAAAGTTACAAAGATAAAAATAGAATTGTTTTTATGGTTTGATGCGAAAGAAGAAGTCTTTTAATTGCTACGCACTTTGTCTTTAATTCGAAATGTTTAGAATCGGCATCAATTTCTTCAGCAATAAAAATATTTTAGTGGATACAGTGAATATGGTGAACTTTAATTCTAATACACAAAGGTAATTAATAATTAGTTTCTTCCAGTATAAATGCAAAAACAACTTCACTTTTTTCTACGTGAAAGTCGCAATATGATAATAAAAACCCACTCTAATAGACAGAGTTTATTTCCACAACAGTTTCGATGCCCACTGGCATCCTCTTCGGGTGGGTTTTTATTATCATATAGTTTCTTCCAGTTTTAAAACTATGACGAACTTTTCAAAAACAGCTTATAGTGAACGGGGAACATATCCTAATAGTGAACCTACCTTGAATAAAATGAAGTGTCGGAAAAAATATTGAGGAAGCCAATTTACGTGCAAGGCCTATGTTCAGTAGGGTGCAGTGAAAAATACTTTTTTCAAAATTCAATTTTGTAGGGGCACCCAAAAGTTAATCTGTGCTACCAATAAGAAATCTGTAAAATATTAGCTACCTGCGACATCAACTTTACCGGCACCAAGGAGGTCAAAGATTTTGCCTTTCAGGTGCCCCAAAAAATTAAGGAAAAATTCAAAGATTTAAGCGTATCTTCGTTGTGTTTATGCTAGGAAGATTATTTTTATTTCATTTGATTTGTCTGTGTATGTTATTTAACTTTACTCTTATACACACTCACAGAAATTTGGAAAATTTTGTATTTCATGAAAAATACTAACAAAAAATAGGAGTTTTTATTGCTTTCGTTGATTGGGTGATGTTAAGCGTCATTCAGTGATTCAGTTTTCTTTTAGAAGCTCATAAAATAGCTGCCTGGCTTTAAATACAGGGCTATTGAAAATGATTCACCTGATTTCAAATGAGATTATTTTTTAATGTTACAAATACAGAGTGATTTGTGATACATCAACCAAAAGAAAAACTGTCCAAATTTTGTCTCTCACCTCATAAATGCTCTATGTGACTTCCCCTAGTTACACGGGCAACGTCGACACGATAGTCGAATTCCTCCCATACTCGCTCCAGCATGTCCATTGTCACTGACTCTACGGCAGTAACAATGCGAGTTCGGAGCTCATCCAAAGATGTGGGCAACGGTGGCACGTACACAGTATCCTTAATGTACCCCCAAAGGAAGAAGTCGCACGGTGTAAGATCCGGCGACCTAGGGGGCCATTTACAGCTCGAAAACTGCAACACACAAAACGCCTTCTGCTGTGCGGACGCCATTTTCACACTGACTGTTTGTTGCTAGGCTAGGCCACGGCGTGACTTTGGAGCCCTCTCGCGGTGATCTTGTAAAACTTAGAGATTTCCTCTTTCATGTGGTGTATGCCCAGTTGATGCACGGTTGATAGGTACGGAAGTATTCTCAGTTGAAATCGGATGAAGTATTTTAAATATCCCTGTATATTGGTTTATTGGAGCAGATCTCCGCTAATTTAAGCTAAATACGAGCCATGCATATCTCGGCTTAAATTACCCAGAACTCACCACGTGGAGGTGGCTGCTCCTTGAGTTCCACCCTAACCCACCTACTCCAATAATTTAGAAAGCTTCTTATTCAGTTTTGTAGTCTCTCTTGGTTTCAAATGATTTCATTATTGCTCGAGATGCAATTTTGGTTTAAACGTAGCCATCTCTCCTCTCACTTCCATAAACTGCTCTTGCGGCTTCTGTTACGAGTTTGATACTCCTTTCTACTGCTTGTGTATGACAAAGGAATTGAAAGAGCCAATGATGTCAACTCCTCTTTGGTTAAGTGTTTTGTCAATGGTGGCTCGAGTCTGATGGGACTATCTGTCCAAAATATAATATCAGTGTAGTTAAGTGCGTGGAAATTTAGCTTCGGTACACTGAACTCGCGAATGCTTTTCATTTTTTCAGCTTGAGATTTTGCTACTTCGATCCTTCGTATTCCCAATTTTCGTATGTTTGGCCAGTTATCAGTAATCATTGGGTGAGGATTTGCTTCCGCGGCTTCAAACTTAACTATTGGTTGGTCGACAGATTTTAATGCTTTTCCAATTCGTCCTGAAAAATTTCATAAATTTATGCTGTTTTAAAATTTTATAATTTTATAATCCTTGTAATCTTTAATTTTTAGATTTTATGATGATATAATTTTTAATTTTTAATTTAATTTTTAATTTTAAGTTTTTAGAATTTTAGAATTTTCTAACTTTTAACTCTGCAATCTCATTGTGTATATATATATATATATAGTATTATGTTCTTACACACGTTCTTGCTTTACTACAGACAGTTTCTATTTTATATTTTAGATAATTTTTGCATATACTGTTGTAGGCCTATATGTGTATGTTGTATATATATATATATATATATATATATATATATAATATATATTATATATATATAATATATATATATATATATATATTGTGTGTGTGTGTGTGTATATATATTATATATATGTGTGTGTGTGTGTGTGTGTGTGCTGTATATTTTTTCCTTATCTGTTATTATTCCTATTACCGTATTAGCCTAATCTTCACATCATGATCAACACTTTAAGTACTCTCAGTACTGTAAATGAAATTAATGAATCTGAAAACGCAGTCACTCTGACTCAGTAGACAACTTCTTAAACAAGAAATACAACAATGGCAATCTGTCTTTTTAACTTAAAACATTCGCAGTCTCCAGAACCACTTTGACGAATTAACAAATAACCTAAAGTTATTACAACATAAATTCACGTGCATTATATTAATTGAAACTTGATTAAATGAAAATAATAACATCTTTTTTAACATTCCAGGGTACACAAGCAGTGGTAGGACTAACAATAGGGAGGTGTTAGTATATTTGTAGACTTAAATTACAAGAGTAAAAGTATCGAAGATCTGACCAACATAAACAATACCTCAGAAACACTTACAATTGAAATGTTTATTCATAACACCCAGTATTCAATTTTAGGCATTTACTGACCACCAACTGGAAACGTGCCAAATTTTATTGCAAATTTCGATAGAATTCTAACCTCCAATTATATTAATAATTATGTTATTGCAGGAAATTTAAATGTTGATCTCACGAAAGAACATTCAAATAATAACTTAAGCTTCCTTTACAACATCATGATTACAAGTGGTTTGAAATTAGCTATTACAAAGACAACTAGTCTTCACAGTGACATTAGAAATTCGACTCTGCTAGATCAGATCTGGGTGCGATCCCCGTTTGACTGCATTTCGGGTACAATTATATTAAATATTACGGATCACTTGCCTACATACACCATGCTAATCACCTATTTCTCGGCAAAGGAAGCTATAAAAGTTGATTATAGATCTTACAGCTATAATAACAAATTAAAGTTCCTGAGAGAAATAACAGCTTTTGACTGGACTAGAATAACTTAAAGTAACCATGACATTGGAACAAAATTTCAAGCATTCTCAAATACACTAATGGATATATTCAACATAAACTTTCCTCTGAATCAAAAGTAATATCTAAAACTAAATACAAAAACCAATGGATCACCCAAGCAATGATTGTGAATATTAAACGCAGAGCATACTATCATTAAATTATGGCAAACTGATATTATTACCGAACAGATAAACAAACTTTACTGCAATAGACTTAATGCAGTTATTAAAAACTCATCCTAATGATGTATTAGTTTACTAATGTCATTTTTACCGTAGTACGAAGTTCCCATTTTATAATAACCTACTTAACCCCTTATGGCCGAACTTTTTGCGTAGGGTTGAGTCTAAATGGTGTATTTGAAACGTTACGTATTCGACGCACAGTGCGGTAAAAGGTTAAAATATGCTAATTTCATTGGACACTTTTAATTTCGAAATTTATTTTTTTTTTTTTTTTATTAAGTATCAATTATTTTCTACTAAATATACAATAAATCATTTATTTTAAAATTATGTAACATTGTGTAAACTTTATATCGTAATTGTTATCATTGTTATTATTATTATTTTTGGTTATCACTATTACTATCACTTACTACTTTCACTTTTCTTCATGTAATAAATAAACTAAATGCCATTCATTTTGCCTAAAATGCCTTCGTGCTTCAAAGGACATATTCAGATGGTGTAATGGTTATCATATCTGACCTGCAATCGGAAGATCCCGGGTTCGATTCCCGGGTGGTTACCTCATTTTTTTCATTTGTTCGTTCTCTCTCCTCATCTTGCGCGGAACGTCTTCTATACAAGCGTCGTTCTTTACATATATATATATATATATATATATATATATATATATATATATAATGTGTGTGTACGTGTAGAGTACATATATATATATATATATATATATAATTATATATATATTATATATATATATATATAATATATATATAAACATTATAATGAAGATTTTTAATTTGCATATAAATAACAAACTAGCATCATTCATAAACTGTCAGCCATTTAAAAGAAGCCAATGAACACACAAATTTTTTCATTAGAAATTAATATCTTTTAATACAGGGTGTACATAAAGTCAGGATCTATTTTTGTGAAATAATTATTTTTTTCTATTTTTCTTTTCAGAAGCCTTAGAATGAATAGAGAAGAGCGTTGGCAATAGTAATTTGGCGAATCGAGGGAAAGAAATACAATGACATCAGAGAGAAGTTTAGAAGGAGATTTCATAAGCCAGGGCCAATAGACAAGACAATACGAAAATTGGTGAACAAATTTAAACGAACGGGATCTGTAAATGATGAAGCAAGATCAGGACGACCGTGTATGTCAGATCTTACCGTGAATGCAGTACGTGGAATTATCACTGAGGAGCCACGTACGTCCGTTCGTGCTGCATCACACAGACTCGGCCTCCCGACGTCATCTGTGCACAAAATTCTGAAAGTTAATTTGCAGAAGAAAAGCTATCATTTGCAGGTTTTACATGATTTACATGAGGAAGATTTCCCTCGACGAAGTGCTGTGGTGCTGATCTCGTAGAACAAATCTGGAGTGATAATTTAATGGACAACATTCTCTTTAGTGATGAAGCCACTTTCCATACGTGTGGAAAAGTAAATCGCCATAACTGTCGAATTTGGGCAGATGAAAGACCGAATGATTTCGTCCAAAATTGGGAAAGAGACTCGCCTAAAGTTAATGTCTGGATGGGTTTAACAAAATCTAAGGTTTATGGTCCTTTTTTCTTTGCTGAAGCTACAGTTATGGGGCTTATTTATCTGGACATGTTGCAGCAATTCCTTGAACCTCAGCTGATTGGGGATAGGATTGTTAGTACCGTCGTCTATCAACATGATGGTGCTCCTTGTCACTATGCCAAAATTGTTCAGGATTATCTAAATGGACGTTTTCCAAATCGCTGGATCGGACGCGGAAGCAACCAAAGACCTTGGCCAGCGAGATCACCAGATTTAACCCCTTTAGATTTCTTTGCATAGGGCTTTATCAAATCGCACGTCTATCAGACGAAGATTACGAGTCTTGAAAACTTACGTACACGTATACGAACTGCTGCAGATAACATAACCCCGCAAATGCTCCAGAATGTGTTTAGAAATGCTGCGGAACGATTTGAGCTGTGCAGGGATACTGATGGGCGTCACGTCGAATCCTACTCTTAATTAATTATTTAATAAATGTTACCACTTTATCATTTTATGATTGAATTCCATATAATTTCCAAGTGCTTCACAAAAATAGATCCTGACTTTATGTACACCCTGTATAGTAAAACTCTCATTAGCAGTTTCTCACAAAAAAAAAGGTTCATTTTATTCGTTTTCTTGCCCAATTTATCCAAATTTAATGTGTAAATTGCGAGAGTGAAAAATGACACTACCAAATGTTCAAATGGAATGTAGTTTTACACCAAATTTTAAACAAAAAAATTCGTCGTCGTTGTCCAAATTCATGTAGACAGAACTGCGTGTTCGGCGAATGGAAGCGTGAAATATAACTTTCGCAGACGTGAATGAGAGTGAGAGCGAAAGAGCGCGAGAGATAATGAGTTAAAGAGTGAGTTTAGATAAAATTTGAAAGGGTGTGTGAGTGAATGGGAAAACTTTAACCGATAATGAAATACTTCTTTCCATACTTTCATGATTTCTACTTAAAAATTTTCTAACGATAAATGTAAAAAAAAAACCACTTTTTTACCGAAGAGGATGCCAGTGGGCATCGAAACTGTTGTGGAAATAAACTCTGTCTATTAGAGTGGGTTTTTATTATCATATTTTCTACTGAGCTCTTCTTTAACAATAAATTTTCATTACTTCACACTGAGTATTTAAATGTATTAACTCCAGAAATTTGAAAGAGTAAACCCTGTGAACCCTTTCCTGCGAAAGATGTAAAAGGACAGAATAATGCACAGAAGTAATTCATTGGCCTCTTTCTAATTACGAAGGATTTTAGGGTTCTGCCGTTATAATACAATCCAATCCGATTTCGTTTCCGGAACTTTCGGATTACGAATCTGATGCTCTGCCAATGAACTGAGGCGACTTTTTAAAATATTTAGTGTAGTTTTGTACTTTTTTGTATTTTTTTCAATCAAATTCATTTTAAAATGTTTTTCTTTACTACTTCCATCACCTGTAACCGCTAAAGTGTCTTTCTTGTATTTAGTTTATTTTCTACATGAATAATTGGAAATTATATTAAAAAATAGTAAAATGAATAAGATCACGTCTGGGAGACCTCGAATCGAGCTTTTAACATCTCAACCCCAATTTTCTAAGCTTTAAATTAGGTTTCTAAATACGACTATAAGAGATAGGAATAGACGAAGAAATTTAAAGCTTTTTTTTGGAGGGGACAAATATTACTTTATCTTCCTTCCAAGATAGTAACGAGAACGTTGACGGTGTGAATAACAAGATAAAAATTTCCCCCTTAAGAATGAAATTGGAAGTTAACAGTGAGGAATAAAATAAAATATTTTCATAGATTTGTAACCTAAAATCTTGTTAACATCTGTCGAGAATTAATCGGCTTTTTGTCCTCTGCTTATTTTATTTTAATTAATAAAACCTTAAAAATTAACGTATTTAAAGGGAATGAATATCACTGAAGAGGAATATTTTTAACTCTTCAGTTCTGAGAGCATTACTTTTGATCCAGATTTGGAAGTTGGACTGGTAGGATTCTTCCTGAAACAAATATGAATTGCCGAAAGGGAAAACTAAAAGAAGAAAGGTTTACCCCTCATTCACAGTTCTCCAACCATCTACATACAAGTTATAGATAGTTAAAACATGCATGTAATGGATTGTATTCTTATTCCTAATACGTTTTTTTATATATAAAAATAAAAAAGTTCTCAGTTCCATTTTGTATTTAATAAGGATCAATTCAAAGCAGGATAGCAACTATAGACTTTAAAATTGACATACCAATACAGGAAATTTATATATAATGTATATGTATGTGTGTGTGTGTGTGTGTGTGTGTATGTAGGAGAATTACGACTTCTGACTGATCGGGGACCTTGGTATAGTGGTTAGCATGTCCGATCGGCAATTGGATGATCCCGGGTCCGATTCCTGGGAGGTACCTCATTTTTCATTTGTTCGTTCTTTCTCCTCATCTTGTGCGGACGCTCTTCTACACAAGCGTCGTTCTTTACATTAATTATACTGTGTGTTGTTTGCATTTAAAATATGTATACTATTATTGTGAGTCTTAGATTGAAAATAATGAAAAAAAATCCCCTGCATATTCGAGTTTTAAGGTAAATTTTAGTTCAGAAAGCCAATTTCATTTAGCAACTATAACAAAACTGGGCAAGGACGGATTACCCAACTGTAGAGATGTTACATCTCGCTAAGTTTTAAAACAAAAACGGAAAACGTATTTGAAAATTCGAAATCTATGGTAAATTTGCGCATAAGAAAGTGAAATAAAAAGCTGAAACCTTCTGCCTATACTTGTTCTTCATTTTCCCCCGCACATTTTTAATGGTTTCCACCAAGTCTCTCGTCATAAGAAAATTACTTTTTTTAAATTCTTTTAAATTCTTAAGGAAAAGTTAATCAGGCGATTCATCTAAACAAATGGCTCTAATGGAACAAATAAAACGAATCACCGAGAGCAAAATCATAGCAAAATCACGAGCGAGTTAAGGAACGGGTGCTGTCACAAGAAAATCAACCAGGCACTCATTTGTCCCAGAGAGCCAAAGCGTGTAATTTAGGAGTTTCCAGACGCCTGGTTCAGAGAATAAAAACGGCTGGATTGAAAAACTATCGGCGCTTACAAGCACCTAAACTGAGACGTTTGACATAATACCGCGCACTGTATCAAAGATTTTCTTACGATGACGTAAAACAAATGTGGTTCTAAGACGAGAAACATTTTATCTTACAAGTTCTGACAAATCGACAAAATAACAAAATTTATTCCACACATCTCTCTCGAAAAATAATGTTGATCTACAACACCTTTGTTATGAAAGATTGCGGTTTTCCTTTGTGTTGTGTTTCTTGGGAAAGGAAAACCAGATTATATTTCACCACCCTTCAAGATTCAGGAATAAATGCGGACACGTACTCGTATGTACAGTTTGGGAAAAATGTTCGCCTACAAACAAAATTTCTAAAAAGTAAAAAAAAGAAATACTAATAATCAGCAGTGAATGAGCTCGTTTTTTAAAATTTTAGGACTGTCAACAAAAAGAATGAAATATTGAAAGAAAAACAGAATACTATACAATATTCTTTATAATATAATATTGCGTTATATTGCTATGAATTAATTCAACAATTTTCAAGATAATGCATTTTATGCTTTTCAAACCGAGTGTCAGTGAGGAGTGCAACAGAAAGTTATTCCTTTATATTTCTCTTCAGAAAGGTTTATTTATACCTAAAATTAGGCGATTTATTTTAAGTGTTTCGCCAAAATGGCAATTTGGTGGCAAAACCTTCTCGTCTCTTCAATATCAACGAGAAACCCTCCAAACTCTAGTTTCTCAGAGACGCGTTTAAGAAAGTTTATCAGCCTATTTTAATAACTTTATTAAACTTCGAAAAACGTATCACTTTGCAATATTAAGACTTTTTTCGATTTTATCTACTACATTATTATTATTTTTTTTTTTATTATTATTATTATTATTATTATTATTATTATTATAAAGATTTCTGAGGAACGCAGAAATCATTTGGTTTTTGCTCAAGTTATTATTATCCGACGGTCGAGGCCACAAAGTTCGCTTTTAATCGGACTTTCTTGAAATTTGGAGGAAGTGTTGGAACTATTAACCCTCTCTGAAAAATGTCTGAACCGGCTGATTCCCATCATATTTTTACCATAGATCAATGTATCAATTCCAAAGTTATTGCGGCGCTAGCAAAAGTGACAGAAGTGAAAATATTCTTCTCGAACCAAAAATTAATGATTTTATCTCAAAATATCGCTATTATTAATAGTATTATCGGTATTAATGATAATTTTTATAGTCATCGCTTTTGAACCAATCGTGATGAAATTTGATAAGAATATTCAGAAAAAAATATGGTGTTTTGAATGAATATCATTTCGGACAAGTTTATTAAATTTTGAACTTAATGCATCCAATAACAGGGCCAAAAATCACAAATAAATGAATCTTGAAATGTTTTCCAAACAGATTTTAGGTATGCGCCTCTACTTTAATGAAAAAATATGGTATACTTCTGTTATGCGCCGTTTATGATGCATTTCTTTTGGAAGGAGACCCCCAAACAGCCTATTTTCTGTAATCATTGCTCGTACAACAATGTCTATTTTAACGATATGGATGAGTATGGTGTCTTTCGAAAGGTCTTACAGAGCTCCAAAACCTTACATGTTTAAAATTAAAAATATTTGTTTATAAACCCGTCAATTTCATTAATATGTTTCCATGAAGTACTATGCAACGAAAAAAAATTAATAAAAATTCGAAATTTAAACTCACCGAAAACTGTATAGAACGAAATTTACAGACAAATTCCTCCTCTTTAGAATGATATTGATTTTGTGTATGCACTCTTTATAGTTTTTTAGTTACTTACATTTAAATGAACAGGGGCTGAAAACCTCAAATTCGAAAACTATTCCTGGATACTGGGTTACTGAAGTCACTTGACAAATATATATATATATTAGTGATGTAGCGGATGTCATTTTTTTCACATCCGCGGATGCGGATGCGGATGCGGATGTTTGATTTCAACATCCGCGGATGCGGATGCGGATGCGGATGTCTACATTTTCGTTATTTTTTAGGATATATTCGAGATTTGTTGTGTTTAACGTATATAATAAGTTATTATATAGAGAGAGCTGTAGCTATAATGTAGTATAATTGATTAATTGTACAATAATTGCTGTACTTTTCTCTGAACATATAAAATAATATCAAGCATCTAACTAATATAGAAATCAATTAGTGAATTCGTCTGCAAATAAATTCGTTATATTTTGTTGAGTTTCAGCCACAATTAGAAACCATAATTGTGTTACCAGGATGCGGGACGTGAACCCAACTCAAATGCACCCCACCGACCTCTTTCCCCAACCTCCACCCTTATAGAAAGAGATCTTTAATTAGCTTGATAACTATTTATATTAAGTTTAAAGTTTTATTAGGCATATTTATAAATGAGTAATTAAAATAAAGTAAACTAAGATGTTCATCGTTTAATGTTCAAACTTAATTATAGGAAGGTTATGCTTAAGGAACATTAACTTTTCTGCCTTTTCTGCTGCCAGTCTGTTTCTCTTTTCATCATATATTAATCCAGCACTGCTAAATAATCTCTCGCTTGCTACGTTTGTTGGAGGACAGGCTAAATGTTTCCTTGCAAGTTTACTCAAGTATGGATAGATATTCTGCGTATTTTTCCACCAATAATAGGATTGTCACATGCAGCCAGGCGTTTTTTTGGTGATAGCTCTCGATCATTTTTACTACATCTTTTGACATCGCGTAGGTCTCGTCATTGCTGCTTGACTCAAGAAACTGAGAGACAGATTCTGTGATAGATTTGCTTGTTGAAGGTGTTGGTTCTGTCACTGAAACTTTTATTCTTTTGGTGGGTGGCGAAGCGACAGATTCAAGAGATTGAAGCTCTTCAACTGCTTTGCCAAGTGATGATTTAACTCGTTCTAATGTACTAGGTGAAAATAACTTAGCTTTGTAACGTGGATCTAAGTAGGTTGCAAGAGAGTAACTTCATACAAGAACAGCCTCTCGTCTTGTCGCTTGCATCACTTTTGCGCACAATGAACTAGTTCTATTAATATAGTAGAATTTGATAATTTCCGCTTATTAATGACGTTTTTATCTCAACGGTCCACATCCGCACGACATCCGCAGTCCAAAGTGCGGATGCGGATGCGAGAAAATGTGCGGATGTTCCGCGGATGCGGATGCGGATGTGACCTACATCACTAATATATATATATATATATATACCTGTGGAATATACTATATCTTCTATCCAATACAATAATTTAAAATTTAAAATATTTTAAAAAGCAGTAAATACTCAGAAATCAATTTTCAAAAATGAAACGGCCATAAAATAATAAATTCTGAACGTAACCAGTTTATTTTTATATTTTTATATAGACCATGTTGAGGTACATAATAATTGGTAAAAATTTGAAGTTCATACCTTTTAGTTTTTATTTACATTTTGCGGTGTAGACAGAAGATAGAATTTTTAAAAATTTCGCAGGGGACAAACGCTCATAGATACTTAACTAAAAATATCACATCTTCCACATGTACGTTAAAAGGTTTTAGAATTTCTATAAAATAGAATTGGTTAAAAAATACGAGTATATTATTTAATTTCTAACGGTTTAATTATAAAGAAACTTTAAATTCCTGTAAAATAAGAAATACTCAACAGAGGACTTTGAATTTTATATCAGTCAGTAGGCAATCGTCTTTTCTATATATGATATGAAATTCATGTACAGTACAGGGTGTCCGAGAATTATCTGTACAATTTTTGGCTGTTATTAAAAGTCAACCATGAAGTGTAGAAATTCCAGTTTGTCGCATTTTACAGAGAATCTCATTAAGTTTTTTCTGATACCAAGTTTTGACAAGTTTTTTAGAAATTCCAGTGTGTCCGAAAATTATCTGTACAATTTTATCTTTTAATAAAATTCTTGATAACACACGTAAAATTCTTAAACAAGATTATTTAGAATCTGTATTTTCAAAAGTTTCTTTTATTAAAGTAACGTTGTTACAAACATTCGATATGTGCACCATCAGTGATTTGCAAAACATCCAATCGATTATCCAAATGTTGCCATGTACGCTGCAGCATATCCACATCAATTCGCTCAATAGCAGCTGTGATTCTTGCTTTTAAATCATCAACGTCTGTCACCCGCGTACAAAAAAGAAAAAACTTGTCAAAACTTGTTATCAGAAAAAACTTAATGCGTTTCTCTGTAAAATGGGACAACACTGGAATTTCTACACTTCATGGTTGACTTTTAATAACAGCCAAAAATTGTACAGATAATTCTCGGACACCCTGTACATATATACCTCATATATTTATTGTTCTACTCATTTTTTAATAAACCAGAAATTTTAGACTTTTTTCAGCACAAATTGAAATAGACCGTATTAAAGACCAGGGAAATATCTATCATATCACATACATTTTAATTTCGGAGGTTAGAATCCCCCACTAACATTATTCGAAAGAATGTGTCTCAAAATTGTCTTGTATTTAACAACCGGTTAGGTGACGGAAATTTATACTGAACATTAAAAAATGTCTTACCTCTATGTGAGCCAAATTTCATGACGTTCTGTTGAATAGTTATTTTAGAACTAAATTGTAAGGGTGGTAAACAACAAACTGTAAACAACAAACGGTAAACAACAAACGATAAACAACAACACTAGTATGAGCGTACATACCACATAGTAAAACTTGTAATTTTCTAAGAGATATAGAATATATCACAACTGGAGCTCAAAAATTTTCCAATTTACCCACTAATGAAAGTTTCTCCGAGGGGAAACTTGTGTTTTGATATTTCATAAAGCCACATCTCATAACTAAAATGGTTGAGGTGTCAGTAGGTAAATGTTTAATTAAATAAATTACACTGAAAGGTTCACATTCTATTTTTTTAAACGTGGGTTCATAGTTAGCTATATACTTTGCAAAATGACTGGTTGTTTAAAGCTTATATATACCATGAGATTTTTAAACGTCTAACACTTTGAAAAATTGTTATTTTTACTGGAGTTTCGCTACACATAGGGGAAATTAGTCCCCTGGTGCAAAAAATGGTTTATGTGATGTCCTTTCAGCTCATTAACTCTTTCCAAACGAACTACGAAGTTTTGCAGTACTCTAGACAGAGTATAATAAAGGAAAAAGGGATATAATGAATGTTAGGGTACATTATATTAAGTTAGGTTAGGTTAGGTTATGCTGGGCTCAGTAAAGTTTAACCTAGATTTAACGTAACACATATATTTTTCATGCAAGAAGGAGGGGCAAAGTGCGAATACCCCCAAAACGCCCACCTATAGAGGAAGAAGAGAGCCAAAATCAAGGTCGAGGGTTTTCGAGATACCCGAACACTCTGCATTTGAAATATTGGAGGTCATAGACAGGGGGAAAAATGGATTGAGAAAGATTGTTCAAGAGTTGACCGATTGAGCAGATGAAAGGTTGAAAATACCTACTGTATTAACCCTTGCGATAGAGAGGTGGACAGAATTAAAATTGTTGGAGATATTCTTGGCTAGGTGCCAGAAAGAGAGTGAGGAATTAGAATTGGATAGGTTTTCACATTTTTGTTTGATGAAGGAACTTTTGGCGAGTTGAAGAACAGATTTTGCACGATTCCTGGCAAAAATATAAACTAAATGAGAGTCAGGAGTTGGAGGGCAACAGTACCTTCTGAAAGCTTCCGAAAGCTTCCTCTTTTTGCGGATAGCATTAAAACAAGCAAAGTTAATCCAAGGTTTTTTTGCACTAGCAGTAGGAATAGAATATAGAATGACGCCTCCATGCCCGAGAGAATCATCTCCGTGATGCGCTTAGAGCCCCAGCCACGGAAGTAGTAATCATTCAATGGGAAATCACAGAAGTACTGCTTAAGGGCCTCTCAACCAGCGGCGCCAAAGTGCCAAAGGCGTCTCTTCTTGGGAGGATGCAAAGGCGAATTGGAGCCAGTGGCGTATCAAGGGAGGGGCGAGAGGGGCGACCGCCCCGAGCGGCACTTCCCGAGGGGCGGCAAATTACTGTCAGGCGGGTGCAGTATGCAAAATTTTGGGTTTTTATGTTTTAAAATGCAACCCTCCAAAAAATTATATCTCATCATTGTTGCGCGTTATTTGTGTACAAAATATCCATGGTTTTGATGAAAAATCATCATTAAATGCTATATATGCCACCTCAATTCCACTATTTCCACAAATAGGTGCGTTAAATTTTCACATCGGAAAGGTTGCCAGCCCTATTTTTCAGACTTTCCCTATATTATTTAGGTTAGGCTTTGCATTCTTTGAGCTTTGATGATGTTAATAATTAATGGTTGTTTTATTTTGCAGATACCCTACTGAATTAGCAAACATGAGCAAACGACAGAGACTGAGTGGTGCTGCATACAAGAATCTTCGCGAAAAAAAAGAGGAAGAAGGCAAGCGTGCTGCTAAGCGATTTCATCAGTTAATGGGATTCTCAGACACACCTTCAGTGCCTTCTGGGAAGCAAGGAGATCAACAGCAATGTGATATATCTTTAGAGATAGATGTTCAAGCGGCAACTTCAAGTGAACCCCCAAATAATCAGGATCAACCCTCCTCTACATCACAAAGTCACCCACCCACCCATCACCCACAGAGTCTGTTTAACGATTCTGGCAACTGGCCCTTTCCAATGACGGACAGTTTGAGAATCGAACTCATTAAACGTGGACCATCACATTTGAAAAACATGAATGGACCCTTTCCAGCTGATTCAAACAATAGGTCAATGTCAAAAGTTTGGTATTTCAAAACTTTGGAAAATGGCGAAAAAATTGAAAGGTCATGGCTAATCTTCTCACCTTCAAAATGTAGCTTCATTGCTTTTGCTGTCGTCTCTTCAACAACATCTCCAGTGCATTTGGAAAAGAAAAGGATTTTTTGCCTGGAGGAAACTGAATCCAAGAGTACCTGAACATGAAAACAGTCCATATCATACCCGATACTTTGAACAATGGAAAGAGTTGTCTATGCGCCTTCAGTTGAATGCTACAATAGATAATGCACATCAGTTGCAAATAAAACATGCTACTGCTAAGTGGAAAGAAATACTGAGACGAATTTATGACTGCATCATGTTCTTGGCAAAACAAGATCTTGCATTCCGAGGGCACCGAGAGAACTTAAATGAAGAAGTTGGGCTAGCTGGCAATTCTGGAAACTTTTTGGAGTTAATAAAACTAATGGACAAATATGACCCAGTAATTAGGGAACATCTTACAAAAATACGAATGACTGACAAGATATCCACTACGTATTTGTCACCTAACATTCAAAATGAGTTCATCACACTAATCGGCTGTAATGTTCGAAAATGTATAATTGATAATGTGACTAGTGCAAAGTACTTTGCAATAATTTTCGATAGTACACCAGATATATCGCATATTGATCAGATGTCTCAGGTAATTCGCTATGTGTCGATTAAAGATGGTAATGTAGAGGTGAAGGAATCCTTCGTTGATTTTATTAAATTAGAGGGGAAGACTGCTGAGGCAGTTACTGATCTCATTGTCACTAAGCTCCGTGAGGATGGGCTGGATATCCAGAATTGTTATGGTCAAGGGTATGACAATGCTGCTACGATGGTAGGTATTCATCTTGGAGTTCAACGCAGAATTCTTGATGTTAGCAAACACGCTGTTTTCATTCCTTGCAATAACCACTCGCTGAACTTGGCTGGAGTTCATGCCGCGGGACTGAGTCCTAATGCTGTAACTTTCTTTGGAACAATTGAACGAATTTTCGTCTACTTTTCTTCCTCTACTCATCGTTGGGATGTCTTAACAAAACATTCCAAAATCACTGTCAAGCGAGTCTCTGATACGCGGTGGAGTGCTAAGTATGATGCTGTTTCTAGTCTTAAGAAGAACTTGACTCACGTTGTTAGTGCCTTGGAAGAACTGAGTGAAGGGGTCTCCGAAAATCTGGACACAAAGGGCGATGCTGAAGCTCTGTTGACCTCCATCATGTCATACATATTCATTGTGTACTTATTTTTCTGGGATCCAGTGCTGAAAGAAATCAATGATGCTCAGCTATATTTTCAAAGAAAGGGACTTGCTTTGGACCAGTGTGCATTAAAAATGAACTCTTTATCCGTGTTTTTAACTAATGAACGAGAGGCAGTAGCATCAAACGCTGCAGATGCCGCCGAAGAGTTCTGTAATGAAATGGATATCAGTATAGACCGCAGAGTCAGGAGACGGAGAAGAATGCCTGAAGAGCAAGCTCGTGATGCTGGATTGACCGTGCAAGAGGATGTACGCAGAGAATTTTTTGAAATCATGGATCGTTTATTAGCAGAAATTGAAAAACGCACAGTTTGTCTTAAAAACATGAATGATCGCTTTGAATTTCTGTCTCCTTCGTACCTTTTGAATCAGTCCAAAGATGAAGAAATTAATACCAAGGTCAATAATTTTTCTTCCATCTACAATGACATTAATCCAGGAAGTCTACTGGAAGAAATAAAGCGTTTGCGCAGACATTTGCTCAGTTTCGAAACATAAGCGTCGACGATGATCCAAAGAACTGGGATATGTTAAAACTACTTCAGTGGATCGTTAAATGGGATCTAGTAGAATCTTTGCCTCATATAACAATTGCCCTCCGGATCTGTCTAACTACATGCATGTCCGTGGCAAGTTGCGAACGAAGTTTCTCGAAACTGAAACTTATAAAAACTTACCTCGGGTCAACTATAAGTCAATCTAGACTGAGCAATTTGGCGATTATTTCAATTGAACGCGAAGTTGCAGAGACAATGGACATAGAAAAAATCATTCATGAATTTTCTGTTATGAAAGTCCGAAAATTTAACTAGGCATTATACATTATATAGTTATTGTTAAAATTATGTAGTGTATTATGTACGGTACATTATGTAGTATTGTTAAAATTGAAGTTGCTTTATTTAAGTTTTTCTTCCAATAAAAGTTTTGTTTAGAAGTGTATTTTTGTAAAGGAATTGTTTTTAAAATTGAAAATTGTTGCAGGGGGGGGGGGCGTTGGCATTTTCGCCCCGAGCGGCAAAAAGTATTGGTACGCCTCTGATTGGAGCGATAGGGCAGGAAATAGATATATGATGGTGGTCGGAGTAGCTCAACGGAGCAAAAAGTTTGACAGGGTAAGAAGAAGGATGAATGTTGAGAAATAAATCCAGACTGCTGGGCCTATCTCCAAGGCGATCGGGGCCAGCCCCGCTGCCCGGGTCTGCCTTCCCGATATCGGCAGTTGGGGAGCCATAAGCGGGAACATTTATGGTCTCCTCCACAGGAGACTTCGATGCTCGTTAAGACAATGCCATTTTTTTTTTTAATTTTGAAATGAGTGTGAAGTAAGAAAAATGCATGTATGTGTAGTAAAGAATAGTGAGAGAAGTGTGTGTTTGAGAGCATGCTGGACTGCTCAGAGAGTAGATGAGATACGGAAAAAGAACAGCTAAGGAGGACAGTGACAGGAGAAAAGGGAGTTCCAGCACACCCTGTCTCCTGCCTAACGACCCCCAGAAGAATACTTCCTTGGTCGATTGGCGTCTACAGTCCCCTCCTTTAATCTCTAATTAATTTTAATTAGATGATTCAATATGAAATTTGTAAATGTGTAAAATTCATGATGCATGAATTCTTGATGCATTCCAATTCATGATGCATGATGCATCTTTCAATCTGTCTAAATGATATTCGACGAATTAGTGGTGAAAGAAAAGATATACTTTCCAACAAAATGGAGCCCCTGCTCACAGAGCATGCCAAACTGTCACATTCCTTGAGAACAAAACACCGGATTTTATCGAACCCAATATGTGGCCGGCTAGTAGCCCCGATCTTTCACCACTAGATTATGGTGTGTGGGAAGCCCTGAAGTCGAAAGTTTACATCCCTGGTACCAATATAAGAGACATAGATGGACTACGCGAAAGAATTCTGCTCGGCTGGAAGAAGGTGTCTCAACGATATGTAAACAGGTGTACTGATCGGTGGCGTCCACGTTTGGAGGCCTGCGTTGAGCAGGAAGGGGGACACATCGAGCAACTTCTCAATTAAGACGAACAACATGCTAAGGTAAGCATCTATGAAGTTTGGGAGCTCTAGTCCCCTTACTTTTTTAAAATGACAGTTTACCGCTAAGGGGTTACTTTTTTTACTCACCTTATATAATATATATATATATATATATATATATATATATATATATATATATATATATATATATATATTATATACGTCGTAGCCTCGTAGCAGTTCCGTGCGTTGGTCTCTTTTCACACGCCTCTCTCTCTCTCTCTCTCTCTCTCTCTCTCTCTCTCTATATATATATATATATATATATATATATATATATATATATATGAGCGTCGAACATCCATTAACCTATGTTTCTCATATATATAACGTATTGCTATTATTTTCATTTAATCTTTGTACATGTTTTGTGCTTACCTTATCCATTTCGTTTATCATAATTTTCAGTAGTACGTTCATTGTATACATTCCATCAAATCTTGGGTTTTTTTTTATGTAGAAAGGAGGGAGCTAAGGGCGTGCGCCCGCAAAAGTGACCCCTCCATTGAAGATGGAGAGAGCCAAAAACAAGGTCTCCAAGGCTCACTGATACTTTTTTTTTTTAAATATAAGTTTTGAAAAGGTTGTGTAGTGTGTAAGATGCATGTATGTGCAGTGAAGAATAGAAGGAGCGTGTGCTCCAGAGCATGCTGGACTGCTCACAGGGTAGATGAGGCACGGAAAAAGATCAGCTAAAGAGGACAGTGACAGGAGAAACGGGAGTTCCAGCACTCCTTGACTCCTGCCTAACATCCACCCCGGAGTACATCCCTGGTCGATTGGTGTCTACAATCTCCTTTGCTATGTATGAACGAGTTACAACAGGAGACCAAAACGACTCTGTGCAAGTTTTTAGTGTACCGTCTGTACACACACACACACACACACACACACACACACACACACCACACACACACAGCTTCCATATTATATTATTTTTAAGGCACGTCGAAATCTTGGATAAACACTGCTGTGACCACCAAACTAATGAAACTTCAATGTTGTAGTTCCATTATAATTTTAAAGTTATTGTAATAAGAAACTCGTCCCCTTTGGCGTCAATTTTATGACTTCAATACGTAACTATTCTATCAAATTAATTAATTAGTAGTGTTTATCACTTCACTTCCAACTTCCTGTAAAATTAATCAAAATAAATGAGTTTAGGTTAAACATGTTAATTAAGCGCAACAGGTTTTCTCTCATGAGACTTTAACTGCAAATAACTGCATTATCGCTTTCAGAGGTTTTACTTCTCGTATTTACTCATCTTTGATTTCAATTTCAATTCAGAATTTATTATAAATCTAATATATATATATATATACAGTATATATATATATATATATATATATATATATATATATATATATATAAGCCTTGAGTTGGAGTTAGCCGTTCGTCACGGTTACAGAATATTGAAGATATACGAGGTGTGGAGGTTCCAGAAGAGGTCCCAACACCTTCCTGAAAGATAAAGTTGAAGCGCCGGGGTATCCATGAGGTGTTGAGACCGAGGGTGGTAGGATGGACTACATTCAACATTACTGTGATTGTAAGGGAATACAGCTTGAGCGAGAGCATACTGCGCGAAACTCTGGCATGCGCTTTAGTGCATAGCTCTGTTTGAACAGTCTGTAGGACAAGTTTGCACAGCAACACAGAACACTGCCAAGAGTAATGTGCGTTTCACAAAGTTTTAACGAAGTATGGGATTACGCCATAGCTGATGATAAGGAGGTTCTTGAAATTGTGCACGTAGGCAATACATACATAATACGCAACAATAGGACTGAGTTAGTTACAAACACCTCCCGCGTCACAAACATCCCGATAGCCAGCTTTACAACGGCATATGAGCGCATTAAGCTTTGGGGGTCTAATAAACTCTCTGGGTTTAGGGTCCTGTACACTGATACTGACAGTGTGGTGTTTATGGAGAAGGGAGGTGAATATATGCCTCCCATAGGTGAGTTCCTCGGCGAGCTCACTGATGAGATCAAGGACGAGTATGGGGACAATGCATACGCGGACTCTTTTGTTTCAACCACTCCGAAAACTTACGGGATACGTGTAAGGAATGGGGAAGAATTCAAGTACATCGCCAATGCATAGGGGATTGCTTTAAATCCCGCAAACCGGCAGAATGTCGACTTCACCTGGTTCAAAGATCTGATGAGCTTGGAAGAACCAGTTGATAATCGAAATGATACTGCTGCTGGAGTTGATGGGGTTGTCGTACCTCCTCAGCTGAATGCGGAAACTCACACCTTCCGAGCGCAGAAACTAGTTGGGGGGGGGGGTGAAGGAACTTAGAGGGGCCAAGGTTTGTCGACACCATACCCTTTGGTTTTTGTACCAATTAAATACTTACCCTAGTAATCTATATCCATATTTAATTATGTATGTAATTGTTGTATCATTCTTTTATTATAAATGATAATATATAAAAGTATGTGTATATACGCTATGTATACTTTTGATAATCTTTGGTTTTGCTTCCGCCCGAATTGTTCATTCTGACGAAGGTCAAGCTTTTCGCTCCACCAACCGTTTAACGTGGAATCCGAACCACGCCACACCAGCAGCCCAGGGTCTTAACCACTAGGCCACCCAGGGTACTCATTTATCTACCAACCACTTTTTTTTATTGTGTGGAAGGATGAACAGCTGGGTTTTGCTGTGCGTCGGCTGCCATCACCGGGTCTCGATCCCGGGGCCGATGGATTCTAGTCAGCGACACTAACCACTACACCACCGAGGCGCATATATATATATATTTGGTCGGCCGAGTGCTTAGCCTTTTCTGTGGTACTCTCAGAGTACAATATTAACTTTGAATTTTTTGTCGTCTTCGTCAGGTTGAGTTTATTCTTCATTATAATAATTTACAAATGAGACTAAAAGGTAGGGTTACCATATTTGAACTTTCAAAAAAGAGGACACTCCGGAGAGTGGGGGTGTATCTGTATCAGTATCTACCAACTCACGTTGTATTAATATGTTATATGTACTGTGTACTACATGTCGTCTATAATGAGTATCTATAAATAAGAACAAGTGTTATGGCTTAAACAATCAATGTTATAAATATTCAAATTTCCCGGACAAATTTTTCATTTTTTTCGATTTCCATATTCTAATAGAGACAAAAACTTGCGCATGCATGAGGAAATAGCCTCTGCAAAATCTTAGCTTAATAGGTAATCATCTTCTGCCCCCGGCAGAGCGATGAAAATCATATTTTACTAGTCAAAAACGTATTTTTCTTATAATTTTTAAAATATTTCAATATGCATCAAAATTATTCCCAATAACTATAAAGTCGATGAAAAAGACCTCATATGATCGTTTTTCCAAGCGCGTTGTCCTACGTTAATATCTTTTGCCCCCAGCAACAACGTAAAATGTTGAAAAAATAGGTAATTTATATACATATTTTCAGATCGGCTCTTTGTCTTAAATAATGCATTTATATAGTTCCCATAGCATTTATATCGTTGCTTAGGCATGAAATAACACACACGCAAAATTTTATGACTCTAGAGTAATATATTCTGTCCCCGAGAAAAGTCTAAATGTGGATTATAATTACGTTAATGCGATGTTATAAGTACGATAAGTACTAAGTACAGCTCCTCGCTTGCTAATTTTATAAAATTAGCAACCCAGAACTCACCACGAGGAGGTGGCTGTACGTCGAGTTCCACCCTATCCAGCCCCAACCACCCTTCCTTTGGCTGCATGTCGATTTACATACGGTAATCTTTCTTAGAATCAAATCGTGGAATTTTTGTTCGGGAGTGAAGACGGGAGCGGATGAATCCGTCCCTCTCTTCTATTCCACTTACACTGGCAGAGGCTTCGGTTACTAATTTGATGAGTCTCTCGACCGCTTGAGTATGACAAGGAATAGTGGGATCAGTCCATCAGGCTGGTCTCCCGTCTCAACAAACTCTTTTATTCGGGTATCAGGTATTGTTTTTGTAACGGGGGGTTCGGTCACCTCAGCCGTTTGCCAGTTGATCATTTCGTAATAGTTTTGACTATCGTAGAGCAGCTCAGGCATGGCGAAGGCTCGAATTTCCCCCGCTGGTGATTGTTTTGATCGTGCTTTTAATATTCTTCTCCATCCCAATTCTCTTATGTGTTGCTCATCGGCATGTAGCATGGAGATCAAAATATTTTCTGTTGGCGATTGTCTTAGATCTTTGAGGCATTGTCTGAGAGAGACGCATCATTTCGAAAAAATGTTTTGCGACCTCAGTGAAACGAGTTTTTCTTTATCTTAAACCAAATTGGTGCGTAAACTGTCATAATGAATCGCACAATTTCGTTGAAGGTGCTGGAGGGTTCACTGGTTGAAACATAGAGGCGCAGAAATCTATTTGATGTTGTCAGCCACCTGGAATGCGCCATCTTACCTGGATTTCGAGCCGCGAGAGCTGAAGAGCAGCTACCGCTCGACACTGCTCTGTAGATGCCTAACAAATATTTTTGGTCAGTGCTCAACTCGGCATCATCTATGTCAATGTCGGGAGATGGAATGGCATCGAATTCTGTAATTGGAAGTTTTTCGCAGTCGTTCAGTTGTTTTCCAACTGGTCCAGTAAAGCCTATTGGCCCAGTTGTTTTGCCGTCCAAGTCTTGAATGAGGTGTCGCAGTGATAATTCATTACCGTGTAATAGGCATATGATCCACTGAACTGGCCTTTGTAGTTTCATTTCAATCATACGAATGGCTCCACCCTTTCGACCCGTGTTCACTGCGGTACCATCACAGCCGATAGCCACAATGTCGTCCGTGCTAATATTGTTAGTCTCTAGAAAGTTGATGATACCTGATGTTATTGCAGTGGCAGAACCTGATGCAGGAGTGAAATGCCCCATGTACTGGGATTCTGGTTCTTGAACTAAAACTATATGCTCTTCTACCACAGTCCTTCTATGCTTCACATTGTCTATTTCTTCTTGTGTCATTGTTTTATCTTTACGTCCGTCAAAGAAAATGCCCTGTAATGGTAGCGTGATCTTGTCATCTTGCTGATGCTCAGAACGAACTCTTTTTCTGGCTCTTCTTATCTTATTTCGATCAATCACTGAACTGACATCATCTTCTCGTATCCAGCCAACATCCTCTAACAACGAAGAAGCAATAAATGAAGCAGCTCTGTCTGAGTCGCCCGTACGATCACAAGCTTCAGCAAGTACCTGGAGTTTCATTCGTGTTTTTTCCTTCATGTCATGTTTATCTCTCGGTGTTAGTTCATACGATGACGATGATTCTATAGATGTATCCTCGGTTTCACTAGAGGCTGACGAAGAAGGTTGTTCTTGAGAAGTTTCTTGTCGTTTACTAGTCGACGGCTCTTGATGTTCTGCTATTCCTTCTTGTTTCAATATCGCCAATCTTCTTGCAAGAGTCATCTCGTTTTTATTTGTTGTTTCAACATCCAAAGTTCCTATTGCCATTTTGCGATCACTTCTTTGGTCGAGTAAAAACTGTTGCTCTTTCAGTGGTACTCGTCATTCACGAGGGCAGCTGCATTTTGTCAAATCAGGGCATTTACAAGCCGATATGTCAAATAAGGTGGTCTTAGTTGATTTCTTGAAGGCCTCAAGATTTTTCTGTAACGATTCGTTCTTCTTTTTCGCGTTCAGTGATTTGATGATGTTAGCCATTTTATCACGATAACTTTTCAACATTTGATTTATCCGTGCTGTCGAAACTGTTGGAATGGAAGCTAATTTCCACAAGTATTCCAGTCTCTCCGTGACCACAGCGGCGATGTCTTTGAATGGAGGTTCCTTCTTTGATGATCTCAACTCAGTTCTCACATGATGGTAGTATTGCATCACATCTTCACATGTGGGAAAACATCGCAAATTCAAATCTTCCCCAGCACCAAATATTGGACACGTAACCGATCTTCTAGTTGTAGCGGTAGCCATCCTGTAAAGATTAAAGAATAATGTATTGTTCTGTTACGCAATAAAATCGAAAAAAACAGAGTTATGAGAAAAACAAACAAGGATATGAGCAGAGAGAGATTGAGCACACTGAGGACTCTGAGTGAGGAGCCACACACACACACACACTGAGGACTCGAGGAGCCAGCTGCAAAATACGCACCTGCCTTCGACGCTGTCAAAAGGCAACTGAGGGAACTGCGCAGTGCGTACTGGCGCGTCAGTGGCAGCTGCTGCTGGCAGCACTCACCAGAGATGACCTTTAAACCCTAGCCTAGAGTCATAAAATTTTGCGTGTGTTATTTCATGCCTAAGCAACGATATAAATGCTATGGGAAATATATAAATGCATTATTTAAGACAAAGAGCCGATCTGAAAATATGTATATAAATTACCTATTTTTTCAACATTTGACGTTGTTGCCGGGGGCAAAAGATATTAACGTAGGACAACGCGCTTGGAAAAACGATCATATGAGGTCTTTTTCATCGACTTTATAGTTATTAATGATTTTGATGCATATTGAAATATTTTAAAAATTATAAGAAAAATACGTTTTTGACTACTAAAATATGATTTTCATCGCTCTGCCGGGGGCAGAAGATGATTACCTATTAAGCTAAGATTTTGCAGAGGCTATTTTCTCATGCATGCGCAAGTTTTTGTCTCTATTAGAATATGGAAATCGAAAAAAATGTAAATCGATCCACCCTACCGGACATGTCCGGGAAAAACCGAACGTATGGTAACCCTACTAAAAGGGGCACTGGGAAAAATACGAGTGACGCATTACACTATTTACGATAATTTATATTGATTTCAAAGTGTAATTCTATAAAAATATTTTACATTCACGAAAAAGGCAAAACTTAATAAGTTAAGTTACCCACAAATTTACATTTTCTCTAACGAGCTAATCTCTCAATATTATAAACTATTGTAATCTCCAACTGTATATTAATAATAATTCTATACTAAGTCGTACTTACTTTATAATTTTTATATTAAACCATCTTATTATGTTAACTTTACTTTAAGCATTTTAATAATTTTATAAACCCAAATTGCATATTCATTTTTTTATTCAAATAGTCCCACCAGGGCCTTGAAATTTTAATAAAAAATTTGTTGCTGTTTAAATTGTTGGCGAAAGAAAATACCTTTAACATGAGGAAAATCAATTACTCTACTTTTTTAAAAATATTGGTATTCAATTTATGAAACTAAAATAAAATTATTTTACCACTTTACTGAGAGTAATAAAACTATTTAACCTCACTTTAGCTACGGTAACAAATTAGTAACAAATTGGTAACAAATTCTGGTACTGTATATTGTGGAGTGAGCTGAAGAAAAGCACTTGAACAAATTTGAAATTTAAAAATCTGAAAATTGAAAGTGTTCGCATTAGAGAAGTAAAATTTTTTAAGGGAATTGATTTTTTAAAATCAGGCAAAGAATCGGCATCGGCATCGGTATCGACATCGGCTAAATTTTTGAATCAGTACATCACTAATTAAAAGTATAAAAATTCTGGTGTTTTATAATAAAACAAATTATTTTTATGGTTTAAAGTTAAATTCTGAAGAAGTCATTATAACAATAAACAATATTAGTTTACTTAGTTGTGGTTAAGTGGAAAACCATTTAAATAATCTGAATAAAGACATCCATGGTCACGTTACCATCCTTAGTGTTACGCATGTGCATCTCATTCTTGTGTCGTCACGCACCAACCCATGAATATATTGTAAACCCCACACTTTACAATATATTTATGGTCTACACATATGCTGCGGTTAAAAATATAATGGTGAGAGGTCTCAATAAGTATATATATAAACCATTGGGGAAGTTGTTGCCTCATTTAAAATTGATGATGAAGAGTATTACTATATATATATCAGCAGAAGCCTGATGCATGAGAGCGATGTTCCCCGTATGCGCAAACATACCAACGCCTCATCTTTAAGGAACTGGTCTGTAAACGTCTGAAGACGATATCGTGCGACCGGGAGGGATGTGGGTATGGTTAAGATGCGGCGGGGTTGCGGCTGGGTTCAGCGTGGGCGTGCGGGAGTGTGGACACGGACGTGCAGCCAGTGCGTGAACGGGGTGATTCTGGTTTCCACGTGTCGCCCTTGGGACACTGCGGGGCTACGCTACCCTTATATGTACCTTATTTATAAGAGTTCATGAAGTTTGCCCTTAACCTAACCTTCCTCTACCTCCTGAAATACACATCATAAAAGGGCGTGAGGATCACATGACGTCATTATGCCAAATTTTCCATAAATGTAACTCATAAACGAACGTAAGGAACTCAAGAGGGAAGTTCTCAAGTCGAGCTACCTGGATGCACCCATACTAATCGCGTCAAGTGAAACGAACCCCTTCCAGTTATTATTATTATTATTATTATTATTATTAGTAGTAGTAGTAGTAGTAGTAGTAGTAGTAGTAGTAATTTGCTGTTTAATATTACAGTTGCATTCAATGTTATGTACTTATACCAATACGACGATATAACATAAAACGTGTATATAATTATATAATCCAACGTAATACTTAAATATATTTTCTACCTGATATGTGTGCACTCAGTGTGGTCGTGTTTGGAAACTTTGCTTTTCATTAAAGTATGGCTTCTCGCACTAATATAGTTTCACCAAGCTACTAATTAATTACGTTCAGAAGAGCCACTTTTTTGTTTGCAAGGACAAAATGTCGTTTGATGAAAGTTAAATGCTTATTTATAGGTACCTTTTTAATTCAATTTGAGGTTTATATAATTTGTTTTCCTGCCCTCACTATTTCGCGTCATTGGATATATACAAGGTTTATGATAAGTAACTCCCTATTTTAAAATTCGTATAACTTCCCTATTTCTTACTCAATTTTAATGAAACAAACTGTAAATTATTTAGTACTTATTGAGGTTTAATGTACTGAGCTTTCTGTCAGGCAAAGCAGAAGGTTTGGTGTGGTATATGACATCCACAACCATTGTTGGGCCTTTTATCATTCGGGACACAATAAATGCTGAAAGATACCTGCAAATGTTGAAAAATCGCCTATGGCCAATGATTTCGCAATGGAATAACATTGATAATCTTCATTTCATGCAGGACAGAGCACCTCTTCATTTTTCTAACGATGTGCGAGCATGGCTGCATAACAAATTTCCAGGACGATGGATTGGAAGACGTGGTGCGCAAGAATGGCCTGCTCGCAGCCCAGACCTAACACCTTGTGACTTCTTTCCGTGGGGTTGAGCTAAGGAAGAAGTTCATTGCTACAAGTCTAAAGAGCCTGATGAACTAGGGGAAAAAATTAACCATGTTCTCAACAATGTTCCTGAACGCATGTTACGAGCAGCAGGAAATGTTGTGATAATGCAGGAGCATATATGGAAGTGTAAAGGGCATGTGAATGTTTGTGAATAAAACCTCAATAAATGCTAAATAATTTTTAAAAATTTTCATTAAATTTGAGTAAAAAATAAGGAAGTTATACAAATTTTAAAATAGGGAGTTACTTAGCATACACCCTGTATGTATATATATATATATATATATATATATATATATTATATATATAGGACCATGCATGGAACAAGGAGCTTTTCTGGGAAAATCAAATCTGCTATAGTCCAAATAAGTAAGTAACAAGTACTATAGTTTTTTTTTTCATGATGGAAGCCCAACGTGGACAACGGGTCACTCGCAAAGAGACCCCAAAATATAACTTCCTTCTCCAGCTATCTGCCCCTTTTTCTTGGATGTATTCAATCCGACGTTCTTGCATATAGTGAGGTTCTGAATGTGGTAGGCTTTAAACACCAGATCCTGTCCCAAAGCTGGATCCCATCTGCTTGACAGATAGCTGGTCAGGGAAGCTATATTTTGGGACCTTTTTGCGAGTGACCCGTTGCCCACGTTTGGCTTCCATCATAAAAAAGAAAAACTATAGTATTTGTCATTAACCGACATCATCAGAAATCGCTGCGAAACAAAACATGTTTAACTTTCTCGGCTCACCACAGTTGACTGATGCTACACAATGAAGTGCAACCCTATCAGTCAACTTGTCTCAACATGCAGAGACATGTTTAGCACAGTCACAACTCCAAGCGTCACATTGTTCTAAAAATAAACACCCTCTCTGGATACTTTTAGAACAGACATTGTGTGTATATATATATATATATATATATATATATATATATATATATATATATATATATATTATATATATAAAAGGGTGGTTTACCCTAACTTAAGCGAAAAAAATTTTTGGAATTGTTCAGGTAGCTCCCTTTTATATTGTTAAACTCCTTGGAAAACTATTCTATGCAACATTTAGAAGTCGTTCAGCGATTGCCAAATCTCTCCCTTTACGTCCCCGAACGCCAATGGACACCCATACCGTGAGTATCACGATGGCCAGCCGCTCATTGTAACCTGGTTTGACTGATAGTAACGGTGGTGTTCCGTGCATCGGTGTTTCGTGCATCTTGCACCAGATGCAGCCGGTATTGTTGCTGCTCCTCGTTCTTTGTCAAATTTCTATTGTAGTCCTGGAGCAGCTTGACTCCTTCCTCCGCGATGTCATTTACTACTTGGAAGCCTTTGACTTTGGCGCTGGCTTCGTTATACTTAGCGTCAGCCATCCGCAACAGTTGGGTCCTGCTGAAGAAAGGCGCTGTCAGTTTCCAGAGAGCCGAAGAAGCGCTGAGATCTTGCAGCTACGAAAATTACAAGTGACTTTTGGACGAAAGTGAGGTCGTACATGGGAGCTACAAACGGCAGTGACGGCTTGAACCACTTCTCGACGTACATGAGAATAACAAAACAAAGTTAAATTCCGCAGTGCTGTACCTTTCGCATCTGTCAGATGGAACTGGTATCTGAACAGTCAGATCTTGATGATATAGATGATCTTGGTCATCCAGCAGGTTTTGTACGCGCCTGGTGGTATAAAGTGAACTCTATGCGGCAACCGCTTTCCTAGGTAGAGCAAGGTTAGCTCCAGCAGCTCCCAGTAATAGTTGCGTGACTGGGTTTCCTGTAGCGCTACCTTTACAAACTCCACGAAACCTAGCTTCGTTAGGCGGCATGTGTGAATGATTCTTTAGGGTCATTCGTCTTCCGCTGCAGGCTTCCCCTCTTTAAGCTAAAACTGCAGGCAAAGTAGAACAGGGATTTTTCCAATATTTGCTCCAATAGTAGAATGCTTGTATGCCCCTTTTCGTTTCCCGGTATTGCTGGCTTTTGTGACAAGCCATGACCTCCCTGTACTATCTGGTAAATTTGCAACTAAGAGAAGCTTCTCCGTCCCTCGTCCACTGACCATGATTGGCAGGTGGTCAACGATTTACTTCCCAGTAATGTCTGTCAGGAGTGTGCTCTCCCAGTTCTCTACGAGGGGTACATCGGGATTGATGCTGGAAGATCCTGGCTCTTGGCAAGAGTCGCATGTATTTTAAAACGATGAGTGAAGTGACTACAAAATATCAATGACATGACTCCAAATGTCATTGTAAATAGGAAAAAGTGACGCAAATACCCCATTCTTGGAAGATACCACTTTGAATGGAAAGGTTAATGAGCTTCCTGAAGTGAAGCGCAATTAAATTCACGTGTTCCATATAATCTGTGCTTGGAATTACATCAAGCACCCATTATTTATTTTTCAGCTGTTTTAAGAATGTTATTAAATCGTATGTCGTAATGGATGACAGGAAGAAAGAATGCGTTATGGGAGGCTCTAGGTATGTACAGTATATGGTATGACTTTGACGTGGGTGGGGTTAATCGAAGAAATATTAGCTCTCACTTCAGTGAACAACTAGTAAAAAATATTTATAATATTTCATGTGTCTATAATAGGTTCGTTATTGATTATTAGTTTTCCTGGTACTGACGGTTTTGTTTGCTTTATTAATAGCTTTTTTAACATTGTTTGAAATCGTTCTTATATTCTTGGAATTTACAATTATAGTAATTAATATTTGGTTTTAGTATTAATGTGTTAAGTTTGTTTCGGTAGTGAGTATATACTTCTTTAGGAAGTGCATCTTCCTTCACATGTTTGTATATTTTGTTTTTGTTTAATGGATGTTTTTAAACCTGTGGTCAGTAGGGATTATTCATTCGAACAGTATAGGAATATTTTTGTCACTGACGGGGCAAATGTCATTAAAAGTGACTGATAGTGCCTCCTGAAACTTTTTAAATTTCATATTTATATCTATATGTATGTCATCAATAAAGCCGAAGCTTGTGGCGCATAACCTTGTTTTAAAAGTACTTACCTGTTAATGTTTTGTGCTTCCGTATTTAATTTTTGTTTACTTTAAGTTGTTAGTCTTTGTTTTGATTGTGATATCATTTGGGATGTGAGTAGTTACTCCTGCTTGAGGAATTCCGTTTGGTATGGGGACGTGTTGGTTTGGTTAAACAAGATCTGTAGCCGGTGGTTAATCATTGCGTTTCATAATAAATTGTAGCAAACGATTTATTGCATATGCTTCCAGGAGTTTCCATGAAACAAAGTGGATCAGTTTTTGTGTACTTGATGGTATTTTTTATGTAAACTCTGATTCCAACTCTTTTTGTCTGTTTGGAAAAAGTCAAGGTGTGTATATATATATATATATATATATATATATATATATATATATATATATATATATATATATATATATATATATATATAATCCTTCTAGGGAAAGAGTTGTTTGTATGGGTACTGTACAGTATGAATATTTGTTACCATAATGATATGATAATCTTTTCTTAACGTTTAGGTGTTTTTGAGGTGGTCATGGTATTTAGAAAGCCCCTTTATGTTGGGGTTTAAAGCTGTTAAAAGGTCTTCGCCAGCCTTTGCGTTAAAATCGTTGAGAGATAAGTAATGTGAATCTTTATCAAAAAAGTTCGTATTTATGTAATTGTCGGTCATGAGGATAGGAACGTGTTAAATTTGAGAAAACGAGAAAGAGAGAGAGTGAGAGAGAGAGAGAGAGAGAGCGAGAGAGAGAGTGAGAGAGAGAGAGAGAGAGCGAAAGAGAGAGAGAGAGAGAGAGAGAAAGAGAGAAAATTAAATCATGTGGAAAAATGGTACATAAGTCATCGTTAACTGCAATATCTAAGAAAGAAAGGACAAAAAATAAAATAGAAAATTATTCTCAGAAAGCTCTTTGAGTATCAAATTTACAGAACATTAGGTTTCTGAGCAATTATGTGAATGGAAAAGTAGGTTAAATTACTTACAGACACTTCGTACAGCATGTGTATATATATATACGCATAAACAATAAAACAAACAAAGAATAAAGCAAATATAAAATTAGTATAAAATAAAGTAAAATTTACCGGTATAGATTAATGAGATGTTAAAAATAATTAAAAAGTAATTATTACATAAACAATGAAAGGACGAAATGCGAGGGTACATGTAGACGTTTGCCAGAATGTGCGCATATGTGCGTAAATCAGAAAGAGGTATTTCACTTTTTATTCAATTTAGACATCTCACTAATGAAAAATTCAAGCGAGAGAAAGGCCATAATGGTGTGAGAAAAAACATCCTTTTTGGACGTCATCAAATGCTGAAATTACAGTACCTGAAGCTCGGTCAAATAGATCTGCTCTCCACTAAAGCTCCTGCTCCTCGTTCGTATTTCAAGTAATAGTTACGAAACTTTATTGAAACAAAAATAATGTATTGATAAAATATTTAAATTACATAAAGAAACACAAAATACAAAATAAATAATGATAAAAGGGCATTTACCCCATATACGTTGCCAAAAAAAAAGATAAAGATAACTGATAATTTTACTGCATTTTAACAAAATTAACAAAATTGCTGTAACGAAGCAAGGATATACTGTATCCTAATTGATGGAGTAGTTTAACTTGGATTGACAGCTGCTAATTACACTGGTTAACAAATTTTAACTTTTTGTCTTCTCGATGAAAGTAGGTGTCTTTTGTAAAGTCGACCATGCTGATTGCAGTCAGAGTATCCGTTTTTGCACAGCACGTATAATTTTTGAGATATGAGCAAACACATATCCTGTGATACCGATTTTCAAGAATATATAAACAAGAAACATGAATAAAGCATATCAAATAGCTGAGGAGTTTCATGTTTCATTTATAGCTTGCATCAAGAACATCTCTATTCAGTGTTCAGCAGTAATCTGCCATTATACTTGGATTCTGCTTGACTTGGTAATGCTTTTCCATGACAACAATGTCCTGGTGAAACCCTTCTCCATGCCCATCACTAACATGACCACTGTTGGCTAGGGATAATTCTAAGTGGGAATGCAAAAGGTGACATTCACTTTCAGGCTGCACTACAAGACTTACAGCTGCATTTACCTATATATTATATGCGTGAATCTGAATACTACCCAACATGAATTTGAAAGTAATTTGGTAGTATGACTGTATGATAATGTATATTTTTTGTCTGTGTTTCAGTTGCAGGTATATTTTAATCTCGTCTCTGTCTCTTTTCAGAGCTGAATTATGCGTCGAACTTAGGTAGTGTCCGTGATTGTATCAACAATGTAGATTCTTTTTGTGTATACAGATTTACAACAATCACAGCGGAAGACTATGTCTCCACTCCTAAAGATTTCCTATCATCTTTATTTCGGTTACGAAATTAGAGATCAGGACAAAAGTTGAGCACCTCATACATGTTGCATTTCATGTTCAACAAATCTCAGGATATGAAGAAGAGGGTGTGGAGAGAGCAGAAGAATCACATCATCGACTGCTACTTTTGTCTCACGAAAATCGCCGGGTTCTATTCCAACAAGAAGATAGTATTCAATACGTTAATGTGTCCTTTGCTATTAAGCCAGTTCCTCATGAGGAGGAATTGCTAATTCCGATTGCGCTAGAAATTTCGGAAGAACAGGAATATGATGAAGACATGCCAACAGTGAAGAAGACACACACTCAGCCTCAGATGACATTTACAAGCCTCCGGAGAAAGAAGACAAAATGCCAGCTTAATAAAGCAGCAAGAGCTAAATGATTTGGTACATGATTTTAGCTTGTCAAAGCAACAAACTAAATTTCTTGGCTCATGGCTACATCAGTAGAATTTACTAGCAGAAGGTACCAAAATTTCTGTATTCAGGAACCACAATACAGTATTGTCAACCTACTTTCACTTGCAAGATACTATTTGTGTGGGCACAGATGTCAATGATCTTATGCATAGATTAGGTTGTGAGCATAACCCCAATAAATGGCGCCTGTTTATAAATTCTTCGAAATTAAGTCTATAGGCCGTTTTTTTGCATAATGGAAATAAGAAGCCTTCGATTCCATTAGCTCATTCTGTTGGTATGAGAGAGATTTATGAAAATACTGTCATCCTTCTCATACTATCAAGGTATAGGAACCATGCCTGGAACATTTGTGGTGATTTGAGAGTGATAGCGCTTTTACTTGGTTTGCAGTCAGGCTTCACAAAGTTTGGCTGCTTCCTTTGCCTCCAGAACAGCCCTGCAATTGAACATTATTTGCTGAAGCAATGGCCTCCGAGGGAAGAATTCACTCCTGGAAAGAGTAATGTTAAGAATTCTGCATTAGTCGATCCGAATAAAGTTTTACTTACCCCTCTACATATCAAGCTGGCCTTAATGAAAAACTTTGTCAAAACTTTAGAGGAAGAATAAGGGGAGATTTCAACTATTTTAAGGCTAAGTTCCCAAAAATCAGTGATGCAAGCTGAAAAAATGGATTTTTATTGGACCACAGATTCCTAAGAGAGTAATTGATCCAACCTATGACAAGTTGTCTGATACTGAATTAGCTGTTTGGCAATCACTCTAGGTAGTTGTAAGAGGATGTTTGGGAAACAAAATTAGAGGACTATGAGGCATTGGTGTCAAAGCTTCTGGATTACTACAAAAACATGAGCTGCCGAATGTCGCTAAAGATTCACTTCTTACACTCTCACTTAGACTTTTTCCTGAGAATTTGGTTGCTGTTAGCGAAAGTAGTATGGCTAAGGGGTAGGGGTGTCACTGCCAAGGGGGAGTGCCAATGCCAATGGGAAATGCCAATGTAATGGGGTGCCAGTGCCAAGGGGGATAGAGGGTGGGGGGTGCCAGATAAATACGGCGTATAAATAAATACAAATAAAAAATATATATACAGTATGTCATATCATACTATGAAATTTAGGGACTACCATTTTAAAAGATAAAAAGTAAAAAAAAAATTTGAAAGTATATAAGATTTAGAGACCACCTGATGTAATGCAGCACTCTGATCCAATGCTACTATGAATGTAGAGTAAAGTAACCATCCGTAACACTATCTTAGACATAACACTGATATTAATAAGAAGAAAAAATACATGTCATTGAATGATACCGAGCCCTTCTGTGTATCGGTTACCACCGGACGCGATTACGGTCACATGCATATACTGTAGACATAGGCGTAATAGAACTTCAACAACTGGCGCGTGTTCATGAAAGCGCTATCTGCGGAAGAATGATTAAATTATGCGCTGTTTTTCATGATAGGGAATTGTGTTTACACACACACACACACACATATATATATATATATATATATATATAGCTATATTATAACAACGACTTCTACTTTCACAATAGAACCCATTGGTTTATCGCCACACAGCCGTCACCAAGATAGCGTCACATCGCGAGACTCCTTCAAGCTTTCCTTCTTCTGTGAACGTCACATCTCGCGCCTCCTTCCTTGAAGAAAATCTCAGTCAGACTCAGTGACACGTTAGGTCTCATCATGTAACGACGTTATAACAGGCCGCATTGGCCTGGTGTCATTCACGTAACTTTATATAAGACTAAATTCCTCGAGCATTATTATAATATTCAAGTCATTATTCAAGTGCACATTTATAACATTTCAACTCTACTTTAGTTTCATTCATTTTGTCAACTTGCATTCAGTCAACTGTAACATTTATTTGTCCCACTTAAATCTCATTGTTTTGTTTAATAAAGGAAGAAAACTCACTCTATTAATTTCTTAATTAATAACATTTGATCTGAGATCTGGTGACCTTGAGCCAAAGCAATCATTAATTTAACTAACATTAGTATAGTACCACGTCAACACTATAAATTGGTGACACCCAGAGTAACTTCGAACAACCCAGCGACATTCGAACATCTTCGTAAAGTGGAGTTTCTGCAAACATTTTTTGGGGTGACATTTTAACAACAGTGTATTAACATTCCTTTTTTTTCGTAACGAACGCGCAAATTTAAATACTTTTTTCACCTCTATTGATGGCAACATTCTTGCGTCTTCACAGCCATCTCCGTCTTAGAGGTACCCGTATGCCCCCCTCTCCATTGTAGGAATCGACCACCCCCACCGTCATAAGCATCGAGCCAACCCTCAACCACGTTCACCGCGTTGTAAGAAAAGTTTTCTACACGATCACCAACCGACCCCTTTCTCACCCTGCCGGGTACTAAGGACAACATGCATCCTCCCCTCAGTACTACAGTAAGTTCGACTTGCTTTCCGCCGCCGCCACTTGTTTCGCTAATACGACCACCAAATATACGTCGGTTTTTCACATTCGAACGCTGTTCCAGGAATCATTTGGCGGGAAACTCCTTTGGCGACGTACCCGTTTTGTACTGCGTGCGTCACAAACATCCCTGTGGTTAGTTTTACGACGACATACGGACGCATCAAAATTATTAATTATTTAAAATTATTACAATTTTTTATTTTATAAATTTGATGCATTTATTTACCTGTTGTTATTATCTTATTATTGAGTATTTATTTATTTGTATTTATTTTGCATTTTATTTGACTCGTGTACTTTAAATAAATTATTTTGCGTTTCTAGATTGTACAGATCATTTTCTTTTAACCTTTGAACGTGTGTGTGTGTGTGTGTTAACATTCCCGTATGGTCACGCTGTATAGGCTCCGTTCACAATCCAATGTCATCATCATTTACTGTGTTTAATCTCGTTAGTCGTTCGCAAACATTGTTTTCGTGGACATGTACTCAGCTGCTGAAGTTTTACCATAATTAATTATGTATATATGTGTGTGTGTGTGTGTGTGTGTGTGTGTTTTATACTCCACCCAGAAATTAAATTATTATCAACGATGGCAGCCTCTGATATTGCTTGCAACACCCTTGTAAAGTAGTATTCTGTAAAATCTGAAAATGTAGTGAATACTAGTCGGTCATTATTTACACCTCTTTAGAAGTTTTTAAATCGATCTTAATTCACGGATGTCGAATCAGGATGCTCAATTTCTTTATGTTATTCTAACGAGAATATCACAGTGGTTTGTAAAGCTAAAGACTTGGAATGTTTCGAATTTAGCTGTGTTAAAACCATAGTCATGGTGAAGTGAAGGAGTCGACACACAGTGAAGAAAAACAGAGACTCTAGATTATGAAGCTCGTTGGCGAATGGTATGAGAAATCTTATTACGCCATGTGACACCTCACCGATTACACCTCCGCAACAAAAAAACATCAGCCTAATAGTGATTATGTATAAATTAAAATATTTTTACCCCTACATCAAGGTTTTCCACGATCAGGTGTCTAGTGCGTTTATAGCTAAAGGATTATGGACCTTTTTAATAGAACTTTGTGACGAATACCTTTTGTCCCCAAGTGGAACAGTATGGATACGTATATTTCGCAAAGAGAGCCCTTCAGTGTTAAGTGATTTACTCTCGAATCATTTAACGTGATAAGTAATTTTGTGTACATACTTTTTCCCCACCCGAAACTGTTTTCATGTCGGTGCACATCCTTTCATGTTTTGTCCAGCGTGCCTGAGTCAACGATCTAGCAACAGATGGCGTTTCGATCCTAAGATGTATGACTCACCACCAGTTCTGCTTCATCAGCTGAAGCGATTCAAGCGAGCAGTCCGCCTCACAACAGTATCTGAGCTTGGAGCGTCGTGACGCGTTAACCAGAAGCCTCCTCGCAACAGCAGTATCAAAAACATCTGCTCCTACAGTAGCAAAGATGGAGCTACCGCTAAGCAGTATCCTTAACGCTCCATACCACGTGACTTTTTCCCAAATCAGTGAGAGTGTTTAAACGTGTAACAAGAGTGACGATTAGTGACACCCTTCATACTGTATTATTTGCATGTTAACTGTGGGCCGTGATGCGAGTCAACCCCGCATTAAAACACGGTTGATGTGGAAAATTAATGTAAAAACTTTCAGGACAAACAACTGCTAATACCTCCGCGTTACCGTTTCATCCTCGATGGAATATGCCCTCCAACTGTCGTCATGATCTAAAGGATTTCCTTATACATCGATATGAACTGTGAACAGTTTTCAATTGAAAAAAGGTAAAAACAAAATAAGCGCTCACTCATTGCGTATTGTATATACTCGTACAACAATATTTCATGATAATATTTAATATCCGACCGTGTACTCGAGCAGGCTTTTCAATCTATACGTTCAAAGATTAAGAATTATGGTAGAGAATTTTAAGGCGGAGCGCGAGATGTAATACATCCTATATACATTATTATGCTAAATTTAAAACGGGGTTGGCTGACTTTATATATATATATATATATATATATATATATATATATACGAGGGGCTACAAGCTTGACCTTCGTGAAATGACGAATCATCGCAGGGAACATTTAAAAGGTTTATATATATATATATATACCCCTCCGTCCATGGCCCTGGGTTGGTTCGAAGTCGACGGGGTTCTGGTTAGGAGGCAGCAACGGATCTGTTACTTGCAGTAGTTTCTTCTATACTACTCTCCGAGTTCTTCTTTAGTGGCTCGGAGGATTCTGAGAGGCTTATTAAATTCTTTGAGGTTTCTCCCCGATTCTTCTTGTGACGTATCGGGAGATTTTAATGACTAAGTTTTCTGAAGAGAGCACGGCTCGAAGGAGAAGATAAAGACTTTTTCTTTACTGTAATTTACTTCTACAAAGTTACAGGTAATGCTCAGCCTCGTAGTTGGTATCAGAATGAATATGGGAGAAGTTATTGGGGTTTATATACCCCGATTCTACTAACATCATCATTATTAATGTTGAAGAGGCTGCATTATTTTTGCACAATATTTGAAAATAAAGTAAATCTTTTAGCTGTGGTAAGGTTTAAACGAATAAACAAGATATTTGAGGATGAAGCCATATTTTTATCTTAAACCGCATATTTTCAGATCTGATGTTATCATGATCTGCCAAGTTAACAAAAAGTGAATTTGAACTATGCATCTTTACACTAAAATATGCATATGAGTAAAAATTAAAGATTTAAGATTTACAATTAAATGCTTAGGCAAGGCATGACTTCATCTTTTATAACGAAGAGAGAATGTATACAATTTACGAACATTGCAAAAAGTTTCTCCGAATTCATTATTAAGCTAAATCTAAAAATTATTAAGAAATTTTAAAAAGAGCAAGTCACCAATTATTTGGCAAAGTAGAAAGCACATCAAAATTTATCCCAACGGAAAATAATAATTAAAAAATAATAATATCGCCGAGTGTGTACATTTCTAAAGGGCGACATAATTTCAGAGTAGTACATTGTGTACAATTTAAGTACATCACCGAGTACGTTGTAATTTTGGTTTATTACAATTATGATTACAATTACCAACCAATCCACACTCGCTTATTATCGTTATTAAAATACATTAATTACTTTATATACTATTATCATAAATTACAGTTTCATTAAAGTACGGTACATCAATTACATTATTAAGTACATCAGTCACTTACAATTCTTACAGTGTTTTTATATTTATATTGGAATTAGAGGGAGAGGAGATTTTACGTTTTCAGATGTTCAATTTATGCTGTGATCATCGAATTGCATACACTTGCATGAGCGTTTTCGAGTTCATTGCAAGCGGTGAACGCACTTAAAAGAAAGTAAAAACAATACATATGAACGTACTTACATGTAAGGTAATTATGTACGTCCTCAGTGGACATGTACGAATGCCTAAACTATTGTACACATATTGGTAGTCACACAATAGGTAGCTGAATGAATAATAAATTAACAAAAGATAAATGTCAAGAAGGGACATGGTTGTATGAATGAACATTTACATAATGACCTATAGAGTGTAAAGGTTATTATTATGTTAAAGAATTTACCATACATTGAATACGAAAGATATCCCATACTAAATACGTGATTCAGTATTCAAGGTATGGAAAACGTGAAGGGAATTGGGTTACTTTTATGACGTCATTATTGGGAGAAATTAAAGGAGACGAATTAGAGACAAAGAGTGGGTATTAAGGACTAAGTACAACTACGGGTTCCAATCCTGTTATAATAAATTCTCTAACAAATGCAAAAAATGGAAATATGGATACGACTAAACCATAGAAATGGTAGGTCGCATGGTTGTGACACTGAAACAAAATAGAACGCAACAAATAAAAATTTTATCCAAACTCGCATCAGGCGACTTTGGTTCCTCATGTAAAAATGAATATGGATTATTCATTGTTCATTTTTACATATATATATAGTGTGTGTGTGTGTGTGTGTGTTTGGTTGAATAATCGACCGTAGTTTTTATTTATTAATTTATTATTGGTTTTCTCAATTTTCCGTATGACATTTTTCAGTAATGTTGATAAATTATAAATAAAATTTCTTGTCAGGGCGCTCTCTTTTATAACTCATTTCGGAGGTTTTCCCGCAGTTTCGCGTACGTGTACTCACGGGATTGGTCAGTTTCGCACGCGTAACGAGGATTCGTTCTTGTCCGGTTCGCTGATTGTTTATTTTCGGGGAAGTCTCTTTTATTATTAATGCTGCGGTGATATGAAGTCTTTTCTCATCCCTTACTTGTGTTACCACCTTTGTCGCTTCCACTATCTGTTGTCTGGTCGGGTTTATTTTGTGTATGTTCCACATATGAGCTTTCCTACCTCCTTCTTGTAAGTGCATTGTTAGCCTTCTACTGTTGTTATGGTTGAGCCCACGTATTTCACGTTTCCTCGAAGTTTGCAATCTTCATTCGGGCATTGAAATTCGTAAACTACGTGGGATTTTTGTAGATTTTCGGTTTTTTGAGTGATGTTATTTTTCATGAAGTTTTTAGTCTTCCTGTTTCGGTAGTAGATGGCAAGCAATATTTTATTCTGATTTCTATCATACATCTGAGTCTGACGTTTTCATTTACTATTTTCCTTATTAATCTTTCGTCAGTTTTATATGCAAGCGACATTTGGTTTTGGTAAAAAAAATTATGAACAGCGCTGTTACACGTCTCCTCTTTTCTTGCCTGATTGCGTTCTGCTGTATTTGCCTCCCTTTTCATTTTCTAAAATTTTTTAATTTCCCGTTCTGTTTCGGTGTTTCGTTGTTAATTAGAGCTGCTTTAAGCGTTCAATCTCTTGATGGAAGATCGTCCAATTAGATGAGATTTTTTTAAGCTCTGTGTAGAAGTGCTTTTATTACATCAAGTTTATATTTAGTTGCTCACTCATCATTTGCATTTAAGCATTTTCCTCTGTCCGTACGTTTTTTTTATATGCTGGTCGTGTAGCAATCGTCGTCGTCTTGTATTTTCACGTCGAGAAATGGGATTTTCCTATTGATGTTTAACTCATAAGTGAATGTTAGCTTGATTCTTCTTCCAATGCTGCTTTTAGTTCTAGAAGTTCTGTTTCATTATCGGTGGTAACGAATATGTCATCCACGTATCGGCAGTATAGTGTGTCTTTTTTCTCGGACCACTGTTTTCCACATTCTATGCAGAACACGAACGAAGATGGCTCCAAACGAATTCCCAACATTATTGAAAAATGTCATACGGAAAATTGAGAAAACCAATAATAAATTAATAAATAAAAACTACGGTCGATTATTCAACCAAACATGTTTAAAGGAAAAGCTGTCCCCCAAATATATATATATATATATATATATATATATATATATATATATTTGAGGAACAGCTTTTCCTTTAAACATGTTTCGTTGAATAATCGACCGTAGTTTTTATTTTATTTTTATTGTTTTCTCAATTTTCCGTATGACATTTTTCAATAATGTTGGGAATTCGTTTGGAGCCATCTTCGTACGTGTTCTGCAACACGCATTACACAAGTGGATACTGCATATTTGATAAGAAATACAAGTTCCACCATCTTACGGTCTGCAACACTTATGCAAGATATGGGAGTTGCAAATATGGAAAAAAATGTCGATACCACCACGAACGCAACGAGTGAGCAGAAAAAACGAACATCAAAGAAGAGTGCCAATTTTTTAGATGCAGCCAACACATTTCAGCTGCTAAATACTACCCAGCAATTACAAAACCAGCTGACAAATATACAGGGTGTCCCGTAAGTCTGGACCCATAGGGCAAAATTAATAAAATTACAAAATAGTCCAAACATTTATTACATAATCTGTTCAAAGTGTCCGCCGTTGTGTCGCACACATAGTTCAAGACGCAATCTCCACTGCGACAGCACTTTCTGAATCACAGTCGCAGAAATTTCTTGACACGCCTCCACAATGCGTGCTTTAAGGTGGAAAATGTTCTGCATTTTGACCTCGTACACTTTGGCTTTCAAGTGGCCCCACAAATAAAAATCCAGTGGAGTAAGATCAGGGCTCCTTGGTGGAAACTCAACATGTCCTCGTCGTCCAATCCAGTGTTCTGGAAACTGTGTGGTAAGGTAATTTCTAACCGTCGTGGCGTAATGCGGAGGGGCGCCATCCTGCTGAAACCACTCCGGGTAGTCGCCTGCTGGGTTCAACATGCTTGGAAATGCTTCCTCCTGCAACATCTTGAGGTACGTGTCACCGGTTACCGTCACGTCAAAGAAGAAGGACCAACGATTCTGTCTTTCCATATCCCACACCAAACCATGAGGCGTTGGGCACCTTGTTCCTTGGAAGGATCAAACCAATGAGGATTTGTTGGTGACCAGTATCGAGTGTTCTGACGGTTGACTTCCCCAGAAACATAAAAGTTCGCTTCATCAGAGAACAGAATTTTTGATGGGAACGTCTCATCACTCACGCATTGTTCTTCTGCCCATTCGCAAAACTGAACTCGCCTATCAGGATCATCTTCACTTAAACGCTGATGGAGTTGCAGTTTGTATGGATGCCAGTGATGAAGTTTCAAGATGCGGTGGATGCTGCTCTTGGAGATCCCAGTTTCGCTGGACATGCGTCGAAGTGACTTCTTGGGACTGACAGCGAAGCTAGCCAACACATTGGTACTGGTTTCGTCTTCCGTAACAGTCCTTGAAGGTCCTCTGCGAGGCTTGTCAGCTACGGATCCAGTTTCCTTAAATTTGGCTATCAACTTGCCAACACATCTGTGTGTGATTGGTGCGCGGTCTGGATGCATATTGTTGAATTCTTCGGCCACTTCCCGGTGACTGCGGGTCCCGACCAGCAAAATAACTTGAACTCTCTCCTCTCTAGTCAGTGACATGGTTTACCTGCAACATAATAAAAAAATATATTATAAATCCCTATGGGTCCAGACTTATGGGACACCCTGTACGTAGGAATCCGAGAGCCGGACAGAAGGTACGAACAAAGGCACTTCATGCGTTATCGGGACAACAGGTACCGACAAAGATAAAAAGAGGTAAATTCTCGGAGGACCACAAGGCAACGAAACCGGCACCCCCATTGGAAAACAAATCGGAACCACCTGTATGCGAAAACGAAAGAGAAAAAATAAAAATAATCCTAGCCAACATTCAGGGCCTTAAATCAAACCATTCCACGAACAAAGTTTTATACCTGAAAGGACTCATGCAAGAAACCGGAGCAGACTTTGCATGCCTCACAGAAACTCATTTAAAGGACTGCCAGGCGAACTACGAAAATTGTGAGTCCTGTATTGACAAAAAAGAAATACAAATTGACAACTATAACATCCTCCGAGCCGACAGAACAGTGAGACGTAAAGGAGGATGTGCTATTTACACACGCGAAAGGCACATAGCAGAAATGGCTATAAGTACCCCAAACAGCTACGTAGAATGTGTAGTAGCAAAAATTGAAAAATTGAATATGGTACTAATTGTAATGTACAGACCCCCAAACACGCCAACCTCAAAATTTTCAGATTCCATTACAGAGGTAAGAAACTTGGTAAAACATCTACACTCTCCAACCCCAAATATTTTTCTCTGTGGTGATTTTAATTTCCCATTCATGAAATATAAAATGATAGGAAAAAATATATGTATACACCAGGACAAGGGGGGCACACGAGAAGACCAGGAGCAGGTGAAAATGCTACTAGCTCTAGCTGATGTACTTAAGTTAACGCAAGAAAAAACAGAAAACACAAGAAAAAACAACTGCCTAGATTTGGTATTCACAACAACAGTAATCTAATTGATAATGTAGAAATATCCCCAACTATGATATCGGACCACAACATTATTGAAATAACAACTAATATAAAGGCAACAGGAAAGGAAAGAACACGCACAACAGAAAGGAGCAAATTCGAAATTTTTAATTTTCACTCCAAAGCTATAAACTGGGAAGATGTGACATCCAGCATGGAAGTAATAGATTGGAAAACCATTTTCGAGGCCACACTTTCTAACGTCGCTGACGTTAGAAATTGTGGCAAAACATGTCCCAAAGATACAACAAAGAGGAAAGAGAAGCAGGTTCGAGAGACAAAAGAGGGCATTGTTTCGAAAGAGAAAAAGAGTGACTGCAAAATTAAGGAATTGTAAAGATAACAACATCAGAAAAATATTAAATGATAAACTACAATATCGATGTCGTCATACAGGAACTAATCGAGAAGCATACAGAAAAAGAAGACGACGCTATAGAAGCGATAAAGGCTAACTCAAAGTACTTCTATAATTTCGCAAAAAGAAAGTCGAAAAACCATGCGACTATCGGACCTTTAAAATATGAGAACAGTGCTTTATCTGATGATCTAACAGAAGTATCTGAAATATTAGAGCTCATTACCAATCGTCTTTCAGTATCCCAAAAACTGACAAATTGATATGCGATAGAAGCGCGTTCTTTGAAGAAAAACCACAAGGGGAAAGTATAACGGATTTCGACTTTACGACGGATGATATTACACAAACCATAGGGAAACTAAAAACACACTCAGCGGCAGGACCAGATAAATGGAATGCCACACTGATCAAAAACTGCAAGAATGCAATCGCTGAGCACCCTATACTGGATATGGAGACGATCACTAGACACGGGAGAAATACCGGGCATCCTGAAGAGCGCAAACATAGTCCCAATATATAAAGGAGGAGATCGATCTGAGGCCAAAAACTATAGGCCAGTGTCGCTTACATCTCATCTCACTAAAATATTTGAAATAGTTAGACAGAAAATCTATGACTTTTTGGAAACTCAGAAAACATTCAATGATAACCAACATGGGTTTCGGTCAGGCAGATCATGCCTATCACAACTAATGGAACACTACAACAACATTATTGATGCAGTTGAAAGTAATGAAAACTATGACGTACTATACACAGACTTTGCTAAAGCGTTCGACAAGTGTGACCATGGAATCATAATACATAAACTTAAATATATGGGAATAACAGGAAAAGTAGGGAAATGGATATATAATTTCCTTAGTGAGCGGCGGCAAGTCGTTACGGTATAAGGAGTATCTTCATCAGAATCAGAGATCCTCAGCTCGGTACCACAAGGAACAGTATTAGCTCCACTACTCTTCATAATCATGCTAACTGACATAGATGAGGACGTTACCAGAGACGGCACAGTAACATCCTTTGCGGATGACAAAGATCAGTAGAAAAATAAGAAACCCAGAAGATATAGGACCCCACAAACCGACATAAACAGAATCTACAAGTGGACGGAAGACAACAATATGAAGTTTAACGCCGAGAAATTTCAGCTATTACGGTACGGAAAAGAGAAGACCTAAAATCCATGGAATATTATACCCCAAATGGACAGGAAATTCAGAGAAATTCCAGAACAAAAAATTTAGGGTTGTAATGAAAGATGATGCGAAATTTGAAACACAAAATAAGATAGCAGTAAACAGAGCAAAGAGAATAACGGGGCAGATATTGAGAACCTTTAAACGAAGGGATAGGAATGTAATGATTCCTCTACTGAAAATCATGATCATACCCAAATTGGAAAACTGCTCGGTCCCAACATCCCCATATAAAAAAGAAAACATTAGACAGCTGGAAGGGATCCAGAGAAGCTTCATAGCCAAGATCAATGGGTGCAAAGAACTAAATTACTGGGAAAGGTTACGCGAACTAGACCTATATTCACTGGAAAGGAGAAGAGAGAGATACATCATTATTTACACTTGGAAAATAATGGAGAAACTAGTCCCTAATCTTACTCTGAACCCTATAACTCCTCAAACAATGGTGGAAGGTAGAAACGGTAGACTGTGTCGTATTCCCAAATTGAAGGCAAGACAGGGGACATCCTTAACCTTGAAAGAAAATAGTTTTGTAGTGAGAGGACCAAAACTGTTTAATCAGTTGCCCAAAGACCTAAGAAACACGAAGGGAGTTGCAGTGGACATCTTCAAAAGAAGACTAGACGCCTGGCTCAGAACAATCCCCGATGAGCCGGGCGTACCTGGCTATGTGAGGTGGAGAGCACAAGAAACCAACTCACTACTTCACCAGGCCAACTCGAGAGGAGGGGCGACAAGTTTGACCTTCGCGAAATGAGGAATCATCGCGCGAAACCTTTGTAAGGTTGTAAGGTAAGGTAAGGTTGCATTTTAACTGCAAACGACACACAGTATAATTAATGTAAAGAACGACGCTTGTTTAGAAGAGTGTCCGTATAAGAGGAGAGAAAACGACCAATGAAAAATAAGGCACCTCCCGGGAATCAAACACGGGATCATCCTATTGCCGGCCAAATATGATAACCATTACACCAAGGGCCACAAGGAATCAGAACTCGTAATTCTCCTACATACGAGCGGAATCGAATGCCCTTTGTGCGGACGCTCTTCTAAGCAAGCATCGTTCTTTACATTAATTATACTGTGTGTCGTTTGGAGTTAAAATGTATATATGTACGGCATGAGAAGGTGTCCCCTTAAAGGGCATTCGATTCCGCTCGTACGTAGGAGAATTACGAGTTCTGATTCTTTGTGGCCCTTGGTGTAATGGTTATCATATCTGACTGGCAATTGGATGATCCCGGGTTCGATTCCGGGGATGTTGTTAATATATATACCTATATACTGTGTATATATATAATATATATATATATATATATATATATATTAAGCCCCTCGGTGGTGCAGTGGTTAGCGTCGCTGGCTATGAATCCATCAGCCCCGGGATCGAGACCTGGTGACGGCAGGTGGCGCGCAGCAAAACCAGCTGTTCATCTTTACACACAATAAAGAAATTGGTTGTTAGATAAATGGGTACCCGGCAGCCTAGTGGTTAAGACGCTGGGTTGCTGGTGGGGCGTGGTTCGGATTCCACGTTAAACTGTAGGTCTAAGGTAGAGTGACAAGCTTGACCTTTATCAGAATGAACAATTTTTGCGGAAACAAAACGAAGGTTAACCAAGGTTATATATATATATATATATATATATATAATATATATATATATATATGAAATCCTTGTATTGGGTATCACACTGAATATGCAATAATTTCTGTGTAGGATACTAATTTTTTTATTACCAACTCTAATATGGCAATTAAGTTTTGTGAATAAAATTTTTGCATTTTTATTTTATAGGCCTAATCACCTTTTTAATGAAAGAAGGTTTTGTTTCTTATTGCTTCCTGTATCATTTGTTATTTATATCCTATATTATGTACAGTATGTGGTATATAAAGGTATGTAAATACCTTATAATTCAAACATAAAAACCACTTAATTTTTTAATTGTACCTCCAAAATCACACAAAAATTGCCATCTGTGATGGATACACCATCAATAAAATCTAAACTTCCAAACTCTATACCAAGCGTATATATATATATATATAACTTTTGAAATTTGGAGATTTCTCAAAAATACTTTAAATTAAAAGCTAAACTTAAAATTAGTGATAGCATTGTTTCCATTTTTCATTATCATTAACACAAGACTGACACGTTCCTTATATCATTGTATTTATCGGTATACAGGTGTGTTTATTGCATTATAATTATAAAACAATAAAAACAGCGTATGTATTTATATCTGCGGCTCTTTATTCCTGATATTTTTTTTTTGTAACCTTACGTGGCTCGCAAGCTGTTAAAGCTTCCCTCCCCCTATTTCATACCATCTGTCTTAATACGAGGACAGAAACAAATCGTGCAGCACGGAAATCGCTGGATCGTAATTCTCACAAAACGTGCATAACGTGGTCGGAAAATAGCACACCATGAAACCGCATAGAACTTCGCTCTGAGAGTGCTTCCATCCTGTAGAAAAATATGAATTACTGCATAGCCTATCCTGCCATGATTTCGATTGAAAAAAAATTCAATTTTTCCAGTTGTTTTCGTTTTGGAATTCCCTCATGCGATATAAATATTCTTTTAAGCTGAATCTGTTTTATAAAATACATTCATCCGTTTCTTATTTCTTTGACTGAATATTTGATGTCCTGGAAACATAAAAATACAGGAACGATAACGAGATTTCGAAAGTGCCTGCAACAATAATGCTCACTTTTTGAGTTATTCTATAAATATTTTTTTTTTTTTAAATTTCAGAATGTTTGTAAAATTGATGACACTTTCATATCTCTCTCTCTCTCTCTCTCTCTCTCTCTCTCTCTCTCTCTCTCTCTCTCTCTCTCTCTCTCTCTCTCTCTCTCTCTATCTCTCTCTCTTTATATATATTGTATATATTATATTTCCTTAAGGATAAAGTTAAAATTAAAATAAAAACTAGAGCCAACATTTATTTCACATAAAAAGCGATTTTTGACAATAGAAATTATATAAAAGCGATTCAGAGAGATTTTTTCATTTGATCGTGAATCTTATTTGAGAATATAAAATGCCAAACATCTTTATTTTTCAACTCTTAATTCAGAAGGCGTGAAAGGGATTTTGAAATGTATTTTATATTATAATTTTAAGACTAGAATGAATTTATTATTGTATTATTCGATACTTATATTTTAACCAATATAAGAAAAGGAAAAAGTAATGATTTTGAGTCATACACTCTTTGAGTACGAGAATTAGAAATTAGAAATTAGAAAAAAATTTATATCCACAAACAGTGTCCGTGGATTTGGGGTTCCATTTACGTTAATACTGAAAAATATTGTTCAGAACCTTCTGTTTGGTGTTGTAGAGCCATCCTGTGGGTAAGAAAGAAGAAATACTTATTGGTATAAAATTACCACATATCATCTTTAGCTTTCAACATCTTCTAACCCACTAAACTCCCAACGATTATGCGTGTCTCGCGAACGCGATTTTTAGCGTTGTATTAAATTTTATTCCAACGCTATTAATACGATATTAATTTATTGGCATAGAAAGAAACGAGTGCATAAAATTTATAGTAAATTGAGACTTTGAGCAAATTTATTTTTAAACAAGTGTTCAATAAACGCTTTTAATGGTTATAAAACAGGTTCTCTTTTATAACAAAAATTTTGCAAATTATTTTAAAGCGGGAAACTATGCATAATTTTTTTTAAAAACGTGAAAGTTATATCTTCTGCTCATGGGATTGAATAAATAAATAAAAACTGTCACAGGATTTTCACCGCGCCATCTCACCCTTCACAAGGAAGTCATAAATTATATATACTTCCTTTTTTTTTACTCTTTTTTCCCTGTGCATTTGCATCATACTTCCTATAACATTTACGCATTTGCATCATACTTCCTATAACATTTACGCATTTGCATCATACTTCCTATAACATTTACGTAAGTGCTGAACCTAAATATTCGTTCGTCCCACTTTGAACTTCGTTTCACCAACTTTTTAGACAATGACTTTTTGATATAATAAGTTCATATTTTATATATGTTATGGCTTTTTTTGCGAAATCGGCCTTTTTGCAAAAAGGGTTAAGTCGTGTATTTTTGTTAAACAACGAAAATATCACGACTTCACCTAACCAATCGTCAAGGGCGGACATTTGACCTAACCTGGCATCCATTTAACCTAAATCGGCTTTGTTTTTGCAAAAGGCCGATTTCGCAAACAGGCCGTAACATATACAATTTGTCTTCGACAATTCAATAACAAGAACATTTTTATTTGCAAGACTGTCCAGATATAATTAACCATCAAATAGATTTCTTGAAAAAAAGTACTACAAAAGTCTGTGATATTTGTTTACAATGTTATATATATATATATATATATATATTATATATATATATATATATACAGGTGTTCCATAACTTCCGTCTCGCCTTTTTCTGAGGAGTTAAACTCGCTTCCATATTAGCCGTTGCGTTATTCTACCCACAACAAAAAAAAAAGGTCCCAAACCAAGACATCAATTTGAACATTTGTTTTAATTCTAATGTCTAACTTTTGTAAATTTAATTTAAAATAAATTTTCCTATGAGACCGGACTTATGGGACACCCTGTATATATATGTACGAAGACGCAGTGAATGCGTGGTATTCGTATACAAATTTTCCTATGAGACCGGACTTATGGGACACCCTGTATATATATGTACGAAGATGCAGTGAATGCGTGGTATTCGTATACAAATTTTCCTATGAGACCGGACTTATGGGACACCCTGTATATATATGTACGAAGACGCAGTGAATGCGTGGTATTCGTATACAAATTTTCCCATGAGACCGGACTTATGGGACACCCTGTATATATATGTACGAAGACGCAGTGAATGCGTAGTATTCGTATACAAATTTTCCTATGAGACCGGACTTATGGGACACCCTGTATATATATGTACGAAGATGCAGTGAATGCGTGGTATTCGTATACAAATTTTCCTATGAGACCGGACTTATGGGACACCCTGTATATATATATATGTACGAAGACGCAGTGAATGCGTGGTATTCGTATACAAATTTTCCCATGAGACCGGACTTATGGGACACCCTGTATATATATGTACGAAGACGCAGTGAATGCGTGGTATTCGTATACAAATTTTCCTATGAGACCGGACTTATGGGACACCCTGTATATATATGTACGAAGATGCAGTGAATGCGTGGTATTCGTATACAAATTTTCCTATGAGACCGGACTTATGGGACACCCTGTATATATATATATATGTACGAAGACGCAGTGAATGCGTGGTATTCGTATACAAATTTTCCTATGAGACCGGACTTATGGGACACCCTGTATATATATGTACGAAGACGCAGTGAATGCGGGGTATTCGTATACGGATCTAATCTTTGCCGGCTGTCACGTATTCATGAAAATAAATAAAATGAAAGAGATACAAAAGAATGGTTCTTTTGCATTATCCTCCCAACACTAATTTTTTTATATAATGTTGGTTTGGTTTTGGTTATGGTACTTTATTTTCCTTCCATTATAAAAAAAATTAGTGTTGGGATTAGGTTAGGTTAGGTTAAAAACAGCCCGCAGCAGGCGTTAGCCGTAGTTAGCCGGCTTGAAGTTAGGTTAGGTTAGGTTAAGAATATTTATTCATATAACTGATGATGTTTCACGATAAAAAATTAAGTGTTTTGCTAACGTACTTTATTTTCCTTCCATTATAAAAAAAATTAGGGTTGGGATTAGGTTAGGTTAGGTAGTTTGGTTAGGTTAGGTTAGTTAAACAGCCCGCCGCAGGCGTTAGCCGTAGTTAGCCGGCTTAAAAAAAAATTAAGTCTTGGGAGGATAATGCAAAAGTACCAAAAGAATATAAGCAGAAAAAGTTAAAATTAAAACTGTTTTATTGAACATTATTGTGTATTTTAGACATTGATATTAAAACTGAAGATAATTAAAAGTCAAAAACACACAGAAACTGCCTCCACATTTTAAATTAAATGTTTGGAATACTCTCAACGTATCGTATTCTCATATTAATTGCGACCCTTGAACTTCCATTATTGGGCTTAGAATGATGTAGATTAAGGTTTTACAAAGCGTAATATTAAACACACTTCGAATTAAAGCGTTCAATTAAGAACATCATTAAGGAAACATTATGCAAATAATTGTTTAACAAAAATAATTACGCAGACTCACGAGGACGAACGCATTTTAAAAGATTAATGTTGATTTCGCGCTTTTTCCTTCTATTACATAAATGTATTAATTAAATTTAGGTCGACATTAAACCTTGCGTGTAAGAATGAGGTAAAGTCGACGTTATTAGCGCCTTTAAATGTGTTTTGGCTCAAGCTTAAATGATACGAAATGTGATAGACGTGGTCATCATTAGTTTGTCAATGGCAGTTGTTAAGTAAAAACAACATTTTTGGGGGGGGTTCAGTTATTTTTAGTTTATGTCAAATAAGCTATGTCTAAATGCAAAAAACTTCACTTTTTTCTACGTGAAGGTCAAAATATGATAATTAAAACCCACTCTAATAGATAGAGTTTATTTCCACAACAGTTTCGATGCCCACTGGCATCCTCTTCGGGTGGATACAGAAAAACGAATCCACCCGAAGAGGATGCCAGTGGGCATCGAAACTGTTATGGAAATAAACTCTGTCTATTAGAGTGGGTTTTAATTATCAAGCTATGTCTAATTAAGGGTTCTAGGACAGTTCATACCAGGACAGCTCATACCAGGACAACTTATACCCAGACAACTCATACCCGGACAACTCATACCTAGGACAACTCATACCTAGGACAACTCATACCTAGGACAACTCATACATAGGACAACTCATACATAGGACCAGAAAAAAAAATGAAAAATTAATGAAAACATTTATTTTGTAAAATTAAAAATTAAATTTAAACATTTAGAATTCATGCAAGTTATTAATGAAAACATTTTGAAATGAAAACATTTATTTTTAAAATTAATGAAAACGTTTATTTTGTAAAATTAAAAATTAATTTAAACATTTAAAATTCATGCAAGTTATATATATATATATATATGCATGCCCAGTTAGGTTCATTGAATGCCCGGTTAGGTCAACTGAATACCCGGTTGGGTTTATTGAATGCCCAGTTAGGTCAACTGTACGCCCTTGACGATTGGTTAGGTTTAGTCGTGATATTTTCGTTAAAACTAACGAAAATATTACGACTAAACCTAACCAATCGTCAAGGGCGTACAGTTGACCTAACCGGGCATTCAAATTTTATCCTATGTAAATAATGGTTCTCTATTTATTATATGTTTGCAATAAATAATAAATTTGTTGTTATTGTTTTCTTATCTTATTTTGGTTAATTTGCAGAGTTTAAACTTTCGGGGTGGATATAGATGAAAATCAACATTGGGGTGGTAATTGTTGAAGAGAGTATGAGTTGTCCTAGGTATGAGTTGTCCTAGGTATGAGTTGTCCGAATCTGAGTTGTCTGGTATAAGTTGTCAGGGTATGTGTTGTCCTGGTATGAGCTGTCCGGTCACGCTAATTAAGTAGTTAAAATTACAAAAGTGTTTTGTTAATCCTGAAAATAAGTTTTTTGCTTCTTTAAAAAAATGTTAGTGATGTAATTTTAACTACTCTTAACAGACATGAATTTGGGTTACAATAACTAAAAATATTGCACATTTTTAGGTATTTTAATTAAAATTAATTAAAATTAATTAAACTTAACAAGCAGAGCCTTCGGCTCCCTGCCCTACGGGCAGGGCTTGTGCTTCGCAAACTCGCCTACGACGAGAGCACCTTTGAATTTTTAACCCACTGGCTCAGAATGCGAAGCTCAAAAGGTTAGGGTTACCGCTTTTGGGGGAGGTCATTCTTCCTCTCCCCCAAAACCCCCTCACCCCTTTATGCAACTTGGGAGATAACCCCCACCCCCTTGTTGCATAACCCCTCTCCCACATTACCCCCTCCCCACCCACTGTTTTCATATTTTTATATTTTAAGGAAATGGGAGAAAATGCAGGTGTTTTTTTTAATAGTTAAGGATTAAAAGAGGTTAGGTATTTTAATAATTAAAACCATCCATGAATTATTTCATTTGAGACGACCAAATAGCTGTCAACATAAAAACAAAACTTTTGGTAAGACCTCGTTAACGGGCATTCAACACGTTTCAAGCTCATATGTTAGCGGCAATGAGCGAAATCCGGTATTAAGCTTAATGGCTAGGCAATAAGCTGAAAGCTAAAAATGCATATAATCATAAGTAGGCTATATTGCCTATTCATACAGTATATCTATAATAATAAATATAACCTAACCTAACCTAACATAACCTAACATTACATAACCTGAACAGCAAAAGTGACCATTGTAACTAATGCTATATACGTTCTTAGCTTTCAGCTTATTGCCTAGGCATTATCTTAATGCCTGATTTCGATTATTGCCGCCAGGCGCGGACTGGTTCAAAAAATTTCACCGGTCAGGTGTCACTGAGAGGGCCTTCAAAAAGCTTCAGTAAATCCTGCCCCCAAAAAAGTGTTTATGAATGTTTTAAAAATCTAGTAACTTTGTCATGACCTGTAAATCCCCGCGGGTTTTTAATATAATTTTGAACTCAACCAAAATCAAATCTATGTAATTAATACGCAGTCAGGGAATGACAAGGTGTACTTCTGAATACACGAAAGGCCTTGGAATCACTTTTCTTTTTCCTTGTGGGTTGCATTTTATATATATATATATATAATATATTATATATATATATATATGGGCGTCCCAAAAAAATGTATACACACTTTAAATACTTATAAAGGCAGTGTTTATTAAAATACATTTCATTTTCAAAATGTAATAGAATCTACAGACATTATTTAATTGTTTTGTCAACGCCTGTTTTCAAACTGACGTCCGTTCTGGTCCAGGCACTGCTGATAACGCGAAGCAATGGAATCGCAAACATCACGAAACATTTCGTTTGGTATTTGTGTGCATTCTCGTTCAATGGCTGCTCTCAATTCAGCGACTGTTGCAGGTTTTATAGCGTAGACTTTGTCTTTTAAGTATCCCCATAAAAAAAAGTCTAGTGGTGTGAGGTCTGGTGAACGCGGAGGTATTCTACGAAACCCTTCGTCCAATCCACATCCACATCGTGCCAAGTACCACTCGCAATACTCCACTCTTCGGTCCGGATCATCTTCATTAATAGCATGGACTAATCTTGGAATGTAACTTTTCCATTGACAGCGCTTCAAAATGCGTTGGACAGACGATTCTGAAATTCCTACCTCACGACTCGCTTGCCGCACAGATTTTCTTGGACTTTGGTGATACGTTTCCAGTACTCTTTCTTGCTTTGTGGGGCTTGTCGATGTCCGTGGTCTTCCGGAACGCTTCTTGTGGACATTCTGAACAGTTCCATCGGCTTCAAACTTATCTCTAATTCGAGTGATGGTAAGTCGCGTTGGTGGATCTGTTTGAAACTCCCTCCTAAACTGTCTTTGCACTTCAACTGCGTTTTCACACTTCCAGTAGCATTTTAGAATGAATTTCCTTTGTTCAAAGCTTAGTCTGACTGCCATTATTAATTCTAATGGGTTTAACTTGGAAAGAAAGAAACATCAATTGAACTATCAGCTGTTAAAGTGTGTATACATTTTTTTGGGACGCCCTATATATATATATATATATATATATATATATATATATATATATATATATATATATACCTGTTCATTATAATATGAAAGTTACTCATGAAAATCATAGAAAACGTTGAAGTAGAAAGAGACTTTTTTTCAATCCCAAATTACTCACGTTATAAAGACCAAGAGCAAAAAATCGGCGCGCCAACACAAATGCAACAGCTTAAAAAATATTTACTTTATTTACTTAATTTTATTTTTCGCGCCAAAAATAGTGTCCTAAGAGTGCTGATTGGTTATACTAGAAATCTCAGAAATGCGTTTGGCAACATAGCAATTTTTAACATATTTATTTAATTAATTTTCAACAAATAAAATAAATATATTATAACAAATTTATTTAAATAAAAATTTATTTAAACGGACATAATTTATCAACGAATAAACTAAAGTTAATAATCCTAAACAATTTAAATATCAATTATTTTACTAGTATTAAAAAAAGTGGAAAATTTTTAATGCCGTTTTGTCGCCAACGTACGTTGCCGTGTTGACACTTTTTTTTACCCCTGTGAACACCCCTGAGGTCTTATATAGTAATACGTCGAACAAATTTAGGGCCCCCAACGGAGAGGGCCCCGCCGGGGCCAGTCCGCGCCTGATTGCCGCTAACACATACTGTACATACCTGAGGTGAGTTATTTAGAGAATGTGTCAAATAATTTAATTTTTTTTGTCTATATTTTAATATTTCGATAGAAAATTGGTTTTACTTTAATGTTGTTAAATATATTCATCCAACAAACTTATGTTTATGTGTAAAAAGTAATTAGGTGACAGTTTTATGAATAATCGAGACTAGTGTGAATCCTTTTATAAAGGAACGACATTGCAAGTATTTTTTAAAATTTTCAAGCCTCTTATTTTGGAGAATTTGGTTCGCTCCAAAATTCTTTCTGGAAAGGAGAAAGGTCAGCTCTTGAAAACTAGTTAAACTCGGTAGGTTGTTTTGAACTTCTTACGCATGAAAATAGTCTTTACAATATGGAGGACGTATGCGAGTCAGTTCTGCACGTAAAGAAACATTCTTAACTTTTACTGTTCTACGGACGGTGGAAAGAACCTGACACGCTTCCAATATAACATTAAATTGGAAATTGGAAAAGCAGTAAAGCAAAATTCACATCGTCAGATACTACAAGATTTCCACTTACCACAACTAATTAGTTTTTCCTGTAAAAGAAATAACTGTATTACCCCCAGATTCACAGTGATTTCAGCAGGATGGAGCACCACACACTGCTTGTGAGACTCGCAACATTTTGAGGAAGCATTTTTTCGGTCGACTAATCTCCTTCCATGAGTCAGTGGAATGGCTCCCATACTCATCTGACCTCACACCCCCTGACTTTATTTCGTGGGGTTACATAGAAGACAGGATTTATTCCAATTGCCTAAGACACTTGAAGACCTAAAGACCAAAGTCTATGAGGTAGCAACATCCCAGCTGAACTATTTCCAAATATTATGTTAAATATTTGTGTAAGGTTGAATATTGTGTTTGAAAATAAATAATGATTATACTGAACATGTTGTTTAATTAAAGTTAATAAACTCCTTTGTTTTACGTACCTTTTACATTTGTCTTTGTGTCTAGATCCCTTTTTTCAGTTCTGAACTTTTATTTAGAAATAGGACATTTTGGGGGACATCTGATATATACATATATATATATATATATATATATATATATGATGAATAAAACCACGAAGGGAAAAAGAAACACAAAGGGGTGCTCAAGCGCTTTCGTCTAATGACATCCTCAGGAACACTGGAGTGAAAGGACAGATCAAGGCAATATATAGGTTACAAAAATAAACATACATACATACATATTCATATATATATATATATATATATATATATACATATATAATATATATATATATATTACACATATACATATATATATATATATATATATATATACACATATACATATATATAGTAAGCCTAGAAAAAATTGTGGGAGGAGCAAACATTTGTATGGGAGATCGACACTTTTAGCACTTCAGCCGACATTCAATATAAATTCAAATGGCTTGTTTATGAAACAGGTCACAAAAGAATAAAGAAATAAAAAATAAATATAAATATAAATTGAGAAAAAATTAATTACAAAATAGTGCCTTAGTGATATATATGTCACAGCCTAAATAACCATAAAGAAATAAACCGACAAATAAAAAACCACAAATATATATACATATATATATATATATTATATATATATATATATATATATATATATATATATATATATATATATATATACACACATACACATATATAGTAAGTAAAGAAAAATTGTGGGAGGATAAACACATTTGTATGGGAAAATGACACTTTTAGCACTTTGGCCGACCTTCAATATAAATTCAAATGGCTTGTTTATGGAACAGGTCACAAAAGAATAAAGAAATAAAAATAAATATAAATATAAAAAGTGCCTTAGTGATATATATGTCACAGCCTAAATAACCATAAAGAAATAAACCAACAGATAAAAAACCAAAAATTGTAAGTGGAGTCTACAAATTCAAGCTCAAAAGGGAAGTTTACAATCAATTTAATAGATGATGCCAAATTGATATATATGTCACAAAGAAATAAAGAAATAAACCAAAAAAATTAAAAAATAATAAAAAATAATAATAATAAATTGAAAAATAAATTTTAAGAGAGGCACACCAATTTATAAGGGAAAAATTACCAAAGGTTTTTTAGTTATTGTCTGAATCATGCATATTATAGTCACAAACGAATAAAAAAGTACAAGTAAATATAAATTGGAAAACAAAATGATGCCTAGATGATATATAAAGAACCATAAAAATATATACAACATATATACGGTATATATACGAAATATAAACGCAATATATACAGAATATATATATATATATATATATATATATATATATATATGCATAAGGGAAAAAATTACCAAAGATTTGTTTTTATAATTATTGTCTGAAAAAACGGTAGGTCGCAAAAGAATAAAGAAATAAAAATAAATATAAATTGAAAAAATTACAAATAATACAACTACACATGTATACCCGCATAACCAAATATATATACATATACATACATATATACAAACACACACACACACACACATATATATATATACACATACAAGCTTGACCTTCGCGAAATGAGAAATCATCGCGCAGAACCTTTGTGAGGTTGTAAGGTAAGGTAAGGTACATACACATATATACATATATATATATATATATACACATATATATACACATACATACATACATACATATACATATACACACATACATACATAAATATACACACATATACATACACACACATTTAACTGCAATGACCACACATATACTCACATCACATACATACATACACATACACGCATACAGCAAAAAATTGAAAAATAAAATTGTAAGAGAAACCTACAGATTTATAAGGAAACAAAGACAAAAACAAATTTTTACCAAAGATTTAACAACCTGCCCTTTTTGTTTAAATCCATTCTGAAGGAATTCAGAGCAACGGGATCGAGTTGAAACAGACCTTTACTCATGTTAAGGTTATTTGTAAGTTGAATTATAGCCGACTCAAGAATATTTCTATTAACAATGTTGCTAGAGTGAAACAAAACTGAAGCATTATTCCAATCAATACAATGGGATAACTCTGACAAATGGACAAAAAGGGCACTGGACAACTGTCCCGTTCTAACGGAATATTGATGCTGTTTTACACGCGTTTGCAAATCCTTTCCGTCTGACCTATGTAAAAGGAATCACATTGCTTACACCCAATTTTATAGATAATGCCTAAATTATTGGTAGGGCTATTTTTTACTATGATGTTTTTCACAATATTGTTATATGAAAAAACTACACTGATATCCAAAAGTTTAAGTACATTAGCAATGCCTAAGAAGCCCGGGAAAAATGGAAGTACTAAAATATTCTTTGACAAGGTGCGAGTGTTATTATTCACACGATAGAAGGTTCGTTTAGCCTTATTAAGACAAGATTCCATGAACGCAGATGGGTAACACAACTCACTTCCAATACCGTTGATATTTTCCAATTCGGCATCGATGTATTCCGGACTGGCGATCCTAAGAGCGCGGAGAAACATTGAGGAAATATGGCCTTTTTAATAGGGGTGTCATGTCCAGAGTAAAAGTGTACGTAGGACAAATTGTTTGTTTTTTCCGATAGATACTAAACTTAAAACCCGGGCTATCCCTATGAACACGCACATCCAAAAACGGGATTGAGTTGTCTTGTTCCACTTCTAAAGTAAATTTAATGGAGGGGACTTGGTCATTTAACTGAAGGAGGAAGTCATCCAGGTCACGATTCATGGGCCAGATACACAAAATATCGTCGACGTACCGCAACCAAGGGATGCCAACCCCCAGGATTCTCGGAATGTAAGTAATTTCAAAAAACTCCATATAAATATTGGAGAGAAGGGGCGACAAAGGGTTGCCCATGGCCATCCCAAAAACTTGTTGATAATGCTCGCCATTGAAAGTGAATTTACAATCCTTGATACAAAGCTTAATAAGTTCCAAAACAGTGTGTGCAGGTAATGGTAAATCATAGTTATGTAATTCTCGGGCGAGAAAGTCAAGCATATCATCAATCGGCACTTTTGTGAACAATGAACAAACGTCGAAACTGATCAATCTATCGTTGGTATTAATGCGAACATTATTCAATTTTTCAGTGAGATCCATGGAATTTTTTACGTGTGAATCCGAGACAGTTCCAAGAATGGGGGACAAAACATTAACAAGCCATTTGGAGAGTTTATAGGTAATAGAGCCCACCGAGCTAATAATAGGGCGCATAGGGTGACCTGTTTCATAAACAAGCCATTTGAATTTATATTGAATGTCGGCTGAAGTGCTAAAAGTGTCGATCTCCCATACAAATGTTTGCTCCTCCCACAATTTTTTCTAGGCTTACTATATATATGTATATGTGTGTATATATATATTATATATATAATATATATATATGTGTGTGTATATATATTATATGAATATGTATGTATGTATGTTTATTTTTGTAACCTATATATTGCCTTGATCTGTCCTTTCACTCCAGTGTTCCTGAGGATGTCATTAGACGAAAGCGCTTGAGCACCCCTTTGTGTTTCTTTTTCCCTTCGTGGTTTTATTCATCATAAATATTTTCACGTGTCACTTTCGTGAAATAATTTTTCATATATATATATATATATATATATATATATATATATATATTTTCCCCCCCCTCAAAATAATTTTTCTTTACAAACTTTATTCACCCTACATATAAAGCCAGTTCGAGGCTAAATCCCGTCATCGTTACAAAATTAATATTACAACTGGAAAACGGTATAAGTCAATATAACATTAATATTTTTATTTACTATTAAACTTACCATATAGAAAAAAACGTAAGATTTATAAACTAAAAAGTAAAAAATTTAAATGCATAAAATTTCAGTAAACAAATAGAATCCGATCAAAAATCAAGAATGAAAATGTGGAATGTTTACCAAATATTAATTCAGCTTCATAAAGTACCATATTTAAGAGGGAAACTAAAATAAAACATTAAAAATTAAATTAAAAATGTTAAATGATAACATTTACTAGTCAAAATGAACTCTTTAATGCGGGAATTTTTTATAGGGTAAAGATACGAATGCGTGTATTTGAAACGTTACTAATTTGTACCAGTCGCCGTTAAAGGGTTAAGAAATACAAAAATTCGTGTAACTTAAAATACAAGAAATATATAAATTAACACGAAAAATCTGTCTACATGGTTAAGTCTACCGAATTTTAAACTGAACTTCAACTTTGAATTTTCGGTTTTGACTCTTTTTTACTTTCACTGTATTGTAATGTTGAATTTTAACTTTGACCTTGAACTTTATTGATCTACATTCTACAGTATACCTTTTCCGATTTTGAAATCTGGTTTTACCTTCTACTATAAACTCTGAATCTGACTCATTTCGACAAATGATTAAATATTGAATCTTGATTTGACATTGAGTAACCCCAAATTTAATTCTTACAGTCACTTTGATTTTGCTTTTTTTGTTAAATATAAATTTAATGAAATCGAAAGTTAAAATCAAAAGTTATAACTCAAATCCAAAATCAGTCAGAATCAAAGCCAAGATCGACGGCAAAATTCAAATTCAAACACAAATTATGAACCAAAATCGAAGCTCTACAATTGGTTCACATAAACAACGTCCCTACTCCTCCCAACAACACTTAAGAGAAATATTTTGAGTCCAACATTAAAAATATTTTCGTTAAATGTGAAAATAAAAATTAAATACTCTCTTTTTTTCTTTTCTAATAATTTGATAGAATTTTCTTTTGAGCAAACCAACACTGAAAAAATCAGTTGAAAAATGTACACTCACAAAAGAGATAATAATAATAATAATAATAATAATAATAATAATATATCGAAAAATACATCATTTTTCAATTTTCACACGAAAAAAAATGGAGTGAAACTTAAAAATAGTTTAATTTTAAATTTAAAATTGAGAACAGCGTGTTGACAATTTCAAATACTGTCCTTCACTCTCGAGCAAAAACAACAGAGAAAAAATATTCTAAATCGAAATACATCGTGAAAAAGGTTAGAACAGCGTAAAAAGCGTCATGAAAAATATTTGAACCTAAATTCCACGTAAGTGTTATTTTAATTAAATATAAAAATTAGAATAATATCTTCTTAAATCGACAAATTTTATTTATTCTTGATCAAAAATGCTTCGATTTTTAATATTATCGTTTAAAAAATACAAAACTAAAGAAGAAATAAAATAGTTGGTACACTTTACTTAAAAAATAATCCAGAAGAGAACGACAACGACACTAACAGGGTGAGTGGTATTGTTGTTGATTATGTTGGCCCCAGGTCGATTTAAGATAAACTGTACAGTTATAAAATATTAAATACTGTAGAAAATATAATTTATAATCATTAAGACTTGGTCGGAGTTTAATTAAATAAATAGTAATTAATTCATAAATCGAAGAAACTACTTATAGAGGCTAATATTTTGAAATTATGAAGAGAAGTAGCACCAGGATTACAAAACTGTTTAATACAAGAAGAAGAAGAAGAAGAATCTAATTTCTATAGTTAGTGAAACGTTTTTACTTTTATTGTAAAACTTACCAACAAATTTGGTCGGCTCGTCTGTCTTGACAGTTTTCTAGTAGTAAAATCTTGTCCAGTTGGTAGATATTCATATCTGAACAAAAAATATATATATATACAGGATGGGAGAAAATCCTTTAAGGATTTTATACCTACATCTATTTAGTTAACATTATACAGATAAGTGTTCAAATGCTGAAACAAATCAAGCAAAAAGTCTATTAGAATTTTATTCATACAAATATTTTGTTAAATTGTAATTTAATTTGTAATTTAATATTTGGTTAAATTGTAATTTAATTGTAATTTAATCTTCAAAGAGTTTTCCATCTGCTATGATACATTTGTTGATTCTCTGTGGAACGCTTCATTGTTCTTCTGAACATATCCAGTGAGATCCTTTTCAGTTGTTCATCTATTCTGCGGCCAAGGGCATTCACATTTGGATAGATGAAACCAGGAGTGTAGAGTTTGACAAGCAAAAAAACCCAAAGCCAGAAATCACTTGCGGGTTAAATCAGGTGATCTGGCTGGTCATTCGATGGTACCTCGCCGCCCAACCCATCTTCCTTCAAGCTTTGTATCCAGAATCTCAGGGGCAGCTGCAGAATAATGTGGCAGCGCTCCATCATGTCGATAAAACCAATTCCTGCCAACGCCATTAGTAAACTGTGGTAAAATTTTGTCTCTCACTACCTGAAAATAGCGTTTCCCACCCATCGTATCTCTCGATATGTCAAAGGAAACGAGTACTGAATAATCAATGTACGCCCAAACTGTGAGTGTAGCCGTTTTAACGCGTTTATCCAATCGTATTTTGGGGTTCTTTTCCCCCAGAAGTGAACGTTGTGTTTGATTCCTTTACTCGTTAAACCGAAGACACACTCGTCTGAAAATTTGATCTTTCGAAGGAAATCTGGATCACTGTTGAACTTTTGTCTCATTGTTTCAGCAAACTGCAGCCGTCTCTCAGAATTATCGTCGTATATGAGCTGAGAGTAAATGGGTTTGTAATCGTGGTACCACTGTGATTTCAATATTTTTGCTACTGAAAATTTGGAAATACCCAATTCCTGTACGACTTTTCTCGTTGAAGTTGATGAATCGACTTGAAAAGTGGCGAGGGTATTTTCTTTGTTGTTGTCTCCTGTCGCCCTTACTGGCCTTCCGCTTCTTGGGCGATGTTTTACCAGGCTCCGTTTCCAAAAGTTTGAGCTTCCAGTATCGACGAGTGGTTGCATTTGGTGGTGGTTCATCATATTTTTCTTGAAATAAACGCAAACTTTCTTCACAATTATAAGAAATAGCCCACGATACAATATACGCTTTTTCTTCATTGCTCTATTCCATCCTTACTAACATGGCGCTGACTGGCCCTAGGGCCTTCCTGTTCTAGTCTAGGGTCATTCCTGGCCTTGTGTAGTTGCTTTGAAAAGTATTGCATCTACTACAGTGATATCATTGGAATTTATTTATTATTAACAAATTATTTGTATGTATAAAATCCTTAAAGACTTTTCTCCCACCTTGTATATATATCATTAAGTTCAAAAGTTGAAACCAAATGTGTAGAGAAAGCGTTCTTTTCTGAAGTGGTATAAAGTAAAAATACCAATACTTTCTTGTATAACTGTCAATGCGGAACTATAACATAAGTGACTCTCAATCTTTACCTTTTAGGTTGAGAAAATAAATTATAAAAAAATACGTCATAGAATTTGCAGCATTGATTTCCTTAGTGACTATTTCTTCGAGCATCTCTCTTTTAAGAGAGAAATATCATATGAAGAGACACTTTCTCTTTATTTTATCCTTTTGTTTTCTTTCTCATCTATTTTCATTCCTTCATTCTTTTTATTAAGTTAGCAAAGTTTGATATATATATGTGTGTGTGTGTGTGTGTGTGTGTATATACATACGTATGTTACACACAGACCGTGCATGAAACAAAGAACTCTTGTGGGAAAATTATATCCCCCATAGTCCGAGTAAGTAATGGTAAATGAAAAACACTAGAGTTTTTACCTTTTCATTATGTTAGCCCGACGTGAGCAACGGGTCAATCACAAAGAGGCCCCAAAATATAGCTTCCCTCACCAGCTACCTGCCAAGCAGATAGGATCCAGTTTTGGAACAGGATCTAGGGTTTAAAGCAGCCTAGCTCAACTACATTTATAACCTCTTGGTGCAGGTTTATTAAATTGTTTTTTTTACGTAGAATCATATTCATAACTCAATAGCTCTTGTTGTTTTCATAAAATATCTTCAGTATATATGAACTACCAATCAAACACTCATATAATCTATAATAATATAGGGGTAAACTTATACTGATATATAATTATGTAACATTGAAAAACTGTTATATTACATGTTGTTTTCCAACAGTTCATCGGTCCTGGTCAATACTACGATTGATATGAATAATACAATCTCTAATTATGCTTTTCGAATTATTAATTCGAGAAGCATTTCTTGCTCCCCTTTTGACTCGCGAAATTACTTACGAGACTCTCAAAACTTAAGTTTCCACGCTAGTTTATGTTCTACAGATATGATGAAATTATTTAATCTTTTCTGAAATGTAGTCGAACGCAAATGTTTATTTTTGCTAAAATCAACTTGCTGAATGAGAATTCTCTCAATGCAATGGATACGGGAATGAATAGAAACATTGAAAGACGCACGCAAATCTTAGGGATAAAAGTTCTCAAGGTTCTTCTCGTAAAATCTTTTTTAAAAGAACAAGAGTCGTGAAGTTTAATCATCTTACATTAGGGATAGCTAAATTTTGACAATGTTGATTTACTGTGAATGTCACCCTGGAATAGACAGCAAGAAAAATAGAAAAGTCTTTGACGTTTTTCAATGTAGACTAGCGAGACTTTGAGAAGTCCCACAATTAGGATATAATGGCAGAGAATCTCTTGGAAAACCTTCAGCAATTAGAAAGTGGGTCCCATATGAGCTATGATATCTCTAGTAGCATTATAAAATTGTTTCCAAGTTGATGGATGATTGCTAAGTACTCAAGTTTCTTTAACTCTGTTTTTGAAGTAGTGATTTGGGAAACAACTTGGACATTCTCACCGTGTTGTAGCTATAAGTTCTCCTTCTGCATCACTTACTTTGATTTTATCTTGTAAGCTATCATCCGATGTACAACAGAAGGCTTACTGAATGAATTTAAGTGCAATAACGGCACTGAAGTGAGGTGGAAAGAGAAAAGGCAATAAAGTGGAAAACTTGGAACTAGTGAGACTCTAACCCGCGTCGCGTGGTTTTGGAGTCAATGCCCTACCGATCACACCATCCAGAGACACAAATACACGAATGATCTGAGAAAGAATATCACCTTCATTCCCATTCGTGCTAAAGAAACGACATGAGAATAGCTCATATTTCCTAACCCAACTGAACTTAACCTAACTTAATCTAACATTATCCTAACCTAACCTTGACGAAAGTGGGAAATCAGTGTACGAGAATGAGAATGGCATGAAATGGGAGTAGATCGATTTGAGAATTGCCTTCTTTGAGATTCTCATTCTCGGATTCCTCACTGTTGCGTGCGGAATGTAATAAGAATGACGTTGAATAGGATGATACCATCTGAATTAAATCGATTCAGAATAAGATCGACTTCTATATTCATCTTCTTTTTCTTATTCTGGATCTATTTAATTTAATATCTATACTCTATTTAATTTAAATCTATTAAATTCCAGGACTCTTTAGTTCCCGTCTATTTTATTCTGACTTACTACGAATCTAAGTAATTTTGACTTATACACGGTGTTTATAAAGTCCCTATCTATTTCAGTGAAAACGTAGCAAAAAGGGTAAAATTCAATAACAATATAATAGAAGGCATACATTTAATGAATACTTAAGCATATGAGTCTACATGAGCACCATCAGTATCGCTACAGAGTTCGAATCTATCAGCAGCATTGCGGAATGCATTTTGGAGCATGACAGGGGTTATTTTTGTAACTGCTGTTACGATACGAGCACGTAAATCTTGCAGATCTGTAACCCTCGTTTGATGGACGTTTGATATGATAAAGCCCCATGCAAAGAAATCCAAGGGCAACAGGTCAGGAGATCGAGCCGCCCAGGGCCTGTTGCCTCCACGTCCGAGCCACCGATTTGGAAATCGTTCATTTGACGACGGTGTTTAAAATGGCATCTGAATGAAGCTGGGGTTCCAGAAATTGCTGAAGCATGTCCAGATAAATAAGCCCTGTAACCAGGAGCGGCTCGCAAGTAGGCACTGTGGAACTGCAGCACCCCCATGATCTTATGATCTTTATATTTAAATATTTAAAATAGCTCTCTGATTGTTTTTTTCAATGAACTTTGAATTTTTAAATCAGATTAATCCTTTTTTCCTTAAACTATTTCAATGCCGAACGAATGAATCACGAAAGTAGCTTCAGCCTTCCCGTGGAACTGCGTACTTAACAGTTCCAGATTTTGTTCAAAACGCTTGAAACCTCGTGGCGGACGTACGAAGAGCGAGTCAGAATCGCGGGTTTAAGAGGATCCAAAGCACTGTGGACACAGCAGTGCCGATTTGTTTGTTTGACGTGGTAGTTGTGTTGCTGTATCGTTTGCTAATTCGAAATTTAATTTTCGAATTGCATTTATCAATGATTCGTTATCATTTATTTTTTGTCGTGAGATTGAAGTTAATTATAAATAATTGGATTATTTACAATATATAGCTTTCATTTCTAGAATATTTTTCGCTCAGAATAAAAACAGAAGAATGGAATTTGTTTATAAATAAAATTTTTGGCAAATTCAAAATTACCCGTTAAGCGTAAGTACCCTATAATTGATTTTATGATACTATTTTACTTATTTTTATGACTGAATAGTGAGTAGTTATCTATTTATCTATTCGACTTTCTCTCTCTCTCATATATATATATAATCGACAAAATTGTTCGCAATTTCTGAGGCAGCACCCCCAAAACTGAAAGTCACGAGCCGCCACTGCCTGTAACTGTAGCTTCAGCAAAGAAAAAGGGCCCATAAATCTTAGATATGGTCAATGGTCATACCCAACCAGACAGTAACTTTAGGGGAATCTCGTTCCCATTGATAGAAATCAACTGGCTTTTCATTAGCCCATATGCGGCAGTTATGGCGATTAACCTTTCCACACGTGTGGAAAGTTGCTTCATCACCGAAGAGAATGTGGTCCATTAAATTTTCATTCTGAATGTGTTCAACAGATCGGCAAACATTGCACTTCGTTTTGGATAATTCTCTTCATGTAAGGCATGAAGCACCTGAATGTGATAACTTCTTTTCTTCAACGTCGATTTCAAAACTTTGTGGACAGGTGATTTAGATATCCCGAGTCTACGTGATGTGGTGCGAATTGACATGCTTAGATGTTCATCGATAACATTACGTACCGCATTTACAGCATGCTCAGAGACACTCGGACGTCCAGATTAACCTTTCCACACGTGTGGAAACTTGCTTCATCACCGAAGAGAATGTGGTCCATTAAATCATGAACAGATCCCGTTCTTTTAAATTTATTAAGCAAATCACGAATTGTCTCGTCTGTAGGACCTGGCTTGTGAAATGTTCTTTCAAACCTCTCTCTAATTTCTTTGCATTTCTTTCCTTTAATCCGAAGTGTCACCACCATCACACGTTCTTGTATATTCATTTTCATAGGGTTCTGCAACAAAAATAAATAAAAACCGTTAATTCAACGAAATAGATAGGGACTTTATGAACACCCTGTGTGTATATATATATATATATATATATATATATATATATATATATATATATATATATATATATATTCCAATTTTTTATTTCCATTTTTCCTCGTTTCAATTTTAATTTTCCTTCATTTTGTTTAATTTCAAACTGTGTTTTCGTTTCTCGCATGTATTGTTAATTAAAGCCAAACAGGGTTTGTAATTGAAATAATCACGTTTTATGTCATTTACCCAATATTTTGTAATGAAAGATCATTTCACGCATTTATAGCGCAGTATCTGGCCAAAAAAAAAACAAAAAAAATCTATATTGCACTTAGGATATATGGTTAAAAAAAAACAAAAAAAAAACAAAGTTTTTGTCCTTTTTATTACTGTTTATTGTTTAAGTATTTTGTTATTTTATTTATTATTTTCATTTATTCAATTACGTTATTATTTTATTTATTTATTTTTTTTATTAGTTCCCTACCATTTACTCGCGAATAAGGTGACTTTGCTTTTCTGCCTTCATCGATGAGTTCCGGTTTCCTGTGAAAATTTAACGCAATCTGGCTTCCATCATTCCAAGACACAAACTTTGTATTTCAACTCGCAATGAAAATAAAAACTTTTGCTTGCCATTTCTTAAAGGTTTAAACGCTTACGAAAAGTTAGTTCGGAAACAATATATATATATATATATTAGAATGTCCGCTGCGCCTTGCGCAGGAAAAGCCCCCCCCCCAAGCACAACTTAGGGGGAGGGGAACTGGGAGGGGTGAGTGTGTTATTAAAATTTTCCTGGTTCTACGATCAACGTCAATGTGTATACTAAAATTGATGCAGATTACCCTTGCTGTTTAAGGTGTCCCCTCTCACTCTTCTTCCAAGGGGGGGGGGGGGTCTGAGAGGGGTTGGTGTGTTATTGAAGCCTTCCATGGTTCTCCCTTAATGTGTAGGCCCTATACTAAATTTGACGCAGATTACCCTAGCCATTTAGGTGTGTATAAACGAACAGACATCATATCATCATCATTATCATCCCCAACATATATATATATATATATATATATATATAGAGAGAGAGAGAGAGAGAGAGAGAGAGAGAGAGAGAGAGAGTCCCAAAATAATGTTCCTATTTTTATTTGGCCGTTATTTTATAATGGATGTATATTTTATTATTGGGGTTTCTGCTTCAGAAAGGTAAGAGATTTGGTGTTTTTATTCCGAATTTGTATGTATGTATGTATGTATGTATGTATGTATATACGTATACATTTCTAACCTTTTATTACTTCACAACTGATAAATAGTTTATATTAAAAGTTCTTTTTCACCATTTCATACCTAAAACAATAACTTTTCCTAATTTCGTAGAAATTAGAAAAAAAAACAATACCATTACCAATAAACTATAACCTAGTAAAACTGCATTGTTTCAGATCCACAGTAGTTTCAGCAGGATTGTGAACTTCGCAACTTTTTGTGAAAGCACTTTTCCGGGGGACTAATTCCCCTTCATGAGCCAGTGGAATGGCCCCAGTACTCACCTGACCTTACACCCCTTGACTTTTTTAGTGGGATTACATAAAGGACAAGATCTATTCTACCGAGCCTAAGGCACTTGAAAATCTAAGGACTAAAGTCTATGAAGTAGAAACGATATCCCAGCTTACACGCTATACTACGAGTATATTGCATAACTCGACCACCAAAGGGTTAAATAAAACTTCTTTTAGAGTTTATGGCAAATCCACTCACAAAACTTCCTATATACATGCTTTTCCTAATGATAGCAAGGTGAAAGAGGGGTCATTGCGGAATTATTTCTGAGAGCCTTCATTTTCTGAGAGCTTCAATTCTTGGAGCAGGAGATTGTATATCTAAAAATGTCTCGAAAATTGGTCCATCGAGACAGATTTACCAATAAGGCTTTGATAGGAGCGAGATCCTTTTGTAATGGAGGAAGGCGAAAGAAACAGATTCAAAATAGTATATTTTTAAAAGTCCCTATCTCCACTGAGAGACGGTGGCGAACTCTTAGCAGTGAGGCTCTGGTTCGCTCACGCATGCTGACTCCTGGGTTTGGTTGAATTGGCCTCTTATTTTTGTTAATGCTTGGGCCTTGGGGCACACTCGCTCCATATCGTGAGAAAATAAATTTTGTGGCTGTTACCTTTTACTATTGGAAGTAATATTAGGCCAGGAATAGCAAAGAAGACATGGGAAAGCGGTTATGTCAGGGCCGGATTTAGGAGTGAGCAAAGTGGGCAGCTGCCCATGGGCCTCCACATCTTGGGGCCTCCACATATTGACAAGCCATTATCAAAATAGAAAAACCCGAAACTAGAAAAACCCGATAGATGATCAACAAAAAAACACGCGCATCCAATACCACTGTAGTAGGCTACATAAACTTTTACCAATTACTATTTGTTGTGTACTGATTATTATTTTGTTTTTATTACTCTTTTAGGCCTACTCTCACTATAATGGAATACCCGAGTAACCCGAGGCTTTCATTTTTTGCAGAAATGAGTGGAATGGACAGACACAAGAGTGCACGATGTTTTGAAAGTGTATGTATGTTAATTATATTATGAATCTTATGGATGACTTCAATTATGTCTTCCCCTAAGGTAGGGGGGCCTCCACATGGAGGCTGCCCAGGGCCTCCACACGTCTAAATCCTGCTCTGGGTTATGTTTATTCAACTGAGTAAGAATGGTACAAAAAGATACATTGCGAAAACTGGGTAGAATAGAAGAATTCATCACCATAAATATACCCAGCGAGAAATGGGACTTTTAGTAAATGTCATAACATTTACAAAACGTCAATAAAATGATAATGACGTTTACTAAACATCCCATCTCTTGCTAAGTAGTTTTCATACTGGTGAAAGCTGCTTGGTTAAACACAAGGATTATTTTAATCATAGCCTAAATATTGATAACACACACATGTTGTTAAAAAGGCGACCGACCTAGAAAAGCGTCGCACTTAAGAGTGATTTTATATAAAATACTTCGATTCTTTTAATTTTAATAAAGAATCATATCAAATGTATGATTATTTTTCATTTTCAGTGTTTTAATATTAGTCATAAAATAACAGCTTTTCTGCCTGAAACACAATGTTTCAGGATGGGCTTCAGATCTCGCTTCATCTCATAGAATTTAGCTTTTTTTCAGCTCCTCACTTTTACTCCGAAGAGGATCAAGAGTTATTTGACTGAAATTATTAGTTTTTAAATTTCTCTAACAAGTTAAAAACGAATGTGATATACAGTAAAACCTCTCAATAACGACACTCCACTATAACGAAATCTCTCTTTACCGAACACCTTGGGCATTTTGAAAACCCTCTCTATAAAAAAACACGTTTCGTTATAAGGAGGTGTTTTCGCTTACTCAGCTTGAGCTGCCCGTGCTCGTCTCTACCGCCATTTTCCCGATCAAGAAAGTAAGCGGCATGCTGATTGGCTGATGCCTAAAAGCTGATAGGTAATTAGCTAGAATGTTTCTCCCTCACAGAGAAGAAATACTTTGAAATATTTAAAATACTTTTAAGTAATGCATTTAATATACTGCATATATACAATACTATATAAAGTATGTACAAATAACTAGCGAGGGTCTAAATAGGTCATTAAAATATACACAACAATATCGGGAAAGAAAAACCTCTTTATAACGAACAACCTCTCTACAATGACAGCCATTTGGATTATATATTTCGTTATAGAAAGGTTTTACTGTATTCTTATAAATTGCTGTATATTATTATTTAATTCAGTTATATAACTGTGGTTTTTCCCTAAATGACGTTAATAAAAACATTATATTCTTCCAGATCCTCCCATAGAACCTGACGAGAGTAGGGATTTGAGCACTAAAGAAGACGTAAACAAAATGCAGGGATTTTGCCGAGGAATCATTTACATGACTTAAGAGAACAGAACTACTCTCTCCCTCACCAGCTTACTTCACTGAAGACTCGTTCAAATTTCTTATGATTATTCATGATTACTTACAACTTGCAGATAAAATTTTATGAAAAAAATCTATACTTCCTGCCCCGCAATAATTCTTCATAGATGTACAGTATCTGAAGGAGTAAATGGACCACATTCTCGGACCGGAAAATCCAAAGCTCACCCAAAGAAACCAATCATGTTGAGCCCAAAGTAAAATTTATTTTTTTATTTTTGCATTTCAGATTGTCAACCATTCACGTAACATTGGTAAAAATTTCGGCCTGGTCGAATGTCGACAGAGCGAAGATCCTAGAACTCTAGTTTAAAACTGATTATTAGTGATGCACCGGAGCTCCGGCTCCGGCCAAGCAGGAGTTCCGGCCATTTTAGAAAACCTCATAAAACCTCATATCTGCACCTATCCGAATATTTCAGTTCTCAGATTTTTAACAATTACTTGGATGGGATCATTGTGATATATTTCTTCTTTCCCTAATTATAAGGCAGTAAAACAGAGGAAAGACTCATCTTGACAAAGCATAGAAAGTCGACTTTTATAAAGTTTAAGTTATTAAAGACTTACTAATTTAAAATAGCAGGACTATAATATATAAACCCTAAATAGATGAGACGATGGACCACACACACACACACACACACACACACACACACATATATATATATATATATATATATATAAATACTGAAATAAATCAATTGGCCGGAACCTCTGGCCTCCGGCCGGAGGAAAAGACACTAAACCGGAGATTCCGGCCCTCCGGCCTCCGGCCAAAATCTGCCTCCGGTGCATCACTACTGATTGTATACGACAAGCTCAAAGCGATTTCATGTAATTTATCTTGTTCAGAAATGTCCATCAAGGAACGCAATACTGCGAAATTACTACTGCACAAACCACAAATCCTTCAGGATGACCAAAAAGTGTGCTTACCCCTGAAAATGTTACCATCATGCCTATGCGTCAATGACATCACTGAGAAAACTGTTTCCAAACCAACTCATTCCTCGGTTCAGTTCGTACTATACATTCAATTTTAAAGCAGAGTTCCAGGATTCTTGCTCTATTGATATTTGACCAGGTAGACATTTTTACCAATCTTACGTAAATGTTTGACAATCTGAAATAAAAAAAGAAATTTTACTTTGGACTCAGCATTTGTTTGATTTGTGTCAGGGCTTTCTTAGCCATCCTGTATATGCAAAATTGCCCCGACCAGGATTCGAACCAAGGACCTCCTGAGTAGGTGTCGCCATCTGTACACCACACTACGACGAAGTATAAGTTAACACAATCTGACATATATTTAAACAACCACGGAAACACATAACGCCTTGGGTTTAAATCATGGTTGGGGCAATTTCGAACTTATGTAACATGCACGCTCATGCATAATGTTCCATATATATATAATATATATATATATATGATGAATAAAACCACGAAGGAAAGGAAACAGAATGGTGGCCTTTCCTTCGTGGTTTTATTCATCATAAATATTTTTCACATGTTACTTTCGTGAAATAATTTTCATATATATATATATACATTTCAACTACAAAGAACACGCAGTATAATTAACGTAAAGAACGACGCTTGTATAGGAGAACATTCCGTGCAAGATGAGGAGGGAGAACGAACAAATGAAAAAATGAGGTAACCACCCGGGAATCGAACCCGGGATCTTCCGATTGCCGGTCAGATATGATAACCACTACACCATGGTCCTCACTCGATCAGAAGTCGTAATTCTCCTACATACGCGCAGAAACCAATGCCCCGAGGGGGGCACCTTCCGCATGCCGCACCTATATTACATTTCAACTGCACCATCTCGGCATTTGGATCTTTCCACTTTGGCGCCGCTGATTGGAAGGTCTTTAGGCAGTACTTCCCATTCTCTCGCGCATGGAGGCACAGATTCCATATTCTATTCCTACTGCTAATGCAAAAACCTTGTTTAAACTTTATTATTCTGATGTTATTCGCAAAAGAGAGGAGGCTTTCAGAGGGTGCCGTCGTCATCCAACTCCTGACTCTCAATCTGCTTATTTTTCTGCCCGGAATCGTGTAAAATCTGTTATTCGACTCGTCAAAAATTCCTTCATCAGACAAAAATGTGAAAACCTATCAAATTCTAATTCTTCTCGCTCTTTCTGACACCTCTCCAACAACTTTACTTCTTTTTCTTTCCCTTTTCTCTTTATTCTGATGACTCAGTTATCGTTTCTTCTCTTGATAAAGCTGAACTCTTCGCTCAAATTTTCGCCTCCAACGCAACCTTTTCCGATTCCGGTGCTATTCCTCCATCCCTCCCTCTGATTTAATTATGTCTAAGTTTAGAATCTCTTCCAAAGAAGTTTTTTTTTCTCTGCCCAATCTAGGCTCAACTTTAGGAAGGAGTAAGGTCACAAGAACTGTGCTTCTGTGCTGACACCCTAACTGGAGAAACTCTTTCGTTTTTGTCTTTCATCTGGTACTTTTCCTTGCTGCTGAAAGTTTGCTTTCATTCAGCCTGTCCCAACCCTCCAATTATTGTCTAATTGCCTTGAATTTTTGTCTTTCTAAAGTTCTTGAATATATCCTTAACAGGAAGATTCTTACAATCTTCATTGCAGGAACTTCGCCACTGCGCTGTCGACTCCTGCGCTACAATCTCATCTTATACACGTATGCATGCGTGTTATTCTGTTATTTCTCGATTTCAGGTGTGCTTGAATGAGAATGGAGAACACTTGCGCTAGTTTATACTGCAAGTTGTTTCCTGCTTTCTTGTAACAAAATAAGCGCCAATGATACTCATACCATTTTTGTATTATCTGTAATTAAAGGGTGCATGCACTTTTGGGGACTCTCTCTCTCTCTCTCTCTCTCTCTCTCTCTCTCTCTCTCTCTCTCCTCAAAGGCGGTAGGGTAGGTCTTACAGAAGGGATCATCACCGAGATCATGTCTCTTCCGGATGATCTAAAACTGAAGACAGACAGGGGAATGTTGATGGGTATTTTATCGCGGATGAATGCCAGTGACCACACACTCAGTAAGGTCATTGGCATCAACGAGAGGGTGCAAGACTTGTGCGTCCCGCTGGGCGTGAGGTTTATTGACCCCTTCGACGCATTTTCGGGTAGGTGAGACCTTTACCAAAGGGATGGTGTCCACCTCAATGACAAGGGTAAAGGTGTGCTAGGCGCGCTGCTCGACTGGCACCTATACAGAATGGTGAGGTCGAGCCCGGGGAGAGATGACGGGCTGATGTTGAGCCGGTGGCGGACGTAACTTCAACTGAAGGGTGCGTCCAGGTACAGGTGGGTGACCCTCCTTCCACGTTGGAGGGGGCTCAGGCTCCTGCGGAAGTTGCCCCCTCGTTGGTGAGGGGCTCTTCAACTCCCGACAGCCCTGGCTGTTCGGGAAACGTGTCGTGCTAGGGGGCGGTCAGAATAAGGAAGGCTCCCTCCGTGCAATGCTTTTTAATGCTAGGTCGATTAGGAATAAGTTTTGCGAGCTACGGGCGCTCTTAGCATCAGAATACCAGGATATCGTTGCTATCACCGAGTCCTGGATTCATACTGATCGTAGGGACTACGTTGGGGAGTTCGAAATTCCCGGGTATAGAATGTTTTGCAAAGACCGCACCCGTGGGGAGGGGGGAGGGGTACTAATATACGCGAGGGACACGTTGAGTCCGGTTGACTGCCAGTTCCGGTCAGAACGGGAGCTGCTTGGTGTCGATCTGAACGTGGGAGGGACGAACTATAGGTTAAGCTTGGTGTACAGACCTCCGCATCTCCTCCTCGAGGAGGATACAGCCCTGTACACCGAACTCCGTAGCCTGCTAGGGGATAGGGTGTGTGTAGTTTTAGGAGACTTCAACTGTCGCGGCAGAAAGGGAGAAGACAGGACTACTGATGCTGAAGGGAGGAGGCTAGTTGACTTTGCTGATGAGAACTTCCTCACTCAGTGGGTCAACGAACCTACACGAGGCGAAAGCGTTCTAGACTTAGTATTCACGACCGAAGACAACCTCGTCACTGGCCTCACCGTTGACGAATCGTTGGGCGGGAGTGATCACGGTCTGATTAGGTTCCGTGTGTGCGTCCCTCGGGTGAAGCGTAGTAACTCGAGAGGCAGTAAGCTCGATCTACGGTTGGCGGACTTTGTTACCTCCGGGATAGCGTAGGTGAGATGGGGTTAGAGGTCGGCGGCGATGTTGAGGGAGTGTGGAGTGCATTCCGAGACGAGTTTATGGTGCAGCAGTCTGCTGCCATACCCTCAAAACCGGTCACCCCTGCTTCAACGCAGCCTAAGTGGTTCAGTCGTGACATCGCTTCGGCTATCCGAAATAGGAAAGTAGCGTATAGGAGGGCGAAGGTCAATCGTTCCCATGAGAACACTGAAGCGTATATCTGCCTGTGTATGGAAGTGAAGGCGAAGGTTAGGCTAGGAAACGTAACGAAGAACTACGGGTGGCAAGCCTCTGCAAGGGGAACCCTAAGGAGTTCTTCAGTTATGTTAATAGTAGAAAGCCCATTAGAAGCATGCTAGGTACGTTAAAGGACCGAAGCGGCGTTCTGCGGACCTCCGACGCGGACATCGCTAATGTGCTGAATGAGTACTTTGCGGGAGTGTTCACCAGGGAGGACACCCGCGTCATCCCCGAGCCAGGCGTCAGGCACGAAGGTGCTGGCCTGGATAGTGTTCGATGTACCGCGACAGTCGTTGCCGATAGAATAGACAAACTGAGCGCGTTTAAGGCTCCTGGGCCAGACCAGCTTCTCCCCAGAGTGTTGCGGGAGGTGCGCGACAGGTGGCTCCCCACTTGGCTACAGTCTTCAACAAATCGTTGGAGACGGGCCAAGTGCCTGGTGACTGGAGGGAAGCCAACGTGATCCCTATCTTTAAGAAAGGGGATCACGAAAGTCCAGGAAACTATCGTCCCATTAGTCTCACTTCAGTTGTAGGTAAATTATTAGAGGGGATAATAGCGGATATGATCGTTGACCATTTGAATTCTTACAAGCTGCTTGGGGACTCCCAACATGGGTTTAGAAGGCATAGGTCGTGTCTCACCAACTTGCTCGAGTTTTTCCACGTCATGTTGAGTGAGCATGATAAGAGTAGGGCGATTGATATACTTTATCTCGACTTTCAGAAAGCATTTGATAAGTACCTCACCGCCGGCTAATGGCCAAAGTACGCCCGCTGGGTATTGGTGGGGAAGTAGGTAGGTGGATTGAAAACTGGCTGAAGAATAGGCGGCAGAAGGTTGTAATTAAAGGGGCTAGTTCGGGTTGGGCCTCGGTCACTAGCGGGGTTCCTCAGGGTTCCGTTTTGGGGCCATTGTTGTTTATCATTTACATAAATGATATCGACGGTGGCATCGTCAGTAGGATCGCCAAATTCGCTGATGACACAAAGCTTGGGGCCAATGTTGGGACGCCCGAGGCGATAGAGCAACTGCGTGCGGACCTACGTAGGCTAGGAGAGTGGCCCGAAAAATGGCAAATGCCGTTTAACTTGGGTAAGTGCAAGGTGTTGCACGTCGGACTACTCATTGTTGGGGAGTAATATCGAGGCCACTGATTTGGAAAAGGATTTGGGTGTGCTAATTACCAGCGACCTTAAGTTTACCAAACAGTGCGTAGAGGTGGAAAAGAAAGCCCAGAAGTTGTTGGGTTATATCAGGAGGCAATTTCGATTTCGGAACAAGGAGATTGTGCTCTCGCTGTACAATTCTCTGGTTCGGTCGCACCTGGAGTATGCTGTGCAGTTCTGGTCGCCCACCCTCAAGAAAGATATTGAGAGGCTGGAGCGAGTGCAGGCTAGGGCCACAAAGTTAATACCTTCCGTTAGGCATATGGGCTACAATCGACGCTTACGTGCCCTGAATTTGTTTTCGCTGGAAACTCGAAGGCTGCGCGGTCAACTGATCGAGGTTTTCAAGTTCTTACGCGGGTTCAACAATGTCGATTTTAGAAGCATGTTTAGTTTAAATGGTAATCCAACTCGCAACAATGGTTGGAAGTTGGATTTGAAACGGTTTAGGACTAGTGTGTAGGAATTACCTTACGTATAAGATCTGTGACACGTGGAACAGGCTACCTTCAGAAGTTATAATGTTATAATGTTATAATGTTTCAGACCAACAAAGACCCTAGGATCCACTCATGGCTGGTCCACCCAACTGTGTTCGTGTATTGTGTATGTCCTCCGTGTATTGTGCCATTGGTACCTCCTCGGTATGGGCCGCAAGACCTTTTGAGGTACTACTTTTCCTTGTAACTCCTTGTAATTCTCTCTCTCTCTCTCTTAGTAGTTCTGACATTCTTTGAAAATTGAAGACGAAATATAAAGGTAAGTTTTATATATTTCAAATGTTTCGAGAACTAATCTCACTATCAATAAACAAATAAAACTTAAATTCTAAATGAAATACATGAAATCAACCTAAAAACAAACCATGACTAGAATAAAGGTTACAATATACTTAGTGGAAATAAAGTTGCACAACCATTTAAAGTCGTTTCAGATTGGTTAATAGGCTATATATGACTCGTTACCTACAGATTTAATGAACTTTAAAATTGTCTATAGGTAAGGTAGATCCACATATGTTTTCATGATCACGAATATTAGAATGATCGGTTGTGGTCAAAGGAAGGCCAATTCTAGACGACCTACCGCAATGCTGATCCGCACGAAACTGAAGATTTCTCTTGGTTGAACCCACATAAGATACACTTTAACACCGTATACAGCCATAAAGGTAAATAAGTGAAGACCACATTCCGAGAGGCAGTCTGTCTTTATAATGGACCAGGTTCCTTATTCCATTATAAGGATAAGCTCCCTCTCAGAATGCGATCTTCCCTTGTTTGCCTTAATAGTTGTACACGTTGTCAAGTGTTCATGTTCTCAGAAATATTAAAACCATTAATATACTGTATATCCCTCACAATATAAACATAAACAAAAAAATCATTGCAAGCACTCTCATACTTATTTAACACTGTTAATTCAATTGAACGTTACGTTCAACCTTCATATATAAACGATAAAGTAGTGTTTACAAGAATGCACGAATATACGTCACGCATGCTCACATCGTAATCTTACAAAATTATAAAATTATAAAAATATCTTAATTACAATAATTTGAGATGTATAATTTCTCAGAAATCTTTTTATTTCTTCAGCTAATGGAAAAATAATAAGTCTTTACAAGTGGCTTTTTGAACCTACGCCACTACACGCGATTCGTGAGTTCAGAAGTAATTTTTATAATTAGCGAGGTTTTAGTTTGTTTCATTGTCCCTTTCAAGTAAACAGTTTAACTGTTTATTTATATAATTTACAGTGTGTGTGTGTGTGTGTGTGTATATATATATATATAGTCTCATTAGTGAAGTTAATACTTGCATATGCTGGTATTTATTCAAGATTATAAATGGAGACGAATGTTTTGTTAGGGAAATTGGAGTTCACACGCAGAAAAAAAAATATAGCCGAAGGAAAACTAATAGAAAATACTGAAACTTAGTATATATGATACTTATGAGGGCTTCAACGACGGTTCAGGATCAACCTGCGGTCGACCCATCTGCAGCATCCCGCCTCATTTGCGGGATTTGGCGGAAGGAGGAATTGGTTTCCGATATCTCCCTGCCCTCGTAGCCAACCACGCATGGTTGGTCAGGAACTTTGCAGAGGAACCTGCCCAGCTGGTTTTTTAAATTATTCAGGTTAGTGTGCTGGAGGTTTCTCAGTTCTTTGGACAGAACATTAAAAAGTTTTGGGCATCGTATTCCAAGGATATTTTCCATCCTCGTTTTCATGGACCCCTGTTCCACCCCAGCTGGGACAGTACAAAATCTGCCTCCTCCCTCATTCCAGTGTGTTTCTATTTCGTTTCTAAGGTTAGGGACAAAACCATCGCGTAATTTCCATGTGTATATTATTGTGTACAGCTTGCGTCTTCTTTCCCGAGAGTAGAGTTTCAGGGATTGTAGTCGAGACCAGTAGTCTTCATCTTTCGTTTCCTCTTTCTTAGACGTAAAAGTCCTTTGTATGGCTTCTATGTTTGCAATGTCTCGTTTCTTGTATGGGCTTGTGAGTACTGAGCAAAATTCAATTATTGGTAGGACTAGACTCTTCCATAATTTTAGCATGAGGTTTGCTTTTCTGCTGTGGTTGCTCCTCCAGATTATTTCCATTATTTTTCTAGCTGTTGTAATTTTAACGTTACAGTGTTCTCTGAATTCTGCTTCTGACGACGTTTACTTCAAAATCCCTGACTTGTGGGTTTCGTTTTGTCTGTATGGCTTGCGGAGTTTTGTACCCTTTATTCTGGAGCAACTTATTATTACCATATCTTGGAAGTTGGAATTTTTCTTCGTGGAACTTCATATTGTTGTCGTTTGCCCACTTGAATAAGGTTTCAATGTCATTTTCTAATTTTTCTATGTCACTTTCTTTGATATTTCCTTGCATATCTTTGTGTCATCTGCGAAACATGATACAATACTGTCATTAATATCTGCATCAATTCCTGCAGTCATTATTATGAGCAGCAAGGAAACTCATACTGTACCTTGTAGGAGAGAGCTCATGACTTCCAAAACTTCAGATTTAACTTCATTTACTCTCACTCTTTGTGTTCTTTGAATCGTATAATTGAAAATCCATCTTCCCAGTAATTCCTGTATTCTTAAGTTTGTGTGCTATAATTAAATGGTCACGTTTATCGAAGGCTTTAGCAAAGTTAGTATACGGGGTGATTACAAATAATCGTCCCAATTTTAAACATTTATTATGCAAAAACTAACAAAGCTACAGCGAAAAGCAAGATATACAAATAAAGAAGAACTCAAAAAGTTTTATTTACAAGCTATTAAAGTTCAATATGGATTAGATTACTTTTGAGTTATTATTATTTAATTTTTATTTGTCAAAATTTAATTCAAAACGTTCTCTTTTCTGATAATTAAAACCCACTCTAATAGACAGAGTTTATTTTCACAACAGTTTCGATGCCCACTGGCATCCACCCGAAGAGGATGCCAGTGGGCATCGAAACTGTTGTGGAAATAAACTCTGTCTATTAGAGTGGGTTTTAATTATCATATTTTGACCTTCACGTAGAAAAAGCGAAGTTTTTTGCATTTATTCTCTTTTCTATTGGCTTTACAGATTTCCTGGGTAAGTGCAGAACGTTCCATAATATCTAATAGCATTATTGGCCGGGTTCTTTCATCTTTTGTAATGTTACCATGAAGCCATGAAGCTTCTCAACATTTTTCTTCCCTGTTATGAATGGAAAATTAAAATCCCCACAAATTAAGATATTTGGTGCTGGAATTTCAAGTAGTTTTAACATGCTTGCTATTTCATTTGTAGATAGTTGGAATTCACTTTTTGTTGTGTTTGGTGGTCTGTAGGTGTTCATAATGGTTAGGTTCAGTTTTTTTACTTTTAAAATAATAATGTCGACTGTGCTGTTTGATTTGTTTACCTTCATCTCACATGTGTATGTATGTGTGCAATTACATTCTACATTTTTGAAAACATACTATTCCTCCGTGTAACAACACATCATTTTAAGTTAATATCTTATCGGTAATTTTATTATAAATTATACATTTTCTGGACCTTTTCCAGTTTGTGTACCGTTTTTCATATAATTTATTTTTGCGAATATTTTTGTTAAAACTAACGAAAATATCACGACTTAACCTAACTAATTATATCAAGGGCGTACAGTTGATCTATTATTAATTATAACATTGTTTGTTTCGGGAATAGTATTTACTATTTACTAATAGATCAACTGTACGCTCTTGATAAGGTTAAGTCGTGATATTTCGTTAGTTTTAACAAAAATATTCTCAAAAATAAATTATATGAAAAACGTACACAAACTGGAAAAGGTCCCATTTTCTATTCCAAATAAAACATGGCATTTTAAAACCTAAAAAATGCCATTAGCATTAGTTTGGCTCCACGAACATTATAAAAAAGGACCATGTTTCAAGTTCTATATATTAAGTTATCACTGTTATTGCTACGTATATGTGATAGTTTAAATTTTCCTTAATTTCTTTATTTGAAGAGGGGAAAAAAGGGAGCAATCCAAGAATAACCACCCCAAATCAATTTAGGGTGTTTTTTCTTGGATTGGGGTCGAACGAGGGTGCTTATTCTTGGATTGCTCTAAAATGGAGTTAAAATGGCGTTAATTGCTCTAAAATGGTTAACTGAATGCCGCGTCAGGTTAATTGTACGCCCTTGACGATTGGTTAGGTTAAGTTGTGATATTTTCGTTAGTTTTAACGAAAATATCACGACTTAACCGAACCAATCGTCAAGGGGCGTACAGTTGACCTAACTTGGCATTCAATTAACCTAACCGGACATTCAATAATTTTACCGTAGGTTTCGAGATATATATATATATATATATATATTCAACTGCAAACAACACACAGTATAATTAATGTAAAGAACAACGCTCCGACCTGCAATTGCATGATCCCGGGTTCGATTCCTTGGAGGTGCCTCATTTTTCATTTGCTCATTCTCTCTCGTCATCTTGTTGGGACGCTCTTCTACACAAGCGTCGTTCTTTACATTAATTATGCTGTGTGTTGGTTGCAGTTAAAATGTGTATATGTACGGCATGAGAAGGTGCCCCCTCAGGGCATTCGATTCCGCTCGTATGTAGGAGAATTACGAGTTATGAGTGATCGGTGACCTTGGTGCAGTGGTTAGCATATCCGACCGGCAATTGGATGATCCTGGATTCGATTCCTTGGAGGTGCCTCATTTTTCATTTGCTCGTTCTCTCTCTTCATCTTGTGCGGACGCTCTTCTACACAAGCGCCGTTCTTACATTATATATATATATATATATATATATATATATATATATGAGCAATCCAAGAATAAGCCCCCCCCCATAATAATGGTAGAACTTCAAATTGACGTGTTACCATTATTGGTTGAAGATCCATTGCCAGTAATAAATTGGTGTAAGGGAAAAAATCTTATTAAAAAAGTGATGCTGTGCGATCAAGCAATGACCTGGACAAAGTTTGAAGAATGTTGATGTTAAAATCCTTTAATTTGGATTGAGGTCGAACTGGAGTGCTGTTTCTTAGATTGGGGTCTAACTAGGGTGCTTTTTTTTGGATTCGGGACTTTGGGTGCTTATTCTTAGATTGCTTCGGAAAAAGTAAGGAACGAAAGTTTAAATAAATCAAAAGATAAACTCTTTCTGTTCAAAGAAGAATCTTTTTAAAATTATAAATAATTATATATCTCGCAATTAGAAACTTTGGATCACCCGAAGATCAGAGCCCCGAGCCTTCTTTAGTTAGCCTTATAAGGCTAACTAACGAAAATATCACGACCTAACCTAACCTAACCTAGCCCTTGACGATTGGTTAAGTTAGGTCGTGATATTTTCGTTAGTTAGCCTTATAAAGCTAACTAAAGAAGGCTGGGGGCCCTGATCTTCAGGTGATCCAAAACTTTTTATATGTATAGGATTATTTTAAATTAAGAAAATATCCCCTTCATATAAAAAGATATTGCAATATATATAGTATATATATTGACGATTGGTTAGGTTAAGTCGTAATATTGTCATTAGTTTTAACGTTTTATTGATGGATTCATTTAAAAAAATGTCTCCTAAAGATCCTAGTGTAGTTTACGTTCCCAACTTTGACCTAGTGTAGTTTGTGTCCCTTTTGCATCAGGGGGACGTAAAACTACACTTGCTCCGATGTTTTTTTTTTTTGTTCTTACCTGTACGTAATGTGAATATATGAACCATAATATTTTCACGTAATTCCTTGATACAGTAAGAAAGCCTTTGAATTGTGGGATCTCTGCCGAATCCTCCACTTCATTCTATCTTCTTTATCCTGTTTACAGTGAGACAGATCCACCTGGAGATAATTGGGAAAGGGTTTGTTTTCCGTCGGAAAGAGAACAGCGCTAAACTCTTGACTGCCTAAGCGTTTGTTTTCACTTCACTTGTTTTTCATCAATGTACGTAACTGAATTGATAAAACAACATTAAAATAATTTCAAGCACTTTATTTGGTTTAATAGTTACTCTTAAGGTACAATTTAAATCATTTTTATATTCGAAGTCTATTCCAAGAATAATAATCTGAATTCTTTAGTAATGAAACGATATTGATAGTTGTAGATTGGTTAATTTATAAAATCGAAGCACACACGTAAACCCTGAGTGTGTAATTAATTTAATTTGTTTACGCTTCGTATACTCTTATTTTAATAAGTTTTAAAAAAAACCACCCTTTTCATTTACTAAGAGATGCAGATTCTTAAACTTTCAGTATGACAGACAGTGTTCTCCACACGAAAAGAAGTTAATTACACTTAAAATCTCCAGAGGTCTCTGTAGTAAGGTCTGCATGTAAAAATAGTACATAATACTGTACGAGAGCAAAATTTAATTTATAAAATCAACGTTTTTTCTTTTTCTTTTTTGTTTTTGGCATTGTGCTTATATTTTTCCGCATAATATTTACTTCTTTATTAATCTTTTTATACTATTATTCGGTGCTGGTTAAGTGTGCGGTCTACCTACGATTCGGCGGTCTACCTTTTAATTATAGCATCTTATCTTGTTTACTAATTGTTTGTTTACATCCCATTGTCAATCGCCCTTGACGATTGGTTAGGTTTAGTCATGATATTTTCGTTAGTTTTAACGAAAATATCATGATTAAACCTAACCAATCGTAGGTAGACCGCACACTTAACCAGCACCTATTATTCTTACTCGATCCGTATACATATAAACCTTTTATCTTTATCAATAATATATTCCAACATATTTGTATTGTATGTTGCATTCTCGTATAAAGCTGAGAATCTGATAAAATGAGAAACAGTCCCAGTATTGGTTTTTAAATTGGTTTTCATTCTCTTTATGATTGATAAAGGAAATAGAATCAAATGCTGGAATCATTCGTTAATTTGCAAAATTACTATATCCTATAAATGTCTTTCTCAAAATTAGTTATTGCTTGTACATCAACAGTATAAGGTCTTTAGTTTTTTTTAAATTTTAATACTTTTTATAAATTAATAATGGGATTAATAGTGCCATATTGAAAATAAAAATAATTTTTATTAATTAAAAAAGGATAAACTAAAAACCAACAAAATCCCAGCTGCTCACTCTCCATTTCTGATACCCCCCCCCCCCCCCAAAGAGGAAACGGCGGTTTTATTCTTTGAGGTGAGAAACTATGATTGAAGAAAATATATAAGGGAAGGTGTCGACGGTTTCGCCGTCGGCATCTGTTGTCATATTTTTAGGGGGCCAACTTGGGGCTCGGATCCCCAAAACTGTAAATGAAGCTTGTTCTTCGCAACTGCGCGCGCCTGGTTGAGCCCGCCCAGCATCTGGCTTGCACTCACGCTCTAGTTTCCTTCGTCCTTTTTCTGTCTCGTTCTTTCCCACCTATATATATATATGTGTGTGTGTGTGTGTGTATATATATATATTATATATATATATATATATATACTGTGTGTGTGTGTGTGTGTATATATTATATAATCTTGTTAACCTTGGTTTTGTTTCCGCCCTAATTGTTCATTCTGATGAAGGGCAAGCTTGTTGTTCCATCATAGACCTACAGCTTAATGTGGAATCCGAACCACGCCCCATCACGTATAGTTAGAAATTAAAAAGTCCTTGCCTGGACTCGATCTCACGAACTCCCAATCAGCAAGTCAGTATCTTAACCACTTGGTTACTCATTTATTTACCAACCAATTTTTTTGTATTGCAGAATGAACAGTTGGCCGAGCTACACGCCGACCGCAATAGCGGGAATCAAACCCGGGCCGGTGGGTTCGTAGTCAGTGATGCTAACCACTACACCACCGAGACGTATATAGTAATATACACACACACACACACACACACACACACACACACACACATATATTACTGTATATATATATATATATATATATATATAATATATTTATATATTTCTTTATGATTCTCATTAAATCCATTAACAATACAAATATATTACACTGCTCTACAATGTGTTCGTATTTCAAGAGTTTCTTTGTGTTTGGAAAGTCTCTTGTAGAGGGAGAACTAATTATTTCTTTATAATTTTTGAATGAAGCCAGTAAAATAATATGGAAATACTTGTAGGGCACCATATATATATATATATATATATACTGTATTAAAAACACTGTATTTTGGGAAGATAATGTCCCATTTTTACAATTCGAAAGAGATTAATTGCATCAATTTTACTGTAAGATAAGTCAAAAAATCCATTTAAGTCTTGAAGTAAGTCGCTGCGAGAGTTATTTATTTTTAAATATATTTTATCGCTAATTTTTTTTGTCTTACACCGCAAAATGCTTTAATAAAAAGTTAATAAAAGGGAATTTCAGTTGGATTTTTTCCTCTTTTGCCTTTTACGACAGAGAAATAAGAATGCCATATATCTCAGATATGTATTTGACTTCATAATAAAAACTTTAAAGCCGCCTCAAACGCAACTAGAATTTTTGTGTGTGTGTGTATATATATATATGGTCCATGCTACCCCTTAAATTGTAATATGTGTGAATTAATATCCGGGCGTGAATTAAAGTGTAGTCTTCGTCACACCCAATCACGAACGAAGCAATAAAGGGAGTGAAAGGATTAATTTTCATTCATTTGGGGGTTTACTGGGGAAACGGACGCCACCCCGGGAGAGAATCCCTGAACCTTTCAAGTGTACTATTGTATGACCATATCAACACAACGTACTTTTTTCTTTTTCTCATCCATTGCATTGCATTCTGCAATTTTCCCCAAATACCGTATTTACTGGCGTATAATGCGCACCCTGGTTTTCAGAGACCAGATTTAGAAAAAAACGTTTGCTTGCGCGTATAATGCGCGTCCCGCTCAGTGGCGATGCTCGTATCTTTTTAAACTGAGTCTCGAAACAAGCTGCGACTCGTTTATTGCTCTTCTCGTGCACTGTTTGGTTGCTAATTCAAGGAATGAAGTATCAGCAATACCCTCAACGGTAGTGAAGATGATCTACTGTCGGAGGAAGAAGAGGATGCGAACGACCCCGATGACCCCTCTGAGGAACCGGGCGACTCTTCAAACACCAGTGACTCGGCCACGGTGCGGAAATTGTATAGTCAGTAATTATGGTAAACCTTTCATTCAAAGAATGTCTGTTGCGCTGGGATTACCTGATTAACCTAATATTGTCAATAGTGTCATGTTAAATGAGTTCTGAATAGTCATTTTATTTCGCGTACTAAGGAACTATGGCTATAAGAGCTTAATAAAAATGCAGTGTATTCTTCCACTGTTTGTTATACCTATTTATTACTGATATTTTTCGTTTTTTGCCTGTACGTATAGTGTGCCATCGCGTATGGTGCGCACTCCGATTTTAAAGATAGGAAAATGGTAAAGAAAATGCATATTACACGCGAGTAAATACAGTATCGTCATTTCTCATTAAATTATTACAGTACTCACGTGTTTACTTGTAATTCACTCGTCCGTGATGAAAATAGAAGGAAGGGAAATTCTCGTACATACAGTACAGGGTGTTCGAAAAGTCTCGTCACCCCCTACAAAATGTACGTATTATAATACAATTTATTTTTGTGTGATGAATTGAATGTATATGTGATTCATTGACATTTTTTTTCCTTTTCCAGGTATTAGAGTTGTGTGAACAATGTCAGACCAGTCCACTTACATTCTGGAGGAAAGGATAGTGATGAGCAGTGAGCACATGGGCTCATGAAAGGTCACATACTGGCAAAACGATGCATGATATCCAGAATGATTTCAACACAAGATTCAATAAGGCTGCACCACCAAACAAGACTGTGTTACGCTGGGAGAAAAAGCTGTTTGAAACTGGCTCCATCAAGGACAGACCACGGTCGGGACGACCAACAACGCGAGCAGAACAATGTGAAGGTGTGATTGCATCGGTGGCTCGTTCACCGAAAAAATCACTTCGGAAACGATCACAAGAACTTGCAGTCCCCATGTCCACAATGAGAGATCACATGACAAAAGATCTCGGCATGAAACCATACCGCCCGTCAAAATGATGGTGCACACACAGATATTCTTGATTAGTAACTGTAATTAGTAACTGTATTTACTGTAATTAAAGTAATTGTTGCTAATGACTCGTTTCTTAAATTACACCTACCACATATAAATACAATTAATCACACAAAAATAAAATTGGTATTACAATATGTACATTTTGTAGGGGGTGACAGGACTTTGAGGGTAATTCTTGAATTGGGGTGTGTGACCAGCTGGAGGTGCCTCTGGATCAGTGCTACCTTATCTAAGTAATTCCAGTGGGAAGGATAATAATAATAATTATTATTATTGGTTTTGTTTAACCTCCTTCGCAACATCTAAGGCAGTGGTTCGCAACCTGGGGTCCCCGGACCCCTGGGGGTCCGCGAAGGTAGTACTGGGGGTCCGTGAGCTTTCAATATTTCGAGAGGTTCCAATAGAAATCGTACATTTACCCACGATAAGGGCGCTTAGGCTAAAATTTCAAGTTTCCTTGCTCTTGGCTGGAATTATTAATACTTTATTTAATAGGCTGTATTTTAATTGCATACTCTCTTATATGTCCTTTATTTGATAGTGAAAAATGAGAAAACGAGTTAATTATTAGTTAATAAAAACAGTTTGTTTGGTAGACGGAATCTTTCAAAAACATGGGGTCCGTGGGAAAAAAATAAAAATAAAAGGTGTCCTTTGTGGTGAAAAGGTTGGGAACCACTGATCTAAGGTGATATAACGAAGGGGACCTACAGCTTTACGTGGGATCGAACCACGGGTCGCTACATAGTGTGGACGCAGCGGACGGTCTCCCATCCAACTACTATCCGAGTGGGAAGGATGGAAATATAAATAATTAATTTTAAGAAAGTAAGTCTCCCAACATGGGGCTTTGGTATTCATCGAGGAAATGATGCGGCGATGAAATTATTTCTTGTATTTAATAAATAAATAAATAATGCTTAAAATATGGCCGCAGTAGATTAAATTAAGCAGACTGGTGTTTCATGCTAGCCTTTATTTTCCACTGTCCTGGATACATAAGTGCACGCACGGTGTGAATGAACTCTAAATCTACTGCTTTCATTATCTTTTCCCACTGTCCTATACATTTTCTTTCACAGCAATTTTCTGTCATCAGTGCTAGCGGAGGAGGGTTAGCCTTGTCTCTTCTATACTTTGCTACTGCTACTATCATACTATTCCTGCGTGAAATTTTTACACGGTTATAAGTTGAAGCATGGTATGAGAGACTTTTTCAGTACCCTTTATTTTCATTTGCTTTTTTACTTTTTTCTCTCTACTCCTTTCTCGAGCTTGCCTAAAGCGAATCTTTGGGTCTTGTCTTTGTTCCTTCTTAACTCCGTAACTCCGTAACTTTATTTTATACATATCCAATTTCAGCATGTTTTCTTTTTCACCTCTCAACAACACGCTATTTTTCCCCTCAGTTAATTCTCTTATTCTTTAATATATATATATATATATATATATATATATATATATATATATATATATATATATATTATATGGACAGAAATAAGATATCTTTTCACTGCATTGTTATCTAGCAACGTATCAATAAATTTGGTCCATAAATCTATAATCCTTGAATAGGTGTATCAAGTAAATATATGAAATATTGCAACCGTAAATAAAATTTTTATATTTTTATACAGTCGTTTAAACTATTTATGCATTATTGATGTTTTATTATGTACATTTCTAAATTATATATATATATATATATATTATATATAATATATATATATGCAATAAAATCACAGAACAACACGTGATCTTCTTAATAAGCAAACAACCACAGGGAAAAGGAAAAGGAAACACGAAATCCGAGCGCTTTCGTGATATATTCACGAAAGCGCTCGGATTTCGTGTTTCTTTTTCCTTTTCCCTGTGGTTGTTTGCTTATATATATATATATATATATATATATATATATATATATATATAAGAGGCGTTCCTTTCAGTGGTGCCTGAGGCGCAAGGTGCCACCTTAAATTCTTTATTTATTGAGGGATTACCGTTTCACACTGAAATTATGGTAACATATAAGCATAAGGCTTATATGAAACATTAAAAAAATTAATGGGTACTTTCCTGTTATCCCGGACCCCAGACCTTTTGTCAGTTGCCAAACTTCAATTTTGACAGAATATTTTCGTTAAAACTAACGAAAATATTACGACTTAACCTAACCAATTATTTATCAATGGCGTACAGTTTACCTAACAGGCTAACAGGGCATTCAATTAACCTAATTAGTTGGTAAGGTTAGGTTAAGTCGTGATATTTTCGTTAGTTTTAACGAAATATTCTGTCAAAATTGAAGTCTGGCAACTGGAAAAAAGTCTGGGATCCGGAATAACAGGAAAGTACCAATTAATGTTTTTATACTTTATATGGAAAATTTCCACAGTTAAATTTAAAATAAAAAAAGCCTTTGTAACCATTAAAACTCAGTCGTTGTTTAATGAATTGAACATCGAACAGCTGCCAAGTGCAAGATAATTTTTTGGGATTTCATATACATCAAAGTTTAGAATTAAGGAAGTTGGAAAAGTGGTTCCTGTTGGTATTAAAATCACACAAATTAGATGGTAAAAAGTTTAGAACGTTAACGAAAGATGACTAATTTTAAAAAACGTGATGAGGCTCACTGCTTGGTGTGAGACCGATACATTAATTTGGTTTCTTGGTTGCTATCCTGTAATGGCCGGTGTGAAAATAGGATATGATGGTTTACTGTTCTTAAATACTAAAAAATTTTAACTGACCGGTTATGCAAACTTGTGAAGAGCAAATATTATATTGAATGTGCAGCTGTACCGCAAATATTAGGTGCTTTTGATATGTCTCTGAAGTTAAATAACAGCTAAAAAGCTATCTCTTCAAAAGTTCACTGATGAACTGTACAATAAAGGATAAATAATGAATCGCTTGATTGATTCCATTTTGTATCCACTTCGCAATAAACTAGTTCTTAGCGGTCATAACAAAGGAATACAAAGGACACCAAATAGCAACAGACCGGCTAGTCCCTACGAGGCTGTCTGTTTAAGAAGGAAGGTTAAAAGATGTAAGAAAATTTAAAGACAAGTAAAAGTTTTAAAGCAAAGCAAAGAAAAGAGGTTGAAAGAAAGGAAGGTAATTTTAACATAAGTGAAATTTTTAAAGCAAATAGGAGAGAATCCGAGAATAAAGAGGCTTGTAATTTAACTCTATATGTACAGAATTTTCTGTAGGATTAGGTTATAAATGCGTTATAAGTTATAAATGAAAGGTTAGAAATTTAGGATCACCTGAAAATCCGTCACCCCAGCCTTTTTTAGTTAGCTTTATAAGGCTAACTAACAAAAATGTCACGACTTAACCAATCGTTAGGTCATCTGTACGCCCTTGACGATTAGTTAGGTTAGGTCATGATATTTTCGTTAGTTAGCCTTATAAAGCTAACTAAAAGGTGACGGATCTTCAGGTGATCCGAAATTTGTGACAGTTGTCCATGTAAGATTAACGAATAGCCTCTCCTGTCGAAGTATGATAAACGTTTGAAAAATACTTGAATAATGATAACTTTTATAGGAACCCCAAGTCAGTGTTCAAAATTACATCATTTCGGAAGTTTTATATATATATATATAAAAATGATCACCTGAAGATCAGGGCCCCCAGCCTTCTTTAGTTAGCCTTATAAGGCTAACTAACGAAAATATCACGATTTAACCGAACCAATCGTCAAGGGCGTACAGTTGACCTAACGATTTGTTAGGTTAAGTCGTGATATTTTCGTTAGTTAACCTTATAAGGCTAACTAACGAAGGCTGTGGGCCCTGATCTTCAGGTGATCCAAAAAAAGACTGACTCTGAGGTATCAAAGCCAAATTCATTTCTGTTGAAGTAGATGATACATCTGATGTATCAAATGTAGAAAAAGTGATAATAATTCTCAGATGCGTTATAAAAAACGAGCCATCAGAAAGATTTTATGGCTTCCATCAACTTGGAGGAAAACGAGATGCGCGCACGATTTTGTCACTTATTCTTACAATTCTTGAAGAAAAAGCCCTCGCAAAAAAAAACTAGTCTCACAAATTTTTTATGGTGCTGTTGTTATGGCAGAGGAAATAAACGATGTTCAAACTTAGTCATTGGCATGCTCATAAACTCAGTTTAACTGTAGGTAAAATCAGAAAATCAGAAAATCCACAATTTTTTGGCAAATTCAAACAATTTTCGTACATTCTTTTCACATTCTCGTAAACGTACAGATCTTTTATATGATTTGTCAGGAAAAGGTACCATTCATACTAAAGTAAGTGGTCAAAGTCATACGAGAGTGGCTTTTAGAGAAAGAATGGCTCGTGTGGTTAAGGAAAATTTTGATATTTTGAAAGAAGCGTTGAAAACTATTGTGAATATAGTAGCGAAATGGGCTGACTCTTATGTAAGTAAGGCATCTGGAATGCTCAAATTTCTCAACGACTTTCAATTTATTTTCCTTCTTAAAATATTTTCGAGAATAATATATCAAGTGGATATACTGTATACGATTCTTCAAACACATACTGTACACTTATTTATGATATTTCTCCCTTTACCGCTAAAGAGTTCAAATATTTTATGTCGTCAATAAGAACAGAAAACACGTTTAATGAAGTTTTCAAAAAACCAAAATCTCCAAAAGACTCAACCACATTTCACGAACACAAAAGAAGAGTAAATAATTCAGGTGCATCAGACGATTTTAGTAACTGTTCTTAAATACTTAAAATTTTGAACTGACCGTTTATGCAAATTTGTGAAGAGCAAATATTGTATTGAATGTGCAGCTGTACTGCAAATATTAGGTGCTTTTGATATGTCTCTGAAGTTAAATAACAGCTAAAAAGCTATCTCTTCAAAAGTTCACTGATGAACTGTACAATAAAGGATAAATAATGAATCGCTTGATTGATTCCATTTTATATCCACTTCGCAATAAACTAGTTCTTAGTGGTCATAACAAAGGAATACAAAGGACACCAAATAGCAACAGACCGGCTAGTCCCTACGAGGCTGTTTGTTTAAGAAGGAAGGTCAAAAGATATAAGAAAATTTAAAGCTTTACTTTCATATTATCCATCTGGCTGTAAAGCTAACGGAGGGTCGTTTCTCAGACAGTGAACACCTTCATGATTTTAGTTTACTTTCTAACTCTTACTGTTTTCATGTGTAGAGTAAATGTTTTCCAATGCATGCAGTTACGAGAGCAGCTCAACAAGTTTTACTCGAACCTCTTTATAACATTTCTATTTAAAGGTTGAATTAATAATTTTCTACAGTAATGAAAGGTTTCGAGAGCATCTCGTTTGTCTGCTAAAGTTTTTAGATCTAAATTTGAAAGTTTTAATGTCAGTAACATGTAACTGAAGTTTTCCTAACCATTCCTGTGACAACTGTTTCAGCCGCGTTTTTACAGCATTAAAGAGAATTAAAATCGCATTTACCAAATTCAGTGCGGCAAGAGGGTGCTCATCATGTGCTCTCATTTCAACTGAAAAGAATATTGTGAATAAACTGAAAGGTACACTGAATGGTGAAGTTCCTGACTTATATGCAGAACGAAATAAAAGAAGAATACCTTTAGTTTTCAAAATGATTATCTTAACCACATAATCTACATCATGTACAGCCCATCGAATTGAAGGAAAAACATTAAGTAGCTAAAGTTTATCCGAGTGATTTTTGTTATCAATGAAAGAAAGCCACCCCCAGCCTTCTTTAGTTAGCTTTAGAAGGCTAACTAACGAAAATATCACGACCTAACCTACCAATCGTTAGGTCAACTGTACACCCTTGACGATTGGTTAGGTTAGGTCGTTATATTTTCGTTATTTAGCCTTATAGCTAACTAAAGAAGGCTGGGGGTGGCTTTCTTTCACTGATCCGATTTTGTTTTGTTCTCATACCAATGCTTGAAATAATATTCATCTAAATAATACGTAGGACAAAAATATAGAAGCCTTTATGGAATGACCATAGACAGTCATTCAGTCAACCGACAAAGCAGAAGTTTCTCAAAACATTAAAGAGACATGACGCTACCGCAGTGAGTCTATAATTATTAGTGGATAAAGTGTCGCCAAATTTATTTTTGACCAAAGGAATGATACAAACATTCATAAAATCAGCAGAAGGTGACATTGCTGAAAATATTGGTGTCCAAAGACAGCTCAAGTTGTGACTATATTTTGTGTATATTTAGACGTATCATGCAAAATCTGAGAATATTCACTCATATCTTTTAAGTAGTCGGTGGTAAGCTTCTTTCCTTCTACATTATTCAGAAACTTCGAATAATGATTTCTCTACAAATTGGCAATTTCCGCCTTTCCAGAGGGGAGGACAGAGCTATCGCCGATTTAGTTAAAAAGCAGATTTCTATTTTTTTTTTTTTTACACTAACCTCACAGGTTTTTAAAATTGAATCTTTTTATGTTTACATTTACGTGTGCCTGTTTTATAATGTTCACTGTCCAGTTCATTCGCAGTCTTATTACTTTCGGTCGATCTATATCAAGTGTTGGAAATCTGCGGCTCCGAAGACCTATTTTTGTGGCTCTTAAATTATAAATATATAACAAGTATTTGAATAATAATACAGTTTTTAAAAAATTAAATGAAATACATATGAATAATATAGAGTGATCGAAAAGTCTCTCCGCAGTAGTAATAAAGATATTTACTTTATTGAAGTTAGATATTTTAATGAAAATTGTACGATATCGTGAAATCTTTAACAAAATATTGGCGAAGTCTAGGCTAGTTTAAGTTAAGTCTTGCTACGTTACTTACTCTAAACACGTAACAATGATATGTCATTACATTTATACAATTCTTGGTTCTTTTGCATTATCCTCCCAACACTAATTTTTTTTATATAATGTTGGTTTGGTTTTGGTTATGGTACTTTATTTTCCTTCCATTATAAAAAAAAATTAGTGTTGGTATTACGTTAGGTTAGGTTAGGTTAGGTTACGGTAAAAACAGCCCGCCGCAGGCGTTAGCCGATATAAAAAAAAGTTAGTGTTGGGAGGATAATGCAAAAGTACCGAATTCTTATATCTTCTTATTTAAAATTTCAATAAAGTAAATATCTTATCACTAATGCGGAGAGACTTTTCGATCACCCTTAGTCTGTTTGTTTATTAATATTTTTACTAATATAATATCATCATTAATATTAGTATTGTTATTATTATTTTATTATCATTAATATTATCAGTATAATATCATAATAACATTATCATTAGCGCAATATTAATATCGCCTCCGTGGCGCAATCGGTTAGCGCGTTCGGCTGTTAACCGAAAGGTTGGTGGTTCGAGCCCACCCGGGGGCGTATATTTTCGTACGACGTCGCATCAAAATAAAAAAAAAATTTACCCATTCACGGGTCAAAATGGAAGCTAGTGGTCCGCACGGGGGTCGAACCCACGACCTCCGCGTTATCAGCACGGCGCTCTAACTAATCTGAGCTAACGTGCCATCTGGTTTCGGTAATAATCGAATTTTTTGAGGGGTCGACCGCAGGTCGATCCTGAACCGTCGTTCAAACTCACCAAAAGTAAGTAATACAAGAGAGACAAGTTCCTTATGTCACTTTCATTATGTATTTATCGCTAGCTCATATACAGTAACTGTGTTTATTGTATTTTAATAATTATAAAACAATAAAAACAGTGCATTTGTACCTCCGACATCTTGGTCAGCAGCCTAGTGTTTTAACCACTAAGCTACCCAGGGTACCTACTTATCTACCGACAAATTTTATTGTATAAAAGGATGAACAGCTGGGTGAGCTGCGCGCCGCCTGCCTCGCCTTGAATCGAACCCGGGGCCGGTGGACTCGTAGTCCGACACAAATCACTATAGTGACTATATATATATATATATATACAAACACACTACTAGAATGGGGACTGGGAGGGGTGGGTGTGTTACTAAAGCCTTCCCTAGTTCTCTTTTAATGTGTATACTAATAGGGGGTGGTGATAAATGATAGTAAAATTTTATTTATAAAATTTGAAAACAAAACCACTCCCACTGTGTTATGACTAAATACCTTTCGAACGAGGTATTACACTTGAGGGGGTAGCTTCATTTTTTACCCCTCCCAAGCTCCAACACAGTTCGAGAACTCCAAATGGCTATTCACGGGTGATGAATGAGGTAAAAAATTACATTTTCTTCCATAAAATGTCTTCTGTTGAGTCTATTTAATAAAATGAGGTACCAAAATATTCATCTCAATTAGCCCAACCTACATAACATTGTCTGAGACAGGGTGTGTATAAAGTAACGCAAGTGAAGAGACAAATCTGATTTGAATTGACTTAAACCAATTTCGTAAAGCAAGTGAAGAGACAAATCCGATTTGAACTGGTTTAATCTAGTTTCAACTTGTTTTTTAACTTGTAAAAAGCAATTATTTCAGTCTGTATTGATCTCTCGAACTGTACATGTAAAATTGTAAAGTACAGGTAATAAATATAACTTGTCCATGTTCACTTGCGTTAATATAATTCAAATCGGATTTGTCTCTTCACTTGCGTTACTTTACACACACACCCGGTATATATTTTGGATAGTTATTAATATTGTATTTTTTCTGTTTTTAGGCAATTTTGATATCATATATTGATGATGGAATCAACACAATGACCAGTCGAAGAACACGACAGTCAGGAGCACTTCTTAACCCAGACATTGACTTTCCACCAATAAAGAAGTTTACAGACATTAAAAATCATTAATATAATATATTTTATCTACAGGGTGTCCATAAACTCACGCATCATAGGAACATAAGCAATGTCTATTTATTTATGTCTCCATCAGGCCAAATATGTTGCGGAGCATTCAAAGAAACCTGCTTTTTCGTTTACAAACATGTTTTGAGATTGGTGGGATTCATTTCGAACAAATAAATAAAACAAAATTAGTAAATAAACAAAATAAATGTATTTTTCTATGATGCGTGACTTTATGGACTCCCTTTAGATGTGACAGGATAAAATGCACGTTTTGGTACTTCATTATACCATATTAACTTAAAGACAGACATTTTATGGTTAAAAAAGTTTAAGCTTTTACGATCCGTTTTCTACTGTGGAATCGTCATTTCGAGCTGTAAATTTGTGTTTGAGCTTTTGGGAGGAGTAAAAGATGAAACTATCTCCTCACTGGAAAGGTACTTTGAAGCATAACACGATGGAAATAGTTTTGATTTAAATTTTTAAAGTCACATATTATCACCGGACCCTAATACTAAATTTGGTGCAGATTACCCCCGTTTGGGTGTGTACACTGTACAAACGAACAGACATTATCATCACCATCACCATCATTATCATCATCTCTATCTTTCACCCCTTTCCTATTCTCTTCGACTATTTTTCCGACTTGTCAGCAGTGGCCGGCGGATGATGATGGTGAGTCTTTCTTTCTCTTTTTCTGAATGAATGTTAACCCACGAATGACAGGTTTTGCTACTTACTTAACCCCTTATTCTCCTCTTTTAACCCCCTACTCTCTTCTTTCTCTCGGGCTAACCTTAGAGTGGATCTTAGGGTCTTTGTTAGCCTTAGCTTCTGTAGATCTGTAGATCATCATCGGGCTATGTCGTGGCCAATGTCATAACACCGCTTCCCGGAGATCAGCGAAGTTAAGCGACATTGGGTCTGGGTAGTAGTAGTTCGATGGGAGACCGTCCTCCGTGCCCAGATTATGTAGCGACCCGTGGTTCAGATCCCACGTAAAGCTGTAGGTCCCCTCCGTCATATGACCTTAGATGTTGCGAAGGAGGTTAAACAACCCCACTAAAAAAAAGAAGCAATCCATCATCATCGTCCCATATATATATATATATATATATATATATATATATATATATATACAATTAAACACGTGATGAATGAATGATGCAAACCGAAAAAGAAAAATAATTCCAAGGCCTTTCGTGTATTCAGAAGTACACCTCGTCGGGGAAACGGTTTCCCTGACGAGGAGTACTTTTGAATACACGAAAGGCCTTGGAATCATTGTTCTTTTTTCTTGTGGTTTGCATCATATATATATATATATATATATATATTATATATATATATATATATATATATATATATATATATATACCCTCTGTCTATGGCCTTGGGTGGTTCGAGGTTGACGGGGGTTCTGGTTAGGTGGCAGCAACAGATTTCTCACTCTGAGGTAGCTGGTACCATGTAGGAAATCGCAGTAGTTTCTTTTATACTACACTCCAATTTCTTCTTGTAGAGGATCAGAGGTTTCTGTGAAAAATTACTAAATTATCTGACGATTCCCCGATTCTTCTTGTCGCGTATCGGAGAAGTTAGAGAGGCAAAACTGGTCTCAGACTTAAGACTGATTGATTTTTAACTTTACTGCTTCTTGAAAATGTTGTGTTATTTTAACAGCAATACTCTTGAAGAATACGGACTCAAGGGTGAAGTAAAAATATATTTTACTGACTTTTACTGCTTCTAGATATTATAGGTAATGCTTTCAGTCTCTAGGTCAGATTATACTCGTACAAAACAGAATAAATTTGAAAAGTTACAGCGGTTTATGTACTCTCCAAGCTAGTGACGTCATTATTATTTTATTCGACTGGTTTTTACGATTCTCAATAGGCTGAATTCTTTTGCAGAATAGAGGGTGTTTCAGGTCGACCCTGAAATATGGAAAAGAAACACTTCATATTAATTACGGAATTACTACGACAAACTTCAAATACCACATACCAAATACAAACTACAAATTCCGCCAATTTGTAGTTTGTAGTTGGTATTTGATATGTGAAGTTCGTCATAGTAATTCCGTAATTAATATGAAGTTTCTTTTCCATATTTCTAGGGTCGATCTGAAACACCCTGTATTTGAAGATAAAGGTAAATTTTTGCTGTAACAGCATATTGCAGATAAGCAAGATATTTGAAGATGAAGGCACATTTTTCTCTTAAACATCATATTGACAGATGCGATGTTATCATGATTTGCGAATCAACTAAAAATGGAAATTGAAATATGCATTTTATTATGAATTAAAATTAGACATGCGTATGAACCAAAATTAAAAGCTTAAAATTTAAAATTAAGTGTTAATTTAGAGTTTCGGCAAGATATGACTTCATCTTTTACAACTAAGAGAGAATGTATAAAAATATGAACATTGCAGAATTTAACACGATTACATGATTAAGCTTAATCTAAAAAATGATTAGGTAATTTAAAAAAGAAATAATTTATCAATAGTAATTCAGCAAAAATAAAATAGAAAGAAAATTAAAATTATTTTTCCAAGCTCTGCATGAATATTATGTACAATAGCATGTCATGCGAATGTGGACCTTGTATGCAAAAATTAATGTCAGAATTATTAAATTTTACACACACACACACACACACACATATATATATATACACCTGGGGTAAGACCCACTTGCGAATGAGTTGAACATTATAAAACAGGTACAGGTAGGGGAGGGTGGAGTAAACCGGGGAGGTAAGGGTAAAACAGGGTACCGGTCTTTTCTTCTCGGGTGGTGCTTCTATCTACTTGTGAATGCAGTTACTAATTGCTGAACCATGTGTCCTCGGTATGGAGGTGGAATCCCTGCAACAGAGACGCTTTTGTTTATGCAGTAGGAAATAAATAATTTTTGGAGTGGTGTGATATAGTTCTTTATGAAACTTGCGAGTAGTTGCTGGCCTGATTAACTTTAGGACTTGTTACTTTTACGTAGGCCTATTAAGATTTCTTGACACTGTAGTGTTTATTTAGTTTGAAATAAAATATTCAAAGCATTTTTTTTCTGTAAACACCTTTTTTAACTGCAATTTTACACATGCATTCTATTTTACCCTACCACTGCGGTAAAATGAGTATGTCTCCCTCTTTTGGGGAAAAACAGATTCGCACACTAATAGTTAACAATGTAAAACAATCAATCGTAATAATTTAAAGCAAACACAATAAAGCTTGTGTGAGCAAAAAAAATCAGAGTGTTTGATGCAGGAACATAAAGAGTTGCTAAGTACCCTGTTTTACCCCACTCTCCGCTAGATGTAAACATAAAGAGGATTCAAAATTCGAACCTTAAAAACTTTTTCATAAATTAGTACAACACAAAAGCTAAAACTGTTAAATAGAAATAAGCTTAATCTCTTTTCTTTAAAATACCGAATTTGTGAGGCTTTTGTCTCCTATAAGTATAAATAGTGGTTCAAAATTAATTATTTAAAAGCCTTTCATTCGGAATAATTAATATCGTTTCATTATTAACCAGTGCCGACTTTCCTTGATACCAATTTCAGCACTTTCTGAAGAAAACAAAATATTGTCGTAATTTATGTCAGTCATTCACGCAAACTTATTTTCGCTGACGAATACTACTTCTCTTTGTATAAAACAACAGCTGAAGACGAGTTAAATCGAAGCTCATCAAAATGTTATCACTTAAACTTGCGTGCAAAATTAAGCGATATGAGAATTTTGAGCCTTGAGCTTAATCTGAGCGGTTTCTTATGTAAACACCTGACGTCTTGGAAAACAGCAGAAATAGGAATTTGTTTTATTATTCTAGTCACATGTCGGAATGTGCCATTAAAGCGGTTATGCATTTTGTCATGATAATATAACTTCAAACCCAAGATTAAACGATAACAACGCTTTAAATTTGAGGTAATTATTCAGCCTTTTGTGACCCGAGGTAATAAATTTTAGCAATTACTCTCATATTGTACAAATTATTCAAATGAACATTGCTGACCGTGAGATTTGCCAGCTTGAAAAAAAAAATTTGGTCACTTCTAAACAGTTAACAATTTAATCTCTTGTTGCAGAGAGGTCTTCCCTAAGACTGAATAAAAATCGTTAGACGTTAGCCGAATAAAGTCACTAAAATGGACTCTAGGCATTAAAGAGTTAATATTACGTTTTTTTAAATTAAGGTATTACTTTATTTGTGATAGTTAAGAAAGCTCATCTCATTCGTCACATTTTTTAGGCTGACACAAAAATTAATTCTTACCAGACGCCTTTGATGACGTGAAGAAACTTACGACTGATTAAACCTTGTAAACACATTCTCCAGCGAGAAGCTATGACATCTTCAGAATAACTATAAACAAATTTTACTATGATCACATGGAGACACAAAGAGAGGCTAATTTTGATGACAATTTATATTTTAAAGTATTTCCATCATCTTCATGAGCCGAATTATGTACAAACTGGGAAACTGATCGCGAAATTCCCTGACAACATTCAACCTGTTGGAAGATGTACTGTACAATCTATCTCTTAAATTCCTTAGCCGACTTCTCACAGTCAAAGACAACCTATCATCGTTTATTGTTCTAATAACGCTACTATTCCCATGTACGAGTAATATCAGTGTTAAATAATTCTTGCTTCATGCGGTCTCACTCTAAGGTCCAAGTATTTTATTAAAATAACTTTAATATATGAATTACTATCTAAGTAAGTCAGTATTCTTTAGTGTTATGGAAGTGTGTGTGTGTGTGTGTGTATGTGTGTGTGTGTTTAATCGACAATAATCTCTCTCATTTTCGTTTATGAACAATTACTTTACACACTATGTTGTACATCAGTCGTAAATGGCAATTTAAGTTATGTTATATGATTTATACAGTTTAAAATGTGCAGCTGCGTTTATATATAACAGTTAGTTGTTGCATGTTCATGTTCGTCTGCGCAAATTGAATTTTATTTAACTTATTTCGGAAGAAATGTCTTGTAATAGCGTCATTCCGTTCATGGCATTTAAGGACTTGTTTAAAGTAAGTCGTAATTCAGTATTCTCTTTTGTTTTTAGTTTCATATTTGCACCGTCTGACATTCTCATTTTTCGGCTTAACCTCTTCCCTGCGGCGTAACTAAATATAGTCTGCCTGAAATATGACGCACGCCATACATCATTATAGTGTTGAATGGGTTAGGACGTTAGGTTGTTACACCACAGAAAAAGGGCTTCTGCGTGGTAAACGAACAGATTTTGAACTAAGTCTTTTAGCTTTTTAATATATACTGTGTGTGTGTGTGTGTGTATATATATATATATATATATATATATATATATATATATATACTCTGTGTGTATATATATACAGTATATATTTATATATACTGTACATATATTTTTGTAACCTATATATTGTCTTGAACTCTCCTTTTACTTCAGTGTTCCTGAGGATGTGATTAGATGAAAGCGCTTGAGCACCACTTTGTGTTTCTTTTCTCTTCGTGTTTTATTCATCATATATATATATATATATATATATATATATATATATACACACACACAGTGTTGGGCACTAAAGCGTTAATCCGATAACAGTTAATTAACGAAGTTAACTTTTTTTAACGGACTATTAACGGAAGTTAATTTCCATTTATCGTTATCGGACCAGTTAACTTCCGATAACTCGATATTTAGTCCGTTAAAGTCCGTTAACACGTTAACTGCGAGGAGTCATTCACGGAAGATCACCGCTCCGCGAATGAATTCAAACCGCCATAACTTCAGTCTGCCAATTCCGTCCTCTGCCGCAGTGGAACGGCTCTTCTCTCTCGGCAAGGACATCCTGAGGCCCAAGAGGTTAAGACTGGCAGTTGGGCCTAACTTTGAGAAGTTGGTCTTTCTGAAGGGCAACCAGCACATTGTGTCATAGTCTTTAATAAATGTGCCTAAAATTTAATTTTACCTTTCAGTTCCCGCCATAATAATTCTCTGGTAAATTAAAATTTAGTTAATGGTTAGTGGTTACAAGGGTTTCAAAACATGTAATCAGTACGTTTTTTATTAAAATTAAAAAAAAAGTTATTAAGCAAAAAGTTGCAAAACTTGATAAAAATACAGTTAAATACCTATTTATTGTTGGATTTTGCATAAATAAACATTTTCTATGGGTTTTAAAGCTTTTTTCCTGATTTTTTAAAATGTTAGTAAAGAAATAGTTATCGTTAACGGATTATCGTTAACTTCCGTTAACTTTGTAGTAAAATTATCGGATTATCGTTATCGGAGTTAAAAATTGGGGTTAACGGATTATCGTTGTCGAAGTTAACGTTTAGGTTAACGGTGCCCACCACTGTATATATATATATATATATATATATATATATATATACGTGTGTGTAAAAATATTCGAAACAAAATTAAAAAATTATAAAAGCATTAAAGTTTTAATGATTTTAAACGTTTTGTAAATTATTATTTTTTAATTAAATTATTATTTGGGTACAGTCATTGTACTTTTTATTATTGTACAGAGTGGCCCATAAGTCCCAATCGGTTATAATTCAAGCGAAAATCCATCTAGTGGATTTAAAAAAATTTAAATAGAAAAAAATTTTACAAATTGAAAATTTTTTTTTAAATAATTAATCAATAAATATTTCTAAGCTTATTGTAAACATTTTACTTTGATGTTTTTGTATTTTCGCTTTAATTATAACCGATTGGGATTTATGGGCCACCCTGTATATAAAGACGTTGTTAAAATTTTATATATATATATATATATATACAGGGCGTCCCAAAAAAATGTATACACACTTTAACAGCTGATAGCTCAATTGATGTTTCTTTCTTTCCAAGTTAAACCCATTAGAATTAATAATGGCAGTCAGACTAAGCTTTGAACAAAGGAAATTCATTCTAAAATGCTACTGGAAGTGTGAAAACGCAGTTGAAGTGCAAAGACAGTTTAGGAGGGAGTTTCAAACAGATCCACCAACGCGACTTACCATCACTCGAATTAGAGATAAGTTTGAAGCCGATGGAACTGTTCAGAATGTCCACAAGAAGCGTTCCGGAAGACCACGGACATCGACAAGCCCCACAAAGCAAGAAAGAGTACTGGAAACGTATCACCAAAGTCCAAGAAAATCTGTGCGGCAAGCGAGTCGTGAGGTAGGAATTTCAGAATCGTCTGTCCAACGCATTTTGAAGCGCTGTCAATGGAAAAGTTACATTCCAAGATTAGTCCATGCTATTAATGAAGATGATCCGGACCGAAGAGTGGAGTATTGCGAGTGTACTTGGCACGATGTGGATGTGGATTGGACGAAGGGGTTTCGTAGAATACCCTCCGCGTTCACCAGACCTCACACCACTAGACTTTTTTTTATGGGGATACTTAAAAGACAAAGTCTACGCTATAAAACCTGCAACAGTCGCTGAATTGAGAGCAGCCATTGAACGAGAATGCACACAAATACCAAACGAAATGTTTCGTGATGTTTGCGATTCCATTGCTTCGCGTTATCAGCAGTGCCTGGACCAGAACGGACGTCAGTTTGAAAACAGGCGTTGACAAAACAATTAAATAATGTCTGTAGATTCTATTACATTTTGAAAATGAAATGTATTTTAATAAACACTGCCTTTATAATTATTTAAAGTGTGTATAAATTTTTTTGGGACGCCCTGTATATATATGTGTATATATATTCACATTATATAATATATATATATATATATATATATATTATATATATATATATTTCACATTATATATATATATAATAATAATGTGAATATATATATATATATATATATATGAATAGAAACGACATAAGTGTTAAGGAACGTCTCTGCACACGAGGAGGAGAGATAACGAACAATGAAAAATGAGGCGAACCGCCCGGGAATCGAACCCAGGGCCTTCCAATTGCCGGTTGGACGCTCTACCATTATGCTACGGACCTCACTCAATCACAAATCGAAATTCTCCCACATAGGGCAGAAACCAATGCCATGAGAGGGCACCCTCGCAAATCGTGAATATGCGCATATAACTGCAATGACCGCGCAGTATATAAATGAATAGAAACGACATAAGTGTTAAGGAACGTCTCTGCACACGAGGAGGAGAGATAACGAACAATGAAAAATGAGGCGAACCGCCCGGGAATCGAACCCAGGGCCTTCCAATTGCCGGTTGGACGCTCTACCATTATGCTACGGACCTCACTCAATCACAAATCGAAATTCTCCACATAGGGCAGAAACCAATGCCATGAGAGGGCACCCTCGCAAATCGTGAATATGCGCATATAACTGCAATGACCGCGCAGTATATAAATGAATAGAAACGACATAAGTGTTAAGGAACGTCTCTGCACACGAGGAGGAGAGATAACGAACAATGAAAAATGAGGCGAACCGCCCGGGAATCGAACCAGGGCCTTCCAATTGCCGGTTGGACGCTCTACCATTATGCTACGGACCTCACTCAATCACAAATCGAAATTCTCCCACATAGGGCAGAAACCAATGCCATGAGAGGGCACCCTCGCAAATCGTGAATATGCGCATATAACTGCAATGACCGCGCAGTATATAAATGAATAGAAACGACATAAGTGTTAAGGAACGTCTCTGCACACGAGGAGGAGAGATAACGAACAATGAAAAATGAGGCGAACCGCCCGGGAATCGAACCCAGGGCCTTCCAATTTTTCATTGTTCGTTATCTCTCCTCCTCGTGTGCAGAGACGTTCCTTAACACTTATGTCGTTTCTATTCATTTATTACTGCGCGGTCATTGCAGTTATATGCGCATATTCACGATTTGCGAGGGTGCCCTCTCATGGCATTGGTTTCTGCCCTATGTGGGAGAATTTCGATTTGTGATTGAGTGAGGTCCGTAGCATAATGGTAGAGCGTCCAACCGGCAATTGGAAGGCCCTGGGTTCGATTCCCGGGCGGTTCGCCTCATTTTTCATTGTTCGTTATCTCTCCTCCTCGTGTGCAGAGACGTTCCTTAACACTTATGTCGTTTCTATTCATTTATATACTGCGCGGTCATTGCAGTTATATGCATATATATATATATATATATATATTTCGTGAATATATCACGAAAGCGCTCGGACTTCGTGTTTCCTTTCCCTGTGGTTGTTTGCTTATATATATATATATATATATATATATATAGAAATTTTAACAACGTTTTTATAGTATGTAATGCGCCTTCATTGCTAAAATAAAGCCCGCGTCTTGAAAGTCATTTTCTTATACTCTCTCTGGAAAGATAAAGGCAACAAACAAAACCAGTAAGTAGGCATAGAAGAGCCTATTTACTGCTTTTGTTTGTTCACTTCTCCTGAAATTTATTATTTCTCTCTAAATTTTGATCCACGCCTCATCTTGGTTAATCGACTTCCAGTTTCCAGCGTACAGCTGAATGATGAGCATTTCTCTTATAAAAATAAGGTTTTTCATTCTTTTCTACACGTTCTCTTTTCTCTTTACTCATGCTATGGCTCCATTGCGCATGACAGTAATCTGTCGTAGAGAAGACTTTTGCCAATCTAGTATATACTCTTTGCTGAAGACCCTCATTAAATCCTCGAACCGAGGATTTTACTGTTGTTCAGAGTTAATATAAGGTACAAAAAGAACTGTCATTTCCTTTAAGGATTTACTGCGACTTATAAATCTTCTTTACTGCATTTTTATTTACAGTAATTAGGTTCGTTAACCATAAAATTATTATCCTTTTTTCTGAGTATATGTTCATTTGATGTTAAGCTTCTAACAATTTGTCCAAAGTTAGATTCAAAGTTGTATACTCGTATGCCAGTCAGAAAAGATTTTACCAGTAGATAGATACTTTTATATAAGGTTGCTTTTTAATTGTTTTCCTACGAGTAAGAAAAGAATTTCTCTAAAAATTAAATTGTTCACTCGTAACTATGACCTTTCTATTACCACTCATTCTTTACTTTTAGTGTTTGCTCATGGAGTCTTAAATGGAATCTCAACCTTAGAAGAAGCGAGTGTTACAAGTCCCGTGAAGTATAGTAAGGTTACAATAAAGTTACGAATTAGTAAAGTTACAATTATTAGATATGCGTGAGGCAAACTCTAAATTTTTAATAAATGTAAAAAATTTAGAGTTTGTCTGGAAATCTTATCAAAGGTAGACAATGTGACTCTTTATTTAAATCGCGATAATTACAGGCTAGTAAGTATCAGTACTCACACTTTGATAAAATAATTTAGAATTTGTTACATAATAATGGAACATTATCGCTCAACCCTTTTATTATAGTATTCGGACGTATTATGTAGATCTTGAAAGGGTCTATTAATATGGTTTTATTCAAAGTATGAGAACACACAGTGCCCCTTCCTGCTTGACCAGTGTTGGTTGGTTATTTCCTTTTACGTCTGTCGCCGAACGCTTGACCAGAGTATTGACTTTTGCATTTACTGAAAAGAAATTTTGAGTCGAATCTAATATCGAAGATTCCGATATAGACACATTATGTTCATGGTTTCTTCAGGTAAAAATCTTGAATATTAACATGTCATTTGAAGGAAATTTAAAACGTAAATTTTGCAAATGTTTGGTTAAAATTCTCTATGAGACTTGTACCTAAGGAATCTCACTCAGAGCTCAGTGTGAAATGCCATCATTAGACTACAGCCTGCGTACTAGAAGTCTATAACTGAAAAAAAGCTGACGTCACGACAGGTTTCGTCTGCTAACCAAGATTCAAAGTTGTAATACAAACCTTTCAAGTTAAATTATTGGTATAAAATAAAAGAACTTACACTATCAGTTAGCAAGAAGAAAATTAACAGAAAATTAACTATTTATGAGGCGAAGTATAAATTATGTAGTAAAACCATCAATACAACTTTTCCTTGCGAAAGTATGGCTGCCCTTAATTTTAGGCCACGAGCGTGCTTGTCACGCATCAGATAAGATGTTTTTAATAAGTATTATTGCGTGTATTTGATTTAGTAGTATGGGTTCAAAAATGCCGAGGGGGTAATGGGTTTGGGGGAAAGGGGAAAATGGCCGGAGGAGGGGGGGTAATGGGGGATGGGGACTGCCACTGAGGTGGAGGGGAATGCTAAGGGGCTAGGGGATCTCACTGCCTCTATGCTATTATTAATACTATTAACCTAACATAGGGTTGCCAGACGTCCCGTATTTTACGGGGCAGTCCCGCATTTGATCCAAAAATCCCGCGTCAAAATCCCACGTTCAAAATGTCCCGCAAAAAATATTTTTTGAGCAAATTTTTTAGGGATGAATTGATTTAGAATTTCAATATTATGTATAATAATTTCAATTTATTCACGATGTTTAATTGTTAAATATTATTGTAATCAAATTTTTCTAATTTTGTTTGTTGTAACCGTTGAAGAAATCTAGTTTCAATTTGAAAAATTTTTTTTGTCCCGCATGGGCATTTGAAAAATCTGGCAAACCTAACCAACATAACTTAACCTAGCCTAATCTAACCTAAAAAAATAAATAAATAATTCTCGAACTTATAAATTCCTTCCAAGTTTAAATTACTGATTCTATTTACAAGACCTATCATCTAAGCATCCTTTTCCAAAGGAACTTCTTTATAAACTTTTCGAAATTTTCATTTTCAGTTTGATTAATCTCGTCAATCTTCCATTTCATCGTTTACAGTCCCACTGTAAAACGAAATTTCCTTACCAGACGCTTGATAATCCCTATCAACACTGGAGTTTTCTTTTTCGTTTACTGTACCACTGCAACACGAAACATTCTCGCGATACGGCGCTTCTGATTTACTTCCGAGTGAATTACTGTTTTCATATATTACATCGTAAGAGGCAAACACATCCCTGAATACAATATTTTTTTTTAAACAACTTCGCAAGGGGCAACAACAACCATAAATATAATATTTTCTGAAACAATGCTCGGGGTCGGGGCAACATCCTCCCGAACTTTTCCGCAATAAGGCGCATCTATTTTAGCCACCTTTTTACATATAATAAGTTACATTTTCATAATTGTTTATATTTATCACTTGCACACTTTCACATTAAAACATTAAAGTCACATCAAACGTTACGTCACATTAAAGCCCTAAATATTTAAACTGTAAATAACAAAACTCGCCCGAACAACCGAACGCAGGACCATACTGTATTGGATATATACTGTATTCACCTATTCACATTTATTACGGGTCACTTTATCTGCACGGGATATAGGCAAATCAATCAGGAGCGATTCACAAATCAATTGGAGAAGTCAAAAGAGTTGCAGCAAAAAGAGAAGTTGTTTGACTGCCGTATGATAACATAAGCGCTCTCTGAGGCTCGAGACATAGTTGAATTCAGTGTTTTACTAACTCTTTAGTAGGCCAATTAATGTGTCGCTGAACCTTAGTGCATAAGTTGAAGTTTCCTCTTTCGTTTCATATTTAATCTCGCAATTTGCAGACATCTTGCAAAAAACAGCGCTCAGGCCAACTAGTGAGCACCACTGTTCTAATTCCTGTAGCATTCATTTTATAACTTCGAAACGTTTATCACTCAAAAATTTGAGTCAATTTCATAACGTACAGGTCAGAGATGGTGGTGATGATGATACGACACACTTGGGAGAAGAACGGTCCTGTGTATTGTTTGTCTGGCTTCATCAATAACTGGCGATATTTATGACTGGGTGAACGCACAGACGGGTATTTCCGCTGTCAAGTCTCTAGAGATATATTTGGTTTTGGGATATGTTTGGTCCTAAGGACTAAGGAGAAGAATGGTACCGTGTATTGTATGTCTGACTTCCTCGATAGCTGGCTGGAGGGCAGTTATGGTTGAAATGAAATATTTTGGCAATTTGTTTTTCCTGAAAATCTTGAAAATAAAAATTGTATTTCCTCACTTCTGAGACAAAAATGGATATCCAATCAACATGTAATACAACTCCTTCTGAACTAATATAACCAATCAGGTCTAAGAAAGTAACACTGTGGACGTAGTTGTGATTGTGGCTTTAATGATAGCAAATGATATCGTCAAATGCGGATGAGTTAAGACGGTTTGGCGGTATATTATAAAACTCTAGAGGGGTTTATTAGAATTGCATGTAAAAATAGGACTATTTTATGGCTGCCTTCCGTGACGTGAATTGAAATTTTTAAAAGGTTCTTCGGTCTGAAAAGGTTGGAAACCACTGATTTATTGCGTAAGGGAATACAATTTTAACCGATCACCTGAATATTAGGGCCCCTAGCCTTCGTTAGTTAGCCTTATAAGGCTAACTAACGAAAATATCACGACCTAACCTAACCAATCGTTAGGTCAACTGTACGCCCTTGACGATTGGTTAGGTTAGGTCGTGATATTTTCGTTAGTTAGCCTTATAAAGCTAACTAAAGAAGGCTGGGGGCCCTGATTTTCAGTTGATCTATTTTAACTAACAAAAGCAAAAATAAGAAAAAATGGTGTTTTTTTTTTTTTAATTATATCCTTTCTCAGTATGTAAAATTATATATATGATGTAATCAGCATAAATTAAAAGAGAAATGCAAATTCATTGAACAAATTATTGTTACAACTGCAAACTCATTGTTATTACTGTATAAAACTGTCCTTAAACCTTCTAAAACACGTTTCTGTATTAACAAAGGTTATTTAGGAATTAAAGCTTCAGTAATCGATGTTTTGGATCACCTGAAGATCAGGGCCCCCAGCCTTTTTAGTTAACTTTATAAGGCTAACTAACGAAAATATCACGACCTAACCTAACCAATCGTCAAGGGCGTACAATTAACCTAACGATTCGTTAGGTTAGGTCGTGATATTTTCGTTAGTTAGCCTTAGGTACTTGTAGGTTATCTCCCACACCCCCACCAATTTTGACAGAATATTTTCGTTAAAACTAACGAAAATATCACGACTTAACCTAACCAGTTATCAAGGGCGTACAGTTGATCTATTATTAATTATAACATTGTTTGTTTCTGGAATAGTATTTACTATTTACTAATAAATCAACTGTACGCCCTTGATAATTGGTTAGGTTAAGTCGTGATATTTTCGTTAGTTTTAACGAAAATATTCTGTCAAAATTGGTGGGGGGTAGATAACCTACAAATACCTAGCCTTATAAGGCTAACTAGAGAAGGCTGGGGGCCTTGATCTTCAAGTGATCCGATGTTTTATTTTATAAATCTATAATTTATTCCGCATAAATTTTTTTCAAGGTGCAGCATAGGTATAGTATAACGTAACCTATAGTTTAAGAGAGCCGACAAAAGGTCTAGAGCAGCGGTTCTCAAACTTTTTCTTCTTCTGTATCCTTGAATTTTTTCACGGGATTTTCTGGATTTTCGAGAGAGATAGACGATTTTCACTTTCTTTACGACCGTGTGACTCGTGGTCGTTTGTTAGTCGTATACAAAATTAAAAGGGTTATATTTTCAGGACCTCTTCGCGTACTCCCTAAGATTCCCTCGCGTACCCCTGTGGGTACGCCGTACCCCAGTTTGAGAACCACTGGTCTAGAGACTAGACGAACTATTTGTTCACTTTTTCGTTGTAGTCATGAAAAATTTTTAATGAGTAAACTGTACGACATATTTTGTCTAACATTCTCGTTTTTTGTATTTTCTGGAAGATTACATGATATATACAGAGTCAAAAGTCAAGACACATAGGAACTATACTTTCTATGCAAATACATATGTATATTTGCAATGAAAAAGCATAGTTCCTATGTGTTCTGATTTTTGCGCCACCCTGTATAGCTACCATGAAGATTATTGAAAAATTCAAAGGTGGTGCATCTTTACAATTTAAGATTTTTATGTCAGATTTGTGGCCTTTATGCTATATTTGTTTGTGTGTATGTGTGTGTGTGTGTGTGTGTGTGTAATCGTATTTTGGGGTTTGTTTGTTTGTGTGTGCTTGTGAGTTTGTTTGGTTTTTGGTTACTCAAGAGTGAAGTGCAGTAGAACATTAAATATATCATTTAGTCCATGGTGTTGCAGGCGCTAATGACTATTTTTCAAGGACCTCAAAAAATCTCATTTTTATAGTTGGTGAAAACACTTAATTCTAGTGTGAAATGATTAAAGTGGGTCGGTTCACCCTTTTTGACAGTTTTCTGGTATGTTATGGCTTCGTTATATGTATATGGTGGTTAGGGAGAAGGAACCCCACAAACATTAATTTTTTAATAACTAAAAATTGCTTCAGTAAAGTTGCTTTCAAAACTTCGGTTTCTTCAAACCCGATGTACTCTTAAAAGTATATTTCTGTACCTTAAATACAGTATAATAGAAAAAAACAAATTTTGCCAAAAGAATTACTATGTAGGTATGCACTAAACAAGTGGTTCTTTTAGTAGGGAGGAGTGTTAATTGAAAAAGTCTGAGATATTTTTGGTCTGCCCCACCTAAAACATGGAGTTGGTTGTTCTATTGAGAAAAATTATAATTTTTGTATGACTGAAAGGTTTAAATCTCCTCTATACATACCCCCTGAAAAATGGCGACCATGAGCGGTTTTGCGACATTTTCGGTATATTTGACAGTTTTTCATGTACTTGAATATATGTTTATTTAACTTTAAAACATGTCCTAATCCTATGAATGTGCATGAAATTAATTGTCAAATACATATTTATCTCGTGTATTGTACATAAATATATTGTACTTGGAAGATACCATGAACTCATGAGGCAAATGGAGCCAAGATATGGGCCTATTACAATAAGGAACAACTAATGTTTCTCGGAGACTTGGTTTGTGTTCGAAGTGGTTATGTTTTATACAGATATACCATTTTTTTCTTTAGTATGTAAAGAAGGATTAAAATTAGGAAATATCTGATAGTGTAATGAGGCAATAAGTAGAGATTTAGATAGAATTATGTCATAGAAATTGATAGATGATGTCTGATTAGCTTTCTCATAATGGCATTAGTATTATTCTTATCTATATAATAAACTGTTTCTTTTTAGCACATTAGTGCAGCACATAAAACTTTGGTAGTGATAAATCCTCTTTTCTGTTTCAGGTAATTAGCTAGTCATGAACATAGCTCAAGCACTGGATAGAACACAGTTTGTGACACGATCCAGAAACAAAAAGAAACTGGGAATCACTGACTATGTTGAGGAAGCAGGGTTTCCACATGTCAGACTTCCAACCCAGAAAAACATTATTCAAAATATGTTCTACCACCTCAGGCCAAAGCGAGCAGGCCAGGCTCAGCGTTCTAAGGATGATGCAGCTCTACTTCCAGCTGAGGTTCTACAAGAGCACTGGATATTCTGCAATCTATATACAGTGACAACAAAGTATGTGAAGAAAAACATTCTTGAACTTTATAAGGAGTTCACAACATTAGTACAGACAAGGAAGCAGAGACAAAATGACAGTTAAAATAATCATCGACTTCAATAAACATGCAAGTACTCTATTTGATGTGCTCTGCTATGATGACGTAGTACTGAAAAAGCTTGAGCAATCACATGGGGTAAAGATGACAGAGATAGAGTGGAGGTTTCTTGAAGACCAGAAAGCTGAGAGAAGAATGTACTGTGAAGATTTTGTTGATCGGAAATGGATGAAATCCATGGACCGAAGAAAAATAGATCTACAATCAATAGAAAAGAAGGAAATAGCAGAAAAAGAGAAAGAGATGATGAGTTTAGTAGTAGTAGTAGTAGTAGTAGTACAGAACAGTCATGTGAGGAGGGACATATCAGTATGGAGTCAATTAACACTGATATTCTACGAGTACAACCATCATCATCAGCATCAGTTTACAAAGTCAAGAAACTCCAGCTCATGTCCACTGAAACATTAACCAAAAGTGAAGATTTTGTCAGCCGAGAGGTTCAGCAGCACAAAGTATAACGAAGGTATCTGCAGTGTTATATCTGAAATTTGTCACCTTTTCAAATCACAAGTCATCAAATTACTAGGCATGCTTCTCCCAGCGCTTGCTGATGGTTTCCAGAAACAGAAGGTGGATAGCTTCAGATTCGGGGAGTATGATGAAGCTGCGCCACATTCTCTCTCTAAGATCCCAAGTAACAAGCTGGATAATGCTCCCGTACACAATCTAGATGCCAAAAGAAGCGTTGGCTTTATAAATTATGAACTGTCAAGGAGAGGTCCCTCACAGTTAGCTGCTGTTTCATCATCACAGGTGAAGTCCAAGTCCATGGATCTGATAGAGGAGAGGCAATCAGGGGCTTTTAGAGCTTATGGTTCTCTAGTCAGGAAGGGTGGCAGAATCTCAGGGATAATGATTGCATGAAAAGCCAAGCAGCAAGAGTTATAAATGCAGGGACTACAGGACAAGGAGATTGACAACCTTGCTGTAGACAAGCAGCGAAACAAGGACCTTGTGGCTTTGAGGGGTATGGGAGGACTTTCACCTTTTCAACGGAGGTTGATGAGTACATGGAAAGTGATGTAGATGGCAAAACAAAGGAACAAAGAATGTATTTAGAAATCCGGTATCCGCGTGATACATCCCTCTCTGTACCCAAAGGCAGTGACATCTTCAGGCTTATGAGAAATCAAAAAAGCTTCCAGCCACCACATATACTGTGACTCTTAAAATTTATCTTTTGAATGTTTCCTCAAAGGCAGATGCAACCTTCGAGGACTGCAACAATGTCATTGATATCATGTCATCTTAGATCACAAGAAATGTATTGCATGCAAATGTAACACACTGTTCTTTCATGTTCATACATGCTTTATTTGCCTTATTTCCTAATTTTAAGGTCACACATTCTGAACACACATTCTGAATACAGTATTGACCAAATGCTCAGCAAAAATTATGTTTAAGTTTGTTAACAAATCATTTTGATAAAATATTATGATAAAAGATGCAGTGTTGCTTTTATTAATATGATAAAACGCTAATTTGGGGGGTGTCCAACTTCAAGGGATATGTACAGGGGTGTTGTAGTTATTTGATAACCAAAATTTTCATATTTCCTTAATGAAATACGATTACTACACTTTTTGAGGGGGGACCCCGTATGATTCCAAAAATACTCCTCACCCTATTTTTAGGCCTCTGAACATTATATACATTTAAAATTTTCATGGAAAAAGTTCTTTTTAAAATATTTATTTTACTTTTATATATGAAAAGTGCCCCAGCATTAAAAGTTCTCAAAGAATTATTAAAAATGTATCTGTGGTATGTATAAATAAATGGTCGTCACATTGGGAATGTTGTTTAATATTAACATAATTCATAAATAAAAGCAGAGATATTGTGGAACTTTAGAGAATGGTTTTGAAAACCAAGCACTCTTTATAAAGAGTTAATTCCCAAACATGGACAAAGGTTACAGGATGATGTACTATAGAATAAAAATATTTTTAATGAATCTTTTATAGCAACAACAACAAAAATTACACATTAAAAGAGTGTTAGATTAGCAAATTGGTTAACTTAGGTTTATACTAGTTCGACTATGAGTTGGATCTCTCTCTCTCTCTCTCTCTCTCTCTCTCTACAGTCTATACCTTTCCTTTCAACCTTTCAAATGTTCCGTGCGATGTTTCCTCATTTCACGAAGGTCAAGCTTTTCGTCCCTCCTCTCGCGTTAGCTTGGTGAAGTAGGGAGTTGGTTTATTTTGCTCTCCACCTCACATAGCTCATCTGGGATTGTTTTGAGCCATGCGTCTAATCTTCTTTTGAAGATATCCACCGCAACACTACTCGTGTTCTTTAGTTCCTTGGGCAGCTGGTTAGACAGTCTTGGTTCTCTCACAACAAAACTATTTTCCTTCAGGGTTGAGGATGTTCTCTGTCTAGCCTTTAATTTGGGAACACAACACATTCTTCCTTTTCTACTTTCCACTGTTGTTTGGGAAGTTATAGGGGTTCAGAGTAAGATTAGGGGCTAGGTCCTACATTATTATCCACTGACAGAAGGGGAGCTAGAAGTGAGGACATTTATGGTCCCTTCCCCAGCGGACTCCGAGGCCCTTCAGGTCGATGCTATTTTTTTTTTATTTTGAAAAGATTGTGTCGTGTGTAAGATGCATGTGTATGTAGTGAGGAATAGTGAGAGAAGTGTGCGTTTGAGAGCATGCTGGACTGCTCACAGGGTAAATGAGGCACGGAAAAAGATCAGCTGAAGAGGACAGTGACAGGAAAAACGAGAGTTCCAGCACACTCCTGCCAGAACAACACTACCTTTAAACAAACACTTCAAATCTGCAATTAAAGACTGAAGCGAAACAACTGATCATGCATAAGACCAGTCTTCAACTTAAATTAAGCTGTCACACAATACTTAAATGATTTAAGGTTTCTGGAATTATCGTATATTTATGTTACTTAAATCAAATATGAATGATTACCCTCCAGCATTCAAATTAAATGTCACAAAAAGGGAACCTTTTAGAATATGTATTGCTTTACACTATTTTCTTGTATAATACACTTCGGGATGATAAAATTAATACATAACTAAAATCATCACCTGAGAATGTTTTTTATTTTACATTTAAATTTGTAATAAAATTATTTTCAGGCACTGCAAGAAGAAGAAGAAAGTTTCGGAAAGTGTTGCAACAGAAAATCATTTTCTTTCGAATTCTTCTCGTCTTTAAGCAGACACACACAGACAAACACACTTATTTTCTTATTTTAACTGTTAATAACCAAATGAGTTTGACAGGAAATTTGTAATTTAACTTTGGGCTGCCTTAAAGTTCATTTTATTTAGTGAACTACATGCACAAAATCATATTTTATAAAGTTGACACTTGATCCTATGTCGACAGTATTCCATTTTGACCTTGGTAATATATATATATATATATATATATATATATATATATATATATATATATATATATATATATATATATATATATATATACAGTGGTGGGCACCGTTAACCAAAAAGTTAACTTCGATAACGATAATCCGTTAACCCCAATTTTTAACTCCGATAACGATAATCCGATAATTTTACTACAAAGTTAACGGAAGTTAACGATAATCCGTTAACGATAACTATTTCTTTACTAACATTTAAAAAAATCAAGGAAAAAAGCTTTAAAACCCATAGAAAATGTTTATTTATGCAAAATCCAACAATAAATAGGTATTTAACTGTATTTTTATCAAGTTTTGCAACTTTTTTGCTTAATAACTTTTTTTATTTTTAATAAAAAATGTACTGATTACATGTTTTGAAACCCTTGTAACCACTAACCATTAATTAAATTTTAATTTACCAGAGAATTATTATGGCGGGAACTGAAAGGTAAAATTAAATTTTAGGCACATTTATTAAAGACTATGACACAATGTGCTGGTTGCCCTTCAGAAAGACTCCTCGCAGTTAACGTGTTAACGGACTTTAACAGACTAAATATCGAGTTATCGGAAGTTAACTGGTCCGATAACGATAAATGGAAATTAACTTCCGTTAATAGTCCGTTAAAAAAAGTTAACTTCGTTAATTAACTGTTATCGGATTAACGCTTTAGTGCCCAACACTGTATATATATATATGTGTGTGTGTGTGTGTGTGTGTGTGTGTATATATATATATATATATATATATGTGTGTGTGTGTGTGTGTGTGTGTGTGTGTCAAAAACAAAGGAGACCGGGTTGGGAAAGCAAAATGCGAAACGCCGATTACGCTTTTTTAACTCCTCAACATCCTTCTCGATTCTTGATTGATATATAAAGGCGGGGGATAAATTCCATAAGAATCAAGAAAAGCGAAGAGAAATTAGGTATTTGAAGAGGAAGGACAGAGGAGAGAAAGAGAAAAGAAACAGGAGCGTAACAAAAGAGAAAAGATGCCCGAGCTCAGCAATACGCGTTCGGCCAGGTTTCTCACGATGAGAGCAAGTTCTCCTTGTAAGGTTAGGGATCCGAAGCCCGGGACCTACTAAAGCAGAAAGAAGTCGGCAGAACCCTTAAAATCTGGCAATAGGTGCCAGCGACGGATCACTCACATCTCTCTCAGCAAGAGGGAGAGAAACTCACCCACTCCTAAGAATCCACAGGCCAGAAAAGGCAAAAAACAACAACTGAGGAATGACAGTAAAAGGCAAACGACGATTGCTTTCCTCCAACGGCCTGATTAACCTCTTATAAAGTTTCCGCTCTAGTTGATTACCAAATAACGGAGAGAAAAAGAAGAAGAGAAACGAGAAAGTAGAAGATATATAGTAACCGCCGACATCTTAAAGGGAGTCTACACAGAATGGAGACAGAGAGAAGAAGAGAAACAGGAAAGTAGAAGATATATAGTAACCGCCGACATCTTAAAGGGAGTCTACACAGAATGGAGACAGAGGGAAGAAAAGAAACGAGAAAGTAGAAGGGGATAAGAGGTAGAGAAAGATTAAATGAAACGGGAAGTGAGAAAAGAAAAGATGTCTGGGTTTAATCAGGCGCACTCCGATGGATGCCCAGGATTAAACCACACGTTCAGTTGGGAGGACAAATCCTCACTGTAAGTTTGGAAATCCGAACACCGGAGTGTACGAACCCTACAAAGAGACAGGTAGACTATCTTAAAAAGAGACGGCGCACAGTGCCACAAATGGGTTAAAAAACGGCCAAAATTATTTTTTTCAATTGTACTTAGTTTTATGTAGTTGAAATGTTTAATTATGATTTATTTTAATAAAAAATTATGTTTAGTACCTTTTGTATATATGTAATGGTGACATATTGAGTGATTTTTCTATAAATAATAATAATATTCCAAATCAATAGGTTATGACCTACTGTAGTTTCTTAAGTTTCTCAAATTACTAAAAATATACTAAACAGATAATTGTTAATTAGGCCTATGTTTTGCAGATTTTGTCAAATGACATATTAAAATAAGTATGGTTTCATTTTAATCACTATACACATCTATTGTTTAAAACATTATTTGATAACCTGCCACTATATCAGAAGGAGTAAATAAAAAACATCGTAATACCTCTTAAAGTTTATGAAATTAATTCCCCCAAAATAAGTGTGACAACTGATATGAAAAAAAGTGTAAATAGTGTAAACAAAATTACAAAAACTTCATATTTAGAACATATCTTCCTCATCAGAACTAATATTTAAATTCTCTAATATTTCACTCTCTTTTAAAAGTGAACGTGCCTCTTCTGACATCTCTCTCAATTTGAGGTTTCTATTCTTTTTTCGAACTGTACTAATGACTGGATCGCTTGATACTAAAAGATAATGAATTTGATCTTGCATAGTATTCAGTCGAGATGTTTTTCTGGAATGATGGAGACGAACATTTCTTATTATTTTATGTAGACATTCTTGGCATTCTTCTGAATAAGAACCAATTGGATATAGATGATTTTTCATCACCAAACCTCCATGTAGAAGTACTTTGTGTACTGAAGCAGGAATTTTATACCATGGATATAAATTTACAATAGTCGTAGCAGCTTTTCGACAATAAGATTCAAATTTTGCAATGTCAACTTGGTTTTGACAACTGAGAACCTGCAAGATACAATAGAGCATATCAATTACTTTCTTGTTCACACCTGTGATTTCGGAAAATATATCTGCATTTTGGAAAGCTCTTCTTGCTGTGTTTCCATCATTTGTGTTTCCAGCCCCTGCTTTCGGATGATCCACCAGTAATGAAGTCGTTTTCTGAAATCCCACTTGATCTGTTTTTTTCTGGCTTGCACACTCTTCTTTTCCTCTTCAGTTCTAGCCATCCATTTTTTAGTTTCTAATTTATATCCAATATGTAAGATAAATTCAAAAAATCTAATCCAGCAATGCAATATTGAGAGACCATATTCAACAGCATCAGTATTAATTATTTCTTTTTTCAAGAGAAAATCAATGTCATTCATTTGGGATGGTTTTGCTAAACATAAATTACATGACTGTGTTGAAGTAGTATCTGTAATTGCATTGATAGCCTTTCCATCAAGCATAGTTAGAGATAACTCGTATTTCATGGCAATTTCAACTTCAGTATTTTCTCCTACTCTAACTTTATGAGTGGTGTAACTGGGAATCACGCATCACTCTTCTTGCAGACTTAGTTAGTTAATACATGAAAAACATGTTCTAACACGCAAAGTCGCAAATAGTCGCAAAAAAGTTTTGTTTCTTTGATTTACTTAAAAGTTGCATTAATGTTTAACACAAAAATTACATTCCCCAAAATCCCCCATTTTTTGTTTGCTAATTTTATACATTTTCTAGATAACAATTTAATCTGTAATCTATGATATTGCCATAGTTTTTTAATTAATGCTATCTTTTTAGTTTTCAATAAAAAAATATGCATGAAAATGTTCTAAACTGTTTATTCTTTCAATAGAACTAAGCAGAACATGAAACTACAGACAATTTTTTGTGATATAGTAACTTCAAGCAAGTTGTTTGAACAAACATATTTTGTCCCCTCCAAGATATTTTAAGACAATGTATATATTATTTCGTAGATTTTTCTTGCCTTAATGTAAGAGAATAAAATTTCAAATACTTAAACCAGTAAGTAGAAGTGTTTTATTTTGACGTGGAAATGGTTTTAATAGAATTTACTTAAATTTGTTATTTTTGGTTTTTGGCCGTTTTTTAACCCATTTGTGGCACTGTCTATACACTTTCGCAGGGTGGAAGAAAAAACTAACACCTACGAGGCAACGTTGTGACTTAGTCGACGCTATAAACAAAAGCGTCCAATTTGTAAATTTATTACAAAACTCTTAAAAGAAAACTGAATTACGGTATTATACAAAACATAACAGCCGAATTGCATTACATTAGTAGTCTGAAATGCTATTTGGTTTCATCTGTAATAGTACAGGGCTATTTAAATTGATTCACCTGATTTCAAATGAGAATATTTTTTAATGTTACAAATACAGAGTGATTTGTGATACATCAACCAAAAGAAAAACTGTCCAAATTTTGTCTCTCACCTCATAAATGCTCTATGTGACTTCACCTAGTTACACGAGCAACGTCGACACGATAGTCGAATTCCTCCTATACTCGCTCCAGCATGTCCGTTGTCACTGACTCTACGGCAGTAACAATGCGAGTTCAGAGCTCATCCAAAGATGTGGGCAACGGTGGCACGTACACAGTATCCTTAACGTACCCCCAAAGGAAGAAGTCGCACGGTGTAGATCCGGCGACCTAGGGGGCCAGCTGTGGAGCACCAAGTCATGGGGCCCACTGCGAACGCCATTTTCACATTGACTGTTTGTTGCTAGGCTAGGCCACGGCGCGGTGACTTTGGAGCCCTCTCGCGGTGATCTTGTAAAACGCGGAGATTTTCTCTTTCATGTGGAGTATGCCCAGTTGATGCACGGTTGATAGGTACGGAAGTATTCTCAGTTGAAATCGGATGAATCATTTTAAATAGCCCTGTATTATGTTTTATTAAAATTATTTAATAATGTAGAAGCATATATATATATATATATATATATATATATATATATATATATATATTATATATATGCAATAAAATCACAGAACAACACGTGATCTTTTTAATAAGCAAACAACCACAGGGAAAAGGAAAAGGAAACACGAAATCCGAGCATTTTCGTGATATATTCACATCTTCAGGGACATCTTAAAGGGAGTCTACACCGAATGGAGACAGAGAGAAGAAGAGAAACGAGAAAGTAGAACGGGATAAGAGGTAGAGAAAGATTAAATAAAATGGGAAGTGAGAAAAGAAAATACGGACATAAATAAAAATTTTGCAATAACAGAGGCTCGAAAAAAAAGGCAAAGATTGTGATTGCTGAACAATCTAAAAAGAAAAATAACATCCGGAAACTGATAATATAATCGAACACATCAATAAGATCCTTACTGGTAAGACGAGAAGTAAAATGATTAATTAATTTAAACAACGCGGATATACTGTGTATCTCAGAAACGTGGTTACACAAAAACATAGCTCATCATCTCACCAGCATTCCAGGATACAACGCATACCGCCAGGTTAAACGGGATAGACGAGGAGGAGGCGGAGTCTGTATTTATGTAAAATTTGACTTTGTAACATTTATCACTGATCTAAGAATAAAAAAATGCGATGAAGTTGAAAACTTACGGATTTAAGAAATTTCCATATTTCATCACTGGCGTAGTTTACAGACACCAACAAGGATTAACAAATATATTCACATACTTAGAGAAATTAATAACAAAAGATATTACTAAGCGAAAATCTAATGTACTTAAAAATTATAACCTATTTAACAAATCAACAAAACTGAAGAAAATCGTATAAAATAATGGGATACATCAGCTTGTAAAATGTAAATACACCAACACGAATCACTAATAACTCAAGTACTTTAACTGATATAGTGTAGTGTACACTCCTTCTTTTATTGTTACTTACTTTAGTACTTTATTGCTTTCCCTTTATCATTGCTCTTTCTTCTCTTTACACTCGCTTCACTGTACTTTATAAACACGTGCAGCCGGGTAGCCGAGGCCGACATTATGATTTCGAACAGTAAAGGAATCGGGGATAATTATACGCCTTTATTTACTATTTACTGACTTTTTATTTATGCCGAAACAATTGAACAAACGGAGTAAAGCGAGTGTGGACTATCATTAACATTTAATCGCGGAGAGAGACACTTCACCTCTTTAATAATTTAGAAATTTTGCACCTTGCCTGTAGTAATCCTTGCTCAAATGATTCTCACTGTAAACTCATAGCTAGGTATTATAGTAAGATAATATCCCTGTTAATAGAAGCAGGAAGCCCCCTGATTAAATCTTACAACTATCATACTAAGATTATTCCTGGATGGAATGATTTTATTGCCCCCCTGAAGAGGGAATCGAAAGACGCCTACGATTTGTGGTGCTTTCATGGTAGACCTAGATTAGGACCAGTATACAAATACATGAATATGTGTAGAAGTAGGGGTCAATATAAGGCTGCCATAAGGCGATGTAAACAGGAAGAAGAGTCTATCGAGCATCAAAAGCCTGTGAAGCTCGCATAAATAACGATAATAAAAATTTTTGGAAATTTGTTAAGAATCAAACGGGGAGGATGAAATTGCAAAGCTGTGGAAAAACCACTACTCTAACATTCTTAACAGTGTGAGTAGGGATAATCTTAAGATAGATTGCAGCGAAACGACTGTGGGAGGGACAAGGGAAAATACTTTGATATCATTTTCTGAAGTAAAGAGGTTAATTAAAGAGTTAAAGACTGGTTCTGCGTCAGGGGTAGATGACCTATCGAATGAGCACTTAAAATATGCCAATGACGTAGTATGTCTGCATATATCATTGCTCCTATCAGCCATGCTTGCTCATAGCTATATCCCTGCAGAGTTCATGAGGGTATATATCTTGCCCCTGGTCAAAAATAAGTAAGGAGACATTCTGTCCAGCAATAATTACAGGCCTATTGCTGTCGCTTCCTGCTTCTCGAAACTACTAGAAAAACTCTTGTTACTCCGATTAAATGATTTCCTATGGACATCTCCTAATCAGTTGGTTTTAAAAGGCCCACTCAACTGACCTGTGTATCTATGTACTTAAAGAAACAGTATCTAAATACATTGACAGTAATTCAACTATTTATAGCTCTTTCCTAGATATAAGTAAGGCATATGATAGGGTGAACCACAATATTTTATTTGCAAAACTAGAAGACAGGAAGGTTCCCATGTACATATTAAATTTATTGAAATTTTGGTATTCCCACCAATCTTTCACCGTTAGGTGGGGCAATGTACTATCCGAGTGTTTTGTCTCCTCTTGCGGGGTGAACCAAGGCTCCTTGCTCTCCCCTATGCTGTTTAATGTGTATATTGACGGATTAATTGCTTCACTTAATGAGGCAACAGTGGGATGTTGTATAGATAACACAAGGATAAATAACTTAGTTTATGCCGATGATATGGTGTTTATAAGTCACTCTGTTAAAGGTCTGGATCGGCTACTAAAAGTCTGCGAAGTGTATTCGCAGAAACATGATATTCTTTTTAATGTTACAAAAACTAAGGTTATGCAATTTCATCCTAAAAGCTGTAATCAGCCAACTAATATAATGTTTAAAATGAATGGTGAAGTAATTGAGGAAGTACAAGAGTTTAAGTATTTGGGCCAAACTATTACCAGCTCCTTGAGTGATGACTCTGATATAAGAAAACAATCTCGAAGCCTGTGTGCTAAAGCGAATATGACCATAAGGAACTTTCGATTCTGTACAAGTAAAGCTAAAGACACTCTCTTTCGTACTTTCTGCAGTAATATATACGGACAGCAACTGTGGGGTGAATTATAAAAAAGGTTCTGGCAGAACCCTAAATTTGCTGTACAACAGGTCTTTAGACTCTTACATAAATTACCCCCGAGATGCTCAGCTTCGCAAATGTTTGCTACCCGCAATGTCCCGAGCTTCCCAGGAGGTAACAAGACGTGCTCAATACAGTCTAATGCAAAGAATTAAAAACATCAACCAACCCGATTATCCAAGCTATCCATGAGTCCTGCCATTTATCCTCGAAGAGTCTAAACTATGGAATTCTTGGTACGAAAACGTCTGTCTGTAGCTCCACTTAACTTCGACATTACAGTATTATTTCTGATCAATTGTGTATATATTTCTATCCTTAGTATATGAACTGTCATTGTATTAATAATATTTGTCGTATGGACTATATATAGTCTGCCAATAAATCTTTCATTTTCATTTTCATTTTCATTTTACTATTCTAAATTCACACTAACATACTAATGACAAACACCTAACAAGAACGCCCGTCCGACGATGCCGTTTTTGGCCATTCTGCCTTCTCTGGGCCCATTTCAAATGTTACCAATTAGTATTTTATATTTTTAATTTCAAACAAAACATTATTAATTTCTTATTTACATACAAACCATAATTAAATTTCTTATTAAACATTATTATCTTCTTTACTAAATAAAACAATAAATTCTCACAAACAAAACATTGCTAAATTCTTATTAGATATTATTATCTTTATTTAAAAAAACCAATACACGACATATAGTAATAACAAATAAAAAAAACTGTAATAGAATATACTTCATTACCGTGTCTTTTAACCGATCATAACTTAATATTGTTCTGTAGCAACATAAAAAAAAATAAAAAATAGCTCATTGTCAAACTTTTCAGAAGTAAAACTAATTATATAAAGAAAACTTTTGTCGAGCCTCTCGGCAAAGACTGTCTCATTTACCAGAATACCGAGGACAGACGACGTCAACAACCATGTTGAAATATTTGTGTAGACCTTCTATGATGTTTTAAAAAAGTGTACTCCTTAAGTAACCAAAGAACTAAAAAGTCCTCCTGCTTCATGGCTTACATAAGACATGAGAAAGAAAATGTAAAGCAGACACATACTACTAAAAAGGACAAAAGAAAAAGATTCCACTGCAAAGGGGAGATAGAAACACAAATAAATGAAGAAAGTAGTAAATAGACCATTCAGACACTTTATCTCGTATTTACACTAATAAACTAATTACAGTGAAGGAAACGTAAAAGACACCTGGAAAATTATACATGAAATTTTACCTGGGAAGATGGTAAATAAATCCTTCCTGAATAGTGATGACATCCCAGAAATTGTTGAACGATCCAACGACCTTTTCGCGTCGGCGTTGGAAAAAAGAACATTTGAAGAGATCCATCTGAGAGCTGCAGCGGTAAATAATAATAATAATAATTCAAAACAAAGAGCAGATTTCTGAAGAAATACTCTTTTGACCAGAGCCAATAATTACCCATGCAGAACTTTTAAGCATAGATAGAACATTAAAGAGCATTACACTGCATAAAGGATTCTCTCAGAGTAACTTCTTACATCAATTAACTATTGTCAATACTTCAATAGTTAAAGGTGTATTTCCTAAGCAGTAGCATTATGCAACTGTAACACCAATGTATAAAAATGGCAAAGATCCTACAAACTTCAGATCGGTTTCCTTCCTACCGATTCTCTCTAAACTTTTGAAAACCCTGTAGCAAGCCATTTAACCGATCATCTTGAATCAAATCCTATTTTTACAATATCAGCATGGAAACAAGAAACATCTCTCTGCTGAGACAGCACTCTTAACAATAACTGTAAAAATAATCTTTACAGCAGCTGCGAACGATTAAGTCTCTCTTGGTTAGACTTCTCCAAAGCTTTTTACACAGTCATAATTAATTATTTAAAAAAAATTAATGCAGTTACGAGTCTACGAGTTAATGTAGATAAATTTTGGTTCGAAAGGTGCCAGTCCATCAGAATAAAAAATTTCTAAATCACTAACAAATCTAGGCTTCATCGTTGTTACATAAATGTCTTTTGAAGAGCATATATACTGTAATGAGGCGTCCAGAGTAGGAGTGACGAAGCCGCCATATGTTCGAAAATCCGTTTTTTGTATCATCATTTTCTTCTGGCCTTTGTCTATGCAGTGAATAATACATACTTACCGATACTTCGTCACTAATGCCAGTGAAATTAATTTTTCAGTATAATGTTTCTGCAGATTAACTTACGTTTATGTTTTCTCGTTTATTTATTCTTTTAGGAATTTAGCAATTTATCATGCTTAATTTTATTCTTTTATGAGTATCTCATGCATGCCTTCATATTACGATACCTTCTTCTTACTGTAGAAGAATGAACGATTTTTGTTTTTGTATTTCATTAATAACTTTGTTTATTAGACTCATTAAATATTCTTTCTTGGGATTTTTGAGTCAAAAACAATAAAGTATAAAATTTTTCCCTAAAATCATTTCGTGTAAGTTTTTCTATACGTTTGTGAAAGAGTATTTATTGTTAGTAAATCACAAAATGAAAATTAAACACGTACCTCACAAGGAAAATATAAATAAAAAATATAATTATTAATTTATATTCAGCCATAGAGTAACCCATCGGTATATAGAGGAGCCGAACCTATTTATAAGAAAGATCCTGTTTTCCTTAAATTACATTCAACCTCGAAAATATCAAATATTTTGTGTTTAGTTTTGATTATATTCTTTCTCAATATTACCAATAGTTATTTTCATTTGAATTATCATTCTTAGATTAAAATGATATACGCAAAGATCAAATGCGTTCTCATTCTTATTCTTTTTAAGTGCAAATACTGAATCAAAATCGAGTAACTGAATTTTAAAAGCAGCTTTTTTTAGGTCTCTTTTCTAATTCATATTTAGGATCAAAACGAGGAACTATGGCTCGAAGGGAGCCGCCGCGTTTGTCTCTTGTAATTCATATTTCGAGTGTGTGTCGCCATCTACTGGAGGATAATAATTATTGGGTTTGTTTAACCTCCTTCGCAACATCTAAGGTCATATGACGGAGGGGGACCTACAGCTTTACGTGGGATCCAAACCATGGGTCGCTACATAGTCTGGACACAGCGAACGGTCTCCCATCCAACTACTACCCAGACCCAATGTCGCTTAACTTAGCTGATCAACGGGAAGCGGTGTTACGACATTGGCTACGACGTAGCCCACCTATTGAAGGAAATTAGTTCATATTCTTTTACAGTGTTACGCAATTTAATCGAGAAAAACATGCTAACAGCAACTTCATTTTTAGTACTAAATACATTAGAAATAAATTTGATCTTACCTCGTTGGGATTCGAACCAATGTTTCTTAAGATACGAATTTGTATCTTGTCATGTTCGTTAACATTCGGCTATGGATGGCGATGTGTAGGTATAAAAGCAGAATTTTGTTTCGACAAAAATACCTTACTACCACCCTCAGAGGAACGCAACAGGTGAACAGGAAAAACGAACATCAAAGAGGGCTACCAATTTTTTAGACGTAGCTAACACAATTCAGCTGTTAAATACCATCCAGCCAATACAAAGTCAGCTGACAAATATAGGAATCCGAGAGCCGGACAGAAGGCACGCACGCACAAAGCCACTTCATGCGTTATCGGGACCCGGACAAAGTTTTATACCTGAAAGGACTCGTGCAAGAAACCGGAGCAGACTTTGCATGCCTCACGGAAACTCATCTAAAGGACTGCCAGGCGAACTGTGAACACTGTGAGTTCTATATTGATAAAAAAGAAATACAAATTGACAACTATAACATCCTCCGAGCCGACAGAACAGTGAGACGTAAAGGAGGATGTGCTATTTACACACGCGAAAAGCATATGGCAGAAATGACTATAAGTACCTAAAACAGCTACGTAGAATGTGTAGCAGCAAAAGTTGAAAAAATATATATGTGCTAATTGTAATGTACAGACCCCCAAACACGCCAACCTCAAAATTCTCTGATTCCATTACAGAGGTAAGAAACTGGGTAAAAGATCTACACTCTCCAACCCCAAATATTTTTCTGTGGTGATTTTAATTTTCCATTCATGAAATATAAAAGGATAGGAAAAAATATATGTGTACACCAGGACAAGGGGACACACGGGAAGACCAGGAGCAGGTAAAAATGCTACTACTCTGGCTGATAAATTTATGTTAATACAAGAAATAACAGAAAACACAAGAAAAAACAACTGCCTAGATTTGGTGTTCACAAACAGCAACCTAATTGATAATGGAGAAATATCTCAAACTATAATATCGGATCACAACATTATTGAAATAACAACCAATATAAAAGCAACAAGAAATGAAAGAACACGAACAACAGAAAGAAGCAAATTTGAAATTTTTAATTTTCACTCCAAAGCTATAAACTGGGAAGATGTTGCATTCACCATGGAAGTAATAGATTGGAAATCCATCTTCGAGGCCAAGACAACGGAAGAGATGCTAACGATCTTAGAGGAGAAGACGCTGGAAATTGTGGAAAGACATGTCCCAAAAATATAACAAAGGGGAAAGAGAAGCAGGTTCGAGAGACAAATGAAGTCATTGTTCAGAAAGAGAAAAAGAGTGACTGCAAAATTAAGTAACTGTAAAGATAACAACATCAGAAAAATATTAAATGATAAACTGCAGAGTATCGATTGCGTCATACAGGAACTTGAGAAGCATAGAGAAAAAGAAGAAGGCGACGCTATTGAGGCGATAAAGGTTAACTCAAAGTACTTCTATAATTTTGCAAAAAGGAAGTCGAAAAACCATGCGACTATTGGACCTTTGAAAAACGAAGACAGTGCTTTATCTGATGATCTAACAGAAGTATCCGAAATATTAAGAGCTCAGTACGAATCATCTTTCAGTACCCCAAAAACTGACAAACTGATATGCGATAGAAACGCGTTCTTTGAAGAAGAACTACAAGGGGAAAGTATAACGGACTTCGACTTTACGACAAATGATATTACACAAGCTATAAGGAAACTAAAAGCACACTCAGCGGCAGGACCGGACAAATGGAATGCCACACTGAATAAACTGCAATAATGCAATCGCTGAGCACCTATATTGAATATGGAGACGATCACTAGACACGGGAGAAATACCGGGCATCCTGAAGAGCGCGAACATAGTCCCAATATATAAAGGAGGAGATCGATCCGAGGCCAAAAACTATAGGCCAGTGTCGCTTACATCTCATCTCACTAAAATATTTGAAAGAATAGTTAGACAGAAAATCTATGGCTTTTTGGAAACTCAAAAAAATTAAATGATAACCAACATGGGTTTCGGTCAGGCAGATCATGCCTATCACAACTAATGGAACACTACAACAACATTATTGATGCACTGGAAAGTAATGAAAATTATGATGTAATATACACAGACTTTGCTAAAGCGTTCGACAAGTGTGACCATGGAATCATAATACATAAACTGAAGTATATGGGAATAACAGGAAAAGTAGGGAAATGGATATATAATTTCTTTAATGAGCGGCAGTAACTCGTTGTAGTACAACGAGCATCTTCATCAGAATCAGAGGTCCTCAGCTCAGTACCACAAGGAACAGTATAGCTCCACTACTCTTCATAATCATGCTAACTGACATATACGACTACGAGGACGTTACCAGAGACAGCACAGTAACATCCTTTGCCGATGACACAAAGATCAATAAAAAAATAAGAAACCCAGAAGATATAGGATCTCTACAAACAGATATGAACAGAATCTACAAGTGGACGGAAGATAACAATATGAAGTTTAACACTGAAAAATTTGAGCTGTTACGGTACGGAAAAAGAGAGGACCTAAAATCCATGGAATATTATACCCCAAATGGACAGGAAATTCAGAGAAATTCTAACGCAAAAGACTTAGCGGTTGTAATGACTGATGATGCGAAATTTGAAACACAAAATAAGATGGCAGTAAACAGAGCAAAGAGAGTAACTGGGCAGATACTGAGAACCTTTAAACGAAGCGATAGGAATATAATGATTCCTCTACTGAAAACACTGATCATACCCAAATTGGAATACTGCTCAGTCCTAACATCCCCATATAAAAAAGAAGACATTAGACAACTAGAAGGGATTCAGAGAAGCTTCACAGCCAAGATCAAGGGGTGCAAAGAACTAAATTACTGGGAAAGGTTACGCGAATTAAACCTATATTCACTGGAAAGGAGGAGAGAGAGATACACCATTATTTACACTTGGAAAATAATGGAGAAACTAGTCTTTAATCTTATTCTGAACCCTGTAACTCCCCAAACAACAGTGGAAAGTAGAAAAGGAAGACTGTGTCGTGTTCCCAAATTAAAGCCTAGACAGGGAACATCCTTAACTCTGAAAGAAAATAGTTTTGTTGTGAGAGGACGAAAACTGTTTAATCAGCTGCCCAAAGACCTAAGGAACACGAGTGGTGTTGCAGTGGACATCTTCAAAAGAAGATTAGACGCCTGGCTCAGAACAATCCACGATGAGCGGGGCGTACCTAGCTACGTGAGGTGGAGAGTACAAGAAACCAACTCACTACTTCACCAGGCCAACTCGAGAGAAGGAGCGACAAGCTTGACCTTCCTGAAATGAGGAAACATCGCGAGGAACATTTAAAAGGTTGAAAGGTGTATATATATATATATATATATATATATATATAGTGATGGATCGAATAACCGCAACCGCAACCGCAACCGCACTACAACCGCACAAAAATTCACAACCGCAACCGTAACCGCAACCGCCGTTCCATAAGTGCGGTTGCGGTTGTAAGGTGAAAATGCAGCAAAAATATTATTCTTGAAATTCACACTGCCTGTCATTAAGTTTGACATCAGTTTTTCAAATGAATAATAATCCATAACTTTCCAATGGGTGGAGGCTGGGGAAAGTGGTAGGTGGGATGAACAGTGCGATGGGTCCTCGTCCCTCATCCTGGTAACACACTTAGTGCAAAATATGGTTTTAATTAATTTGACCTATTCTTTCATAATAGCTATATAAGTTTAGAATATACTTCATTTAAATAGTATTTATTTAGTAAATACCTTATGTTGAACACAAGTTTTGCAACACACAAATAGCGGTAGCGGTGTATTGCAAAACTTGTGTTCAACATAAGGTATTACTAAATAAATACTATTTAGTATATATTATGTACCAAGTGTGGCTAAATCGCACTATAGTGGCTAAATCCAGTTAATAATTACGCATTTTTCCTAGTATATGATAACCGCAACCGCAACCGCGGTTGGAAAAAAATTCGACAACCGCAAACACAACCGCAACCGCGGTTGTGAAAAACCGACCACTCGATCCATCACTAATATATATATATATATATATATATATGTATGAAAATTATTTCACGAAAGTAACACGTGAAAAAATATTTATGATGAATAAAACCACGAAGGAAAGGAAACACAAAAAGGTGCTCAAGCGCTTTCGTCTAATGACATCCTCAGGAACACTGAAGTACATAAAGGTTACGGCCTATATATAGGTTACAGAAAGAAAAAAATAAATAAATAACATACATACACAAACATATATATATATATATATATATATATATATATATATAATATATACCTCTACACACATACACACATACATATGTATGTATATATATGTATATATATATATATATATGTATGTTTTGTTGTGTATGTATGTTATTTATTTATTTTTTTCTTTCTGTAACCTATATATAGGCCGTAACCTTTATTGTACTTCAGTTGTTCCTGAGGATGTCATTAGACGAAAGCGCTTGAGCACCTTTTTGTGTTTCCTTTCCTTCGTGGTTATTATTATATATATATATATATATATATATATATATATATATATATATATATATATATTATTATGTCTGAAAGTAGAATCTCTTCTAAGATGTTCTTTCTCCCCGATCTGGGCTCAACTCTGGAAAGGCGTACGGTCCTGATGGTGTTCCTCCTGTTGTTCTTAAGAACTGTGCTTTTGTGCTAACACCCTGCCGAGGCAAACTCTTTTCGTCTTTATCTTTCATCTGCTACTTTTCCTTCCTGCTGGAAATTCGCTTTCATTCAGCCTGTCCCAAAGAAGGGTGACTGCTTTCAACCCTCCAACTATCGTCCAATTGCTTTGATTTCTTGCATTTCTAAAGTTTTTGAATCTATCCTTAAGAGGAAGATTCTTAAACACCTCTCTTCTCACAATCTTCTTTCAGATCGTCAGTATGGATTCCGCAAGGGGACGCTCTACTGGCGATCTTCTTGCATATCTCTCTGACTCTTAATCATTCTCTTTTCGGGATTTCGGTGAAACCTTTGCTATTGCGCTAGACATATCAAAAGCTTTTGATAGAGTCTGGCACAAATCTTGAAGTTCCAAACTGCCCTCCTTCGGTTTCTATCCTTCTATCTGTGCCTTTATCTCTAATTTCCTTTCTGTCCAATTTGTAGCTGCGGTTGTAGATGGTCAAAATGGCGAAAATGTTCCTGCAAGTTATAGAGGATGACACCAGACGGACGCTTTTTAGATACCAAAGCGCCAGCTCGATTTGTAACGCTTGGGAGTAGATGTATAGTCGCTATAGAACATTTCTGAGAAATCGTAAAAGTAAACTCCAGAAAAACCACGAAGAACAACCCTTAGAAAAACCATTAGGGACAACCATTTGGAAAACCGTTAGAAAGGCCATGAGAAAACCAACCGGTGAAAAAGAAGCACTTTAAACAGAGGCCTATTCAAGGATTATCAGTTTGACCAAGTCCTTCGCCTAATACTTCAGTCTCTCTCCAGTCTTCTCGCGAAAAACAGGGTCATTGAGTCCGTTTGCTAAGCGACACAAGTCGCTTCGAAAAAAGTACTGTTACAAGAAATTCATTTTGTCTGTGTACCACACTCTCAAAGTATGATATTTACGTGTAATTTATCAATCTTTGGCCTAAATTGAATAATAGATTTAAATATTATTGTACAATGTAGTGTTATTGTAAGTGTTTGTTAATCTGTTTATTGTTTATTGTTGCTTATATTGGAAACCTACATCTAGCCCAATCTTTTATATGCAAATAATTGCATGACCACTGCAAGGTGTCCCTACAAGGGTACTTTTAAAGATTTGGTACACTACCACAACGAATCAAATGGAGTTCTTTTACATAAACCTGTGTCATCTCGTCATGCATGTACAGTAGGGTGGATCGATTTTACATTTTTTTCGATTTCCATATTCTAATAGAGACAAAAACTTGCGCATGCATGAGAAAATAGCCTCTGCAAAATCTTAGCTTAATAGGTAATCATCTTCTGCCCCCGGCAGAGCGATGAAAATCATATTTTAGTAGTCAAAAACGTATTTTTAAACCCTAGCCTAGAGTCATAAAATTTTGCGTGTGTGTTATTTCATGCCTAAGCAACGAATAAATGCTATGGAAATATATAAATGCATTATTTAAGACAAAGAGCCGATCTGAAAATATGTATAATATACATATTTTCAGATCGGCTCTTTGTCTTAAATAATGCATTTATATATTTCCCATAGCATTTATATCGTTGCTTAGGCATGAAATAACACACGCAAAATTTTATGACTCTAGGCTAGGGTTTAAAAATACGTTTTTGACTACTAAAATATGATTTTCATCGCTCTGCCGGGGGCAGAAGATGATTACCTATTAAGCTAAGATTTTGCAGAGGCTATTTTCTCATGCATGCGCAAGTTTTTGTCTCTATTAGAATATGGAAATCGAAAAAATGTAAAATCGATCCACCCTAATGTACAGTTGTGCGAAAAGTTTTAGGTACAGAAGTATATTATTATGTTCGTTCATTTAAAATCCTTATGAAATTTAGCTGTGTTTGTTATTCATTTAATGAATGTGAAAAATCGCAAACTAAGTTATACCAATTTAGTTTTTGTTATAGTTAACAATATCTTAATTGTCTATCAATATTTACATATTCTCTTCTCTTGTGCAAAAGTTTAGGTACAGCACCAGAATCGATTGAAGAGTGGTCAAGTAGCGGAACATTCCAGAAAATTCGACAACTGAAGCACCTTCAACGTCTAGAAAATTCATGAGTAAATGTTTCCGGTAGTTTACATTAGTCAAAGTATAAAACGTGAATGTTGAATGATATTCGTTCATCACTCCACCATGGGCACAGGCAAAGAGCTGTCTCAGGATCTTAAAGATAGAATTATTGTTTTGCATAGTGATGGAAAGCCTGTTAGGAAGATTGGTGAGCAACTTGTTATGCCTTTTACCTCAGCTTCAAATGCCATTCGTAAGTGGAAGTGCCTTGAAATCACCAAACCGTTCCCTCGTAGTGGACGACCACGAAAGATTCCCAACTCTGTTGTTCATAAAATCAGGAAGGAGGCTACTGCTAATACTCGGTTCAATTCTACGGACCTAAAGCATTCCTTGAGCCAAATTGGAATCGATGTTCATCCCTTCACTGTACGCAAGACACTCAACAAGAATGGGCTCTTTGGACGAGTTGCAAAGAGCTCAAGAAAACTCACAAGGATGTTCGTTTAAAGTATGTCAACGACATCGAAATCGTGGAAATAATTACTGGAAGACGATACTGTGCACGATACCGTGCCACAATGATCATATGTCTGGAGGAAGTCTTGTAAAGCATTTGAAGAGAAAAATCACCATGGTCAAACATGGGGGTGGCAGTATCGTTTTGTATGGCTGTTTCAGTCCTTCTGAACGTGGTAAATTGATAGAAATCAACGGACACATGGATTCCATCAAATATCAAGAAACCTTGGAAGAAAATATGATGCTTTCAGTTCGTCAGCTGTCCATGGGTCGCAATTTTATTCTGCAGCAAGACAATGATCCGAAACACATGAGCATATCTACCAAGGCATGGCTGAAGAAGAAGAAATTGAAGTTCATCGAGTGTCGAAGCCAGTCACCAGATTTCAATTTGATTGAGCATTTGTGATGTGATCTCAAGAGGCCAAGATGCCAGCTCCCCGAATTTTGTGAAGAAGAATGGGCCAAAATTTCTCCTGGGAAGTATAAGAAACTGTTAGAGAAGTATTCCAATCGTTTGATTGAAGTTATTCAAGTTAAAGTTATTAGTATATTAATCATCCGTACTAAAACATTTATTCATTAGCTTCACATTTTTTCTCTTGTGTTTCATTTTAGCTCAGTTTATTCATTTTATGGTTTGTCTAATAAACCTATTCTTTCCAAAACTATTTTGTTTTTTCCTTTTAACTGTAACTTATGCTTCAACCAAAACAACAATTTTTCATGAGATTTTTTCAAGTGTACTTAAACTTTTTTGTACAAATGTATGTACATAAATTAGAAGCCTAAAATCTAAATTTATTATTATTAATCCTTGTCCCCACTTCGTGCGAAAGCAAGCAAATAAAAAATTGGTATACGATTCATCATGTATTTTTCTTTATTATTTTTGTGCTTTATTGCACGAAAAGCAAAATCTCTCTCTCTTCATTAAAATTGAGCTCAGAAAGTTTTATTAAAATTTCATATTTACTGAATTCCTATCTTCTTCCTTTGAAGTCTCCCTTTAGCATCTGTGCTTTCGCTTCATCATCTCCTGTGGGAAGAATGATAGCTTCAACCCTTCCTTAGAGTGAAATCAAAAGCCCAGTAAAATGAACAGGGAGCAGTTATATGGGAATTCAGGGAAAAATAAAATCTTCTTTATGAACCCGTCTATCCGCCAATTCTCATCCATTAATATCCTTCGCAACTTTCGTTACCATGGCAATAGGAGTTCGTTATTCTTCGAGTATTCCGTGTTGTATATTTCCCAATGGAAGAGCATGAAGGTTCTCGGGTTTGTACTTACACTCAGAATGTGAATCTCGCCTCAGCTGAACAGGAGGTGATTAATGAGAGATTTCTTAAGGAAAAGAATGAGATAATCGTGCAGAATTATTCTTTGTTTTTCCTTTCCTGATATAATTCCCCATCCACCTCGACTGCCTTTTCAAGAGAAGAAAAATTTATATTAATTATTCTCAGATGGGAAGAAAACCTAAATAAAAAAAATGGCCAAAAATGTGATTAATTTATAAAAGTGAAAGACAAATGATGACTTTAAAACCAAAATAATAATTCTTGTCCAATTTTTTTCTTCCGACCAAAACTTTAAAATTTTCTGCATAAAGCAAAGGAAAATTATAGGTACTTGAAATGTGTAAAAAAGATTAAAAAAAAAAAAAAAAAAAAACAGCAAGACAGTTATTACAAAAACACGAACCATAATGTACCTACAGAAATCAACATTTGTTCAAAATTAAACGTTATTTTCTTAGATATATATATATATATATATATGATACACACAGACAGTGCATGGAACAAGGAACTCTTCTGGGATAATTAAATCCACTATAGTCCGAATAAATAATGGTAAATGACAAATACCATAGTTTTTCTTTTTCATGATGCTAGCCCGACGTGGCCAACGGGTCACTCGCAAAGAGGTCCCATAAATATAGCTTCCCTCACCAGCTATCTGCAAAGCAGACAGGATCCAGCTTTGGGACATGGATCTAGGGTTTAAAGCACCTAGCCCTGCTACATTTAGAACCTCAATATAAGCAAAAGACTCGCTGCCTTCACGTCAGATTGAATGCATCAAAGAAAAAGGAGTAACTATTATATTTTTAGCCAAAAACCAAAACTTAAACCTCAACTGGCAGAATTGAGCGTCCACTTTTCAAGGCACATAACATGTCCGTTTGAAAATGGGAATGAACTCAGAATGGTCCCCTGAGTTTTTTATGATACACACAGACAGTGCATGGAACAAGGAACTCTTCTGGGATAATTAAATCCACTATAGTCCGAATAAGTAATGGTAAATGACAAATACCATAGTTTTTCTTTTTCATGATGCTAGCCCGACGTGAGTTCATTCCCATCTTCAAACGGGCATGTTATGTGCCTTGAAAAGTGGACGCTCAATTCTGCCAGTTGAGGTTTAAGTTTTGGTTTTTGGCTAAAAATATAATAGTTACCCCTTTTTCTTTGATGCATTCAATCTGACGTGAAGGCAGCGAGTCTTTTGCTTATATTGAGGTTCTAAATGTAGCAGGGCTAGGTGCTTTAAACCCTAGATCCATGTCCCAAAGCTGGATCCTGTCTGCTTTGCAGATAGCTGGTGAGGGAAGCTATATTTATGGGACCTCTTTGCGAGTGACCCGTTGGCCACGTCGGGCTAGCATCATGAAAAAGAAAAACTATGGTATTTGTCATTTACCATTATTTATTCGACTATAGTGGATTTAATTATCCCAGAAGAGTTCCTTGTTCCATGCACTGTCTGTGTGTATCATAAAAAACTCAGGGGACCATTCTGAGTTCATTCCCATATATATATATATATATATATATATATATATATGAACATTATTTCACGAAAGTAACACGTGAAAAATATTTATGATGAATAAAACCACGAAGGAAAGGAAACACAGAATGGTGCTCAAGCGCTTTCGTCTAATGACATCCTCAGGAACACTGAAGTACATAAAGAGTTACAGCCTATATATAGGTTACAGAAAAAAAAAATATATATATATATTAATATATATATATATATATAATATATATATATACAGGGTGTCCGAGAATTATCTGTACAATTTTTGGCTGTTATTAAAAGTCAACCATGAAGTGTAGAAATTCCAGTGTTGTCCCATTTTACAGAGAAACTCATTAAGTTTTTTCTGATAACACGTTTTGACAAGTTTTTTCTTTACAATACGCGGGTGACAGACATTGATGATTTAAAAGCAAGAATCACAGCTGCTATTGAGCGAATTGATGTGGATATGCTGCAGCGTACATGGCAACATTTGGATTATCGATTGGATGTTTTGCGAATCACTGATGGTGCACATATCGAATGTTTGTAACAACGTTACTTTAATAAAAGAAACTTTTGAAAATACAGATTCTAAATAATCTTGTTTAAGAATTTTACGTGTGTTATCAAGAATTTTATTAAAAGATGAAATTGTACAGATAATTTTCGGACACACTGGAATTTCTAAAAAACTTGTCAAAACTTGGTAGCAGAAAAAACTTAATGAGATTCTCTGTAAAATGGGACAACACTGGAATTTCTACACTTCATGGTTGACTTTTAATAACAGCCAAAATTGTACAGATAATTCTCGGACACCCTGTATATAAACGGAGAATAAAATTAAAAATTAAAGGATTGTGGGAGGAGCATACAAATTTGTAAGGAAAAACTATCGATTTTTAGCACAAGATCAAATGAATTGTTTCTAACCAATGTTATAGATTAAAAAAAAAAAAACTACCGATTTTTAGCACAAGATCAAATGAATTCATTTGATCTTGTGCTAAAACTCGGCAGGTTTTTTTTTTTTTTTTTTAATCTATAACATTGGTTGGAAACAATTCATTTGATCTTGTGCTAAAAATCGATAGTTTTTCCTTACAAAGTTGTATGCTCCTCCCACAATCCTTTAATTTTAATTTTATTTCTCCGTTTATTGTATATATAATATTATATATATATATATATATATATATATATATATATATATATATATATATATATATATATATGGGACCCCGCAAGGGGGTTCTAAGCTCGTGCTTTTGAGTGCTCTTTGTGCTCGTTTGTACGTGCTTGTTCCTGGAGGTTTCACGTGCGCCTCCCGGCCCTAGCACCCAAGGATATGGGGCTCGACCCTTCAGTCTTTCTCATCTTTGGTCTTTTTCCACTTCGACTGTCCCCTCCACCCTTTCTTTTTCCTGTCTTTCCTCTCACTTTTTCTTGTTTTTCCGCTGAGATATGCCCTTTTAAATAGAGGCGAATCGGTTCTTCCCGAACTTAAAAAAAAAAAAAAAATATATATATGGAATGAACTCAGAATGGTACCAAATGTATCATATATATATATATACAGGGCGTCCCCAAAAAAATGTATACACACTTTAACAGCTGATAGCTCAATTGATGTTTCTTTCTTTCCAAGTTAAACCCATTAGAATTAATAATGGCAGTCAGACTAAGCTTTGAACAAAGGAAATTCATTCTAAAATGCTACTGGAAGTGTGAAACGCAGTTGAAGTGCAAAGACAGTTTAGGAGGGAGTTTCAAACAGATCCACCAACGCGACTTACCATCACTCGAATTAGAGATAAGTTTGAAGCCGATGGAACTGTTCAGAATGTCCACAAGAAGCGTTCCGGAAGACCACGGACATCGACAAGCCCCACAAAGCAAGAAAGAGTACTGGAAACGTATCACCAAAGTCCAAGAAAATCTGTGCGGCAAGCGAGTCGTGAGGTAGGAATTTCAGAATCGTCTGTCCAACGCATTTTGAAGCGCTGTTAATGGAAAAGTTACATTCCAAGATTAGGCCATGCTATTAATGAAGATGATCCGGACCGAAGAGTGGAGTATTGCGAGTGGTACTTGGCACGATGTGGATGTGGATTGGACGAAGGGGTTTCGTAGAATACCCTCCGCGTTCACCAGACCTCACACCACTAGACTTTTTTTTATGGGGATACTTAAAAGACAAAGTCTACGCTATAAAACCTGCAACAGTCGCTGAATTGAGAGCAGCCATTGAACGAGAATGCACACAAATACCAAACGAAATGTTTCGTGATGTTTGCGATTCCATTGCTTCGCGTTATCAGCATGCCTGGACCAGAACGGACGTCAGTTTGAAAACAGGCGTTGACAAAACAATTAAATAATGTCTGTAGATTCTATTACATTTTGAAAATGAAATGTATTTTAATAAACACTGCCTTTATAATTATTTAAAGTGTTTATACATTTTTTTGGGACGCCCTGTATATATATATATATATATATATATATATATATATATATATATATATAATATATATATGGGAATGAACTCAGAATGGTCCCCTGAGTTTTTAATGATACACACAGACAGTGCATGGAACAAGGAACTCTTCTGGGATAATTAAATCCACTATAGTCCGAATAAGTAATGGTAAATGACAAATACCATAGTTTTTCTTTTTCATGATGCTAGCCCGACGTCATTTACCATTACTTATTCGGACTATAGTGGATTTAATTATCCCAGAAGAGTTCCTTGTTCCATGCACTGTCTGTGTGTATCATATATATATATATATATATATTTTTTTTTTTTCTGTAACCTATATATATAGGCTGTAACTCTTTATGCACTTCAGTGTTCCTGAGGATGTCATTAGACGAAAGCGCTTGAGCACCATCCTGTTTTTCCTTTCCTTCGTGGTTTTATTCATCATATATATATATATTATAGATATATATATTATATATATATATATATATATATATATATATATATAAATGATCTTCCCGATTTTAAACATTTATTATGAAAAAACTTACAAAGCTACAGCGAAAAGCGAGATATAAAATAAAGAAAAACTCAAAAAGTTTATTTACAATCTATTGAAGTTTAATATGAGTTCCTTTTGTGGTTTTGCAGACATCAAAGTGGTATTCTGTTTCCCTCCATACATTTTGTAGCATATCATACTGAATTTTTCTCACAGCCTCACGTATCCTTTCCTTCAAATGTTCAAAATTTGTTGCCATTGGTGGAACAAAAATTAAGTTTTTGTTCCACCAATGGCAACAACTGAAAGAGGTAAAGTTCTTGGAGAGGTTATTGACTAGGTGCTAGAAAGAGCGAGAAGAATTAGAATTAGATAAGGGTTCACCTTTTTGTCTGATGAAGGAATTTTTTGGCGAGTCGAAGAACAGATTTTGCACGATTACCGCAGAAATACAAGCTGAGTGAGAGTCAGAAGTTGAATGGTGATAGTATTTTCTGAAAGCCTCCTCTCTCTTGCGAATAGCATTAGAGTAATCAAGATTAAACCAAGGTTTTTTGCATTAGTAGTAGCAATAGAATATCGAATGTACGCCTCCATACCCGAGAGAATTACCTCCGTGATGCACTCGCTCAGCGCATTCGGAGGGGTCCCTAACCACGGAAGCAGTAATAATTCTTTGGGAAATCAAAGAAGTACTGCCTAAGGGCCTCCTAATCAGCGGCGCTAAAGTGCCAAAGGCGTCTCCTCTTGGGAGGATCCAAAGCCCGAACTGGAGCGATAGGATAGAAAACAGGCATAAGATAGTGGTCGAGGAGACCAGAGTAAAAAGAAAGATGATTAGTGAGAAATAAATTCAGAATGTTGGGTTTATTATCAAGGCGATCAGGGATACGAGTAGGGTGCTGTACAATCTGCTCTGGGTCATTCAATATAGAGAAGTTTCAAACTTTTCAAAAATTTTTGGAAAAAAAAATGCAAACGGCAGAGTTTTAAAATTTTTAAATATTTGCTATGGCTTTTTAGGCATAATTAATAGCATTTACCTTATTTATTACATAAAAATAGTGAAAGTGGCAAGTAATAATAACAGAGACAACAAAAAATAATAATAATAATAATAGCAATAATAATGATAACAAAAATAATAATAATAAGTACAATATAAATTTTACAAAATGTTACATAATTTTAAATTAAATGATAGGCCCTATATTGTATATTTAATAGAAAATATTGCAAAAAACCAGTGAAAGTGACAAGTAATAGTAATAGTGACAACAAAAATAATAATAATAATAATAATAGCAGCAATAATAATAGTAAATGTTGAATGTTGAATACCTTTTTTGATAAAAGAAATACAATACTTTCACAATTTACAATGACATAAGTAATTGTGAAACTGGACTATTTAATTTATTCAAAGTGTACAAAATGTTACGTAATTTTCAATTAAATTATTTATTGTATATTGGGTAGAAAATAAATGATGCTTAATAATAATAATAATAATAATAATAATAATAATAATAATAATAATAATAATAATAAAAGGAATACATTACGAAATTAAAGGTGATTAATGAAATTAGCATATTTTATTATTTTAAATAGATAATTACAAAATTTATTACTATGGTAAAAATGGCAGTAGTGAACTTGTACATCAGTAGGAGCTAATGAAGTGTTTTTTCAGTGATTTGCGAAATATGTACATTTAATCAATGACAAAGCCTGCCTGATATGCATTGGAATTGCATTCCATACATCTGCTCCTTTCAAAAAAAAAAAAATATATATATATATTTCTTGCAGTTTCGGATCTTTTCTGTTTGACGACCTGTAATATTTTTTAACATTACTTGTTTTTTATTGTCCATTTTTAATCGAGGATTTCAAAAATAACATTCATGTTTTAGAGAAACAAATAGTGAGGCAGTTATACGCAATTTAACAAATTTAAAATATATTTTTAAACCGTATTGGGATCTTTTTGGTTTGACGGCCGGCGGAAAAAAATGAATCATGGCTACGGGACAGTCAAATTCTAGACTCTACCAACTGGTTAGGTTAACTGAATGCCCAGTTAAGTTAACAGAATGCCCAGTTAGGTCAACTGTACGCCCTTGACGATTGGTTAGGTTAAGTCATGATATTTTCGTTAGTTTACTGTCAAAACAAACGAAAATATACGACTTAACCTAACCAATCGTCATGAGCGTACAGTTGACCTAAAACTTTCAGGGATTTTGGAATCTTAAAGCGTATATGATATTCTCTAAACTAAAATGTATAACTGCCTCACTATTTGTTTCTCTAAAACATGAATGTTTTTTTTTAAATCCTCGATTAAAACCGGACAATAAAGAACAAGTAATGTTAAAAAATATTACAGGCCGTCAAACCGAAGAGATCCGCAGTTTCTATTGTATAGTTAGGTTTGTATATAAAATTACTAGGGATGGGGGATGATTGCTCTTTGAATGGGGTGATGTATGTCGATTTTTGTTGATAGCTTTAAACATATTGACAGCAACAATGAATTTGTACAAGTCATTTAGTTTTAAAATATTTAGCTCTTTCAACATTCGAGGGAGGGAAATGTGACTTTCTTTGTTGTCATTATTCGAGAGAGTTTGCAGACATTTCATATGAATTACTTCCAAAGAATGTTTTATATATTTCTTGGAGCTACCCAATGTTGTAATGCAATATAATAAATGTGGATGGATGAAGTAATAATATAGAGCAAGGAGTGCGTTTGGAGGAAGGGTCTTTTTGAGTTTAAATACTATGAAGAGAAATCTTGATATTTTGAATATGATGTTATACATGACGTTTGAAATTTAGTTTTCCATCTAAATTAATGCCAAGTACTTTAACCTCATTCACTCTTACAAGAGCAGTAGTTCCAATTTTTATTTGACAGTTTACATTAATTTGTTTCGTGGTAATAATCATATAAGATGACTTTGTCAGGTTCAATAAAAGTTTATTAGCACACATCCATTTATACACACTTTCTAATTGCCTGTTCGTTTCATTAATCAGAAAGTTTGCGTTATGATGGGAAGAAGTAAGTGTAGTATTATCTGCGTATTGTACTCAGTTTAATGTGGTAGAAAGATGAAAATCGTTGACGTGAATTAGAAATAGTAATGACCCAAGAACAGATCCTTGTAGGACTCCACTAGTTAGCATCGCCTTGCCGGATAAATTGTCTTTTAATCTGATGTTCTAATGGTGATTTGACAGATATGATTTAAACTAATCGAGAATACTTCCTCTTATTCCATATATGTGAAGTTTATTCAATAAGATTTCATGCGAAAGTGTATCAAATGCTTTTAAAAAGTGGTTGCTGTCAGTTGTCCGAGACACCTGAGTTTTAGTGAGGAAGAGAAAGTGAGGTTCAGAGGAGGAGAGGTGGTATTCAACAGATTGAAAATCTGAGGAAAGGCCATGAATCTTTCCTGGAAAGAACACATATACTCTCTTTCCAAAACAGCTTCTAAGAAGTTAGGTGTGCTGTACTCCGCAGTTTCTTCACCCCCACTCAGTTGCTCTCTCTGTACAGGGGTCTTGTCTGCCCCCGTATGGAGTATGCTTCTCATGTGTGGGGTGGCTCAATTCACGCAGCCGTACTTGACTGGGTGGAATCAAATCTTTTTCGTCTCATCAATTCCCCTCCTCTTACTGACTGTCTTCAATCTCTCCCTCTTCGCCGCAATGTTGCCTCCCTCTCTCTCTTTATTATCGCTATTATAACGGACGCTGCTCTTCTGAACTCTCTAACTGCACGCCTCCTTTAAGGAGGGCACGCAGTACCACACTTTCTATACATTCTCGTGCTTTTTCTGTCCAACTCTCTAACGCAAGGGTTAATCGGTATTTTCAATCTTTCATCTACTTCGGTATTTCAATCTTTCACCTGGAACAACCTTCCTCAATCCATCTTTCTCCCTGTCTATGACCTCCAATCTTTCAAACACAGAGTGTTCGAAAGAAAGAAACCTTGTTTGAAAGAAACCTTGATTTTGGATCTTTTTTCTTCTATGGGGGAGGGGAACCATTTTTGCTGCCTTCGGCCTTCCTTTTTGCATAATATATATATATATATATATATATATATATAATATTATATTAATATGATGAAAAAACCACGAAGGAAAGGAAACAGAATGGTGCTCAAGCGCTTTCGTCTAATGACATCATAAGGAACACTTAGTGTTCCTGAGGATGTCATTAGACGAAAGCGCTTGAGCACCATTCTGTGTTTCCTTTCCTTCGTGGTTTTATTCATCATAAATATTTTTCACGTGTTACTTTCGTGAAATAATTTTCATATATATATATATATATATGATGAATAAAACCACGAAGGAAAGGAAACACAAAATGGTGTTCCTGAGGATGTCATTAGACGAAAGCGCTTGAGCACCATTTTGTGTTTCCTTTCCTTCGTGGTTTTATTCATCATAAATATTTTTCACGTGTTACTTTCGTGAAATAATTTTCATATATATATATATATATGATGAATAAAACCACGAAGGAAAGGAAACACAAAATGGTGTTCCTGAGGATGTCATTAGACGAAAGCGCTTGAGCACCATTTTGTGTTTCCTTTCCTTCGTGGTTTTATTCATCATAAATATTTTTCACGTGTTACTTTCGTGAAATAATTTTCATATATATATATATATATATAAGATTTTAAAAAAATTTAAAAACTGCAAGGTGATAAGGTTCACAAATGGGATAGCACTAAATAAGAGTTTGACCACTCAGTTCTCGGGCTGCAGTCCCACCGCTTCTGCAAGCAGTTCCTCATTACGACAGGTTCTTTAACACACACACACACACACACACACTCATATATATATATATATGTAAAAATTTCAGGAATTAAATGCTAAAATATATGTCAATGGTAACAATTGGGAAAGCAATTTCAGTTGGAAATTTATACGCCTTGGGAGACTGTATTTCAGCCCTCGATAAAAACTCTCCTTTTTGTTTTATATATAATGTTTTGTCCACGACATTCAACAATTTTACTTATTTTCGTTCTCATTTTAATTCATTCGATTTGAGGATGAAGTGCGTGCCACATACATCGGAGAAGACTCACTAACGTGCGTGACATACAAGTATAATAATGACAAATTCGTTAATTAACTCCTCTCTCTCTCTCTCTCTCTCTCTCTCTCTCTCTCTCTCTCTTCTCTCTCTCTATATATATATATATATATAATATATATATATATATAGTGTCCCAAAAGTTTTGCCCCATAATGTACATGATATTAGCCTGTGACACCCTGATATACCGGGTGGCCCATAATTCAGAAACCATAGGAATAATTGTATTTTTTTTCTAATAATTCTTGTACTTTCTAATAATGTTTTTTTTTTCTTTATTTTCTTTTTGATGAAAAAAAATCGAGTGGAGTAATATCTGGTGACCTGGGTGGCCATTCGATAGGACCTCTTCGGCCAATCCATCTGTTGGAGAACGTTTTATCAAGGTATTTGCGAACTTGCATGGCAAAATGAGGAGGTGCACCGTCTTGCTGAAAAAACATGCCACGTCGTTTGGTTATTGGTAAGTCATCCAGGTAATTCATCAAAAAGAAAATAAAGAAAAAACATTATTAGAAAGTACAAGAATTATTAAAAAAAAATACAATTATTCCTATGGTTCCTGAATTATGGGCCACCCGTATATAAAATTACGCTCTTGTTCTCATTAGGATCTCGGGCTACGTTGTGACGAAGTCGCAACACTCCTTCCCCTTCGAGTTGCGAGGTTAAGCTACGTTGGATCTGGTCAGTTCTTGGAAGGTAGACCGTCCTATGCGATCAAACAATGCATCAACCCATGGTTCGGATCCCACGTAAAGGTTACAAGGATTTACAAGGAAAAGAAGTACCTCAAAAGGCCTTGCGGCCCATACCAAGGAGGTACCAATGGCAACGGGTGCCAGGGAAAATTTTCTACACACTCAAATAATGTGCAAGATTTGGTCTAACCTTTTTTTGAAATGATCCACAGAGCAACTGTTCACAACTTCTGAAGGTAACCTGTTCCATGTGTCACAGATCTTATTAAAGTAATTCCCACACACACACTAGTCCTAAACCGTTTCAACTTCCAACCATTGTTGCGAGTTGGGTTACCATTTAAACTAAACATGCTTCTAAAATCAACATCGTTGAACCCGCGTAAGAGCTTGAAAACCTCGATGAGTTGACCGCGCAGCCTCCGAGTTTCCAGCGAAAACAAGTCCAGGGCGCGTAAGCGTCGATTGTAGCCCATATGCCTAACGGAAGGGATTAACTTTGTGGCCCTCGCCTGCACTCGCTCCAGCCTCTCAATATCTTTCTTGAGGGCGGGCAACCAGAACTGCACAGCATACTCCAGGTGCGGCCGAACCAGGGAATTGTACAGAGAATATGACCTACCTTAAATGTTATAATGGTTAAACAACTTATACATTATAGTAACTTCAACTTTATGATGACCAGAAACACCCACGGTCAAACGCTTAAATGCAAAAAACTTCACTTTTTTCTACGTGAAGGTCAAAATATGAAAATAAAAACCCACTCTAATAGACAGAGTTTATTTCCACGACAGTTTCGACGCCCACTGGCATCCTCCTGTTCTAAACATACAGATTCTATTATATTTTTTTACATAATTATTACATTTATTATTAAATTTATTACATTTAATATTGCATAATTATTTATTACAGAAATTATAAATTTATTATTACATTGGTTATTACATTGTTGTTTATTATACAGAACTTATAAACCGAAAAACGAATGAAAAAGCCGATTAGGAAACAATCCAGAGACCATTGAGAAATTCGCACCTAGGTTAGATACCGTTCTCCCGACACTGGAAGGGCATTTTATTACAGGGTCCGCTTATAAGTACATTCCCACAAATTAAAACTATCTTCTTGTTCTATACATACAGATTCTAATATTTTGACATAATTACTGCATTTATTATTACATTTACATTTTTTAATATTTATTATTATTACCTTTACCCTAATTATTAAATTTATAATATTACCTTTATTATTACGTCTGTTGCATTTATATTTATTTCCACATTTATTACTTCCATTATTACATTTACTAAAAGCGAGTAAGGAAACATTCCAATCCAGAGACATTTAAGAAATTCACACTTAGGTTCGAACACGTTCCCACGACTCCGTAAGGGATTTTTTGACCAAGAATCTCATTAAAGGGTCTAACTTATAAGTACCTTCGCACAAATTAAAATTATCTACTTTTCTATACACACAGATTCTATTATTTTTCTTTTGACATAATTATTACATTTATAAAGTACCTTACTTGATTCCCAATCTATAGCATGATTATTTTGGCTGGCGTGATAAAAAATGGCATTATTAGTATTACAACTTCTGAAGGCATATTTGTGTTCTTTAATACGGATTTCAATATTTCTTCCAGTTTCTCCCACGTATACTAAATCACAACTTTTACAGGGAATGCTGTAGACACAGGCTTGTTCCTCTTTTGCCACGTTATTCCTAACTATAATATATTATTTTTCTTTTAGGTAAGGGATGGCTGTTGCGAAATTTAAAATAAACGAGGGTGAGCTTGGTTTTAATGTATGGAATACGAGGTACAACAAATCGATGAATCGGTACAGAATTTAAATTCTGTACCGATTATATATATATATAAAATGAGAATTAAATGTTATGGATCATTAATTAACCTTAAAAACATTTTAAAAACAAATAAGTAAAACTTCAGAAAGAAAAACTACTTCAATATTCCACACGTGTTTAAAGCATTTAAATCCCTTTAAGTAATCAACTCTTTAAACAAAACGTTATAAAAAGAAGTAGAGCCAATTTTACTTCCAAAAATATGTAGATAAGAACGTGGCCTTTGTTTTGTCACTTATTTTTTTGTATAAAAATATTATAAAAATAACAATTTCGTTGAAGAGAGAAATTATTCATTCAGAACATTTGCATATAAAAATATTTGTATTACTAATAGATAGACAGAAAGATAGATAGGGAGAGAGACAGATAGATAGCCAGATAGATAAATAGACAGGCAGAGTTTTGTGATGAAGAAAATTTATAATTTTACTTTTTTTTATGCAATAATTGTAGTCCTATTTTATTAGTGTTTAAAGTCCAATTCCATTTCTTTTAGACTTGATTCAAGCTCGTGCGAACATATCCCAACGAAGGAACTTTGACAATATTTTTTTAGTCTAAAGTTACCGATTCTTCGCAGTTATTTTGTGGTTCTTGAGTCCCCTTGCAGGAAAAAAAATTTAACTTTGAATTCAAATTTCATTTTAAAAAGAAACTGCGAAGATTATGATGGAAGTGATGGAAATAGTTAAAAAGCGCTTTGAATTCTGGGTCACTTTCAGTTCCAAACGAGTCCCTTAATCCCTTTTTGATCTCCGTTCATCGCAAAACTAAAGGGAGATAAAACACTCTGACAGCGAAAAAAATTCGCGACACTTAACTGTAGGATATCATTTTTTTAGGTACAAAATATCCATTGTTAGACACGAGAAATGAACAAGCAATAATGTACATTTAATTCTAGAATTTTATTATCATAGTATTCCATTATTAATCGAGATTTCAACTTGTTTTTAAACGAATTTACGTTCACAGTATTTTTTTTTTATTTCAGCATTTAAAATTATTCCATAGTTTCAAACCAATAAAAAATGGAAAATTTTTGCAGTAATAATTCAGTTAATTATTGATGCAAATCTATAAGCACTGAGAATTTTTGGTCTGCAAGGGGGATAAGCGTCCAAACTGAGCCCAGTTTCGGAATAATCACTACTCTAGAAAGAAGGTACACATACACACACACACACACTCACACACACACACACACACACACAATGATATATATATATATATATAGATATATATTATATATATATATATATATATATATATATATATCAGTTTGTTTTTTAAAAAATATCAAATTAAAAACAAGAAAAGCTGCAGGCCATTTATTTTGAAAAGGAAATTCGAATGATCTTTACTTTTAGACTGAAAGTTCACCACCTCTCCAAGACATTTTCTATTCATAACAAAAACATTGAAGATGAGGTATCGAAATGAAGCGAGTTTATCCTTAGGCCAATACTGAGTTTTCTACCTCGACAATAATGAGATATTTAGCTCAACACAACCAAAGTATCCAACTTTTTTGTTATAACAAATTCTTCAAAGAGATGACTCGGTTTGGGGTCAGTACGCAAACATCACAGAGATCCTTTTTCTTTCCGCCGGAAAGAGGGCATCAAAACAGTACTCTTTCCCTTCACTCATGCTTAAAAATGGAGAGATGGGCTGCAGAAAATATAACCACTATTTTTAGACATATTTTAAAACGTATTTTCAAATAAGAAATATATAAAGAAATTCACGAAGGAATAAAACTCTCCTTCAGTTTAAAAGATAAAAATTAATGTGCAAATACAAAAATACAATCACAATGAAAGTGTTTTCCCTTCAACAATAGTTGCTTGTTCTACAATGTTGCATATTATATATATATATATATATATATATATATATATATATATATATATATATATATATATAACGTAAAGAACGACGCTTGTATAGGAGAATATTCCGCGCAAGATGAGGAGAGAGAACGAAACAAATGAAAAAATGAGGTAACCACCCGGGAATCGAACCCAGGATCTTCCGATTGACGGTCAGATATGATAACCATTACACCATGGGCCTCACTCGATCAAATGTCGTAATCCTACTACATACTCGCAGAAACCAATGCCCCAAGGGGGCACCTTCCGCATGCCGTACATTATATACATTTAAACTGCAAACACGCAGTATAATTAACGTAAAGAACGACGCTTGTATAGGAGAATATTCCGCGCAAGATGAGGAGAGAAAACGAAACAAATGAAAAAAATGAGGTAACCACCCGGGAATCGAACCCGGGATCTTCCGATTGACGGTCAGATATGATAACCATTACACCATGGGCCTCACTCGATCAAATGTCGTAATCCTACTACATACGCGCAGAAACCAATGCCCCAAGGGGGCACCTTCCGCATGCCGTACATTATATACATTTAAACTGCAAACACGCAGTATAATTAACGTAAAGAACGACGCTTGTATAGGAGAATATCCCGCGCAAGATGAGGAGAGAGAACGAAACAAATGAAAAAATGAGGTAAAAACCCGGGAATCGAACCCGGGATCTTCCGATTGCCGGTCAGATATGATAACCATTACACCATACTGCGTGTTTGCAGTTAAAATGTATATAATGTACATTGGTTTCTGCGCGTATGTAGTAGAATTACGGCATTTGATCGAGTGAGGCCCATGGTGTAATGGTTATCATATCTGACCGGCAATCGGAAGATCCCGGGTTCGATTCCCGGGTGGTTACCTCATTTTTTCATTTGTTTCGTTCTCTCTCCTCATCTTGCACGGAATATTCTCCTATACAAGCGTCGTTCTTTACGTTAATTATACTGCGTGTTTGCAGTTAAAATATATATATATATATATATATATATATATATATATATATATATATATATATATATACGAGGGCCACTCAATATATTTTGCCCCACCTTTTTTTTTTCTTTCCAAGTTTCCTTGTAAGTTTCAGGAATTTTGTACACAAGTAGTTACATACCTTTTTTACAAGTTTTTATTTTTCCACATAGTCTCCATCCTTTTCTACGGCTTTCCTCCACTTCGAAACAAGGGCCTTTATTCCTTCTGCTGGAGCCACCTCTTAACCTCCTCAACAACCTCATCGTCACTCTGAAACTTTCTTCCACGAATAGCATCCTTTATTGGCTCAAACAAATGGAAGTCTGAAGGTGCCAGATCCGAACTGTGTGGAGGGTGGAGTAACACAGTCAAGCGCACTTTTGTGATGGCCTCTCTTGTTTGCAAACTGTTGTGTGGTCTTGCGTTATCGTGCAAAAGAAGGACGTCTTCCAGTTTTCTCTCCGGTCGAACTCGCTTTATACGTCTCTGGAGTCTCTGTAGGGTAGCAATATATGCCTGTGAGTTGATTGTTTGGCCTTTCTTCATAATGTCCACCAGAACCACCCCTTTCATGTCCCAGAAGATGGTGGCCATAACCCTTCCTGCAGAGGAAGCAATTTTGATCTTTTTCTTGCGTGGGGAGTCTGCGTGATGCCACTCCATGGATTGGCGTTTTGTTTCAGGTTCAAAGCGGTGTACCCAAGTCTCATCCCTAGTCACAGTTCGTGAAAGGAAGTCATCCTCGTCTGTCTCATATCGAACCAACGACTCAGAAGCAATTTCTTTTCATTGGGCTTTGTGATCTTCAGTTATTTCGCGATGAACAAACCGTGAACACACTTTTGAGTATCCCAATTGCTGAATTATCCTATTCACACTTCCTTCAGTAATTCCTAGCTCCAGTGATAGCTCCTTGTATGTGACGCTCCGATTTGATCGAATGATGCTGTTAGCACTTTGCACAGTGTGAGATGTGACAGCCGATGCCGGGCGACCGCTGCGTGGCTCATCACCGAGGCTGGCTCTCCCTCTCTCCGATGATCTCACACGTTTAGACCAGCGTCCAACTGTGCTTCGATCAACAACAGAATCTCTGTAAACGTTTTGTAGACGTTTGTGAATATTTCCAACTGTTTTCTTCTCTGCGGTTAAGAACTCGATAACAGCTCTCTGTTTACGACCCACATCACTGTCAGACGCCATTTTCGAAACTGCGTTAACCATCGGTTTTATACAAGGGCGTTTAAAAGTGGTTTTATACAAGGACGGGAGGTTAAACTGGAAAGATCCGGTTATGTGAAGCGCAGAAAGTTCAAACTTACAGCCCAAAAGACATTTCAGCCCCATGGCCTATTATTTAGCTAAGAAAAAAGGGTGGGGCAAAATATATTGTGCCCCTAGTATATATATATATATATATATATGTGTGTGTGTGTGTGTATTCTTATGCAAGAAGGAGGAGCAAAGGGTGAATGCTTGCGAAAACGCTTCCCACCACCCCACCCAATAAAACAAAAAAGAGAACCAAAATCAAGGTCCAGGGTTTTTGAGATGCCTAGACATTCTGCGTTTGAAAGATTGGAGGTCATAGACAGGGGGAAAGATGGGTTGGGGAAGAATGTTCCAGAGTTTACCGGTTGAGTAGATGAAAGATTTAAAATACCGATTAACCCTTGCGTCAGAGAGTTGGACAGAAAAGCAATCTAGGTATTTTCGCCGCAGGACTTTTGGCCGCCGGACTTTTCGCCGCAGGAATTTTCGCCGTAGGAATTTTCGCCGCAAGGAATTTTCGCCGCAAAGAATTTTCGCCGCAAAATATATAATTTGTATAGATATATAAATATAAGCCTACCAAATTTTCTGAACTCTCTAATACGTCGGGTTTGGATGACTTGGAAATTTTCATTTATTCATTCTCTTAAATAAGTGATTTCATATACTTCAAAGGTTTTGAACCCTTAGGTTTTTAAAAACCATTTTTGATGGTTTAAAGTGATACTGCACATGCAATAACAGATACTGTCAAAGTTTTATAAAATCGTATTGGAAGTGTGAAATAAAAAACTGCAAGGCAAGAGTGCATACAATTTTAAAAAGTGACGCTAAAATAGTAATTTGCAAAACATTTGGTGAGCATAGTCATTCTGCAAACCCATCAAAGCCTAAAGTGTACGCCACAATGGCAAGTATGAAAACGACTGCTACTAACTCCCAATTATCTGCAAGATCACTAATTGCGATGCTTCTGCAAGCCTAGATGATGCAGGTTGTTATCTAATGCCATCAATTGCAACTTCATCAAGAAATTTTAGAAAATGAGGCAAAAGAATATGGATATGTTGCAAAAGTACATAATAGAACGTAAACTACGCTAGGATCTTTAGGAGACATTTTTTTAAATGAATCCATCAAATAAAACGTTAAAACTAACGAAAATATTACGACTTAACCTAACCAATCGTCAACTTATTTTTTATTTTTTAAAAATTGCAGGTTGTTATCTAATGCCATCAACTGCAACTTCATCAAGAAATATTAGAAAATGGAGGCAAAAGAATATGGATATGTTGCAAAAGTACATAATAGGACGTAAACTACGCTAGGATCTTTAGGAGACATTTTTTAAATAAATCCATCAAATAAAACGTTAAAACTAACGAAAATATTACGACTTAACCTAACCAATCGTCAACTTATTTTTTATTTTTTAAAAATTCTTTTGCGGCGGCGAAAATTCTTTGCGGCGAAAATTCCTTGCGGCGAAAAGTCCGGCGGCGAAAAGTCCGGCGGCGAAAATTCCTGCGGCGAAAGTTCCGAACGCGACAGAAAAGGAATGAGAAAGTGTCGAAAGTCTGGTGCTGTGCGCTCTCCTTAAAGGAGGAGGCATACAATTAGAGAGTTCAGAAGAGCAGTGTTGTTGTTGTTGTTGTTTAGCCGATCAGCCCACCCTGATCGAGCAAGCCGGCGGCACGCAGGTAACCGATCGCCCTCTCCGGAGTGGACCAGAGGTTCAGCGCACTAGTGATGTTGTGTTGTGTTCGTTGTTGTGCTAGAGCGGTACAGTCCGTCATAATGTGTTCAATTGTTTGTGGTGTGTCTTGGCACAGGTGGCAGGTGTCGTCTATGGAGCTGTCTAGTCTGTGTTTATATGTCCGTAAGTTTGGGTGATGTCCACATCGGAATCGTGCTAAGTTAACTCGATCCGATCTGCTCAGGCTGATCTCTGACCTGTTAATGGGTGGCGGCTTCGCACCTAGGACCGCATTCGGACCGAGTCGTGTCAGTGCTTTGTGGGTTAGGTGTGTGTGTATGTGTTTTCTGTACTGTGTGATGTCTGTGGGGCGTGGTATGGAATGGAGTATTTCGTTATAATATCTCTCTGGTGTTACCTTAATGGTGCGAGGTGTTGGTGCATGATTGTACATGTAGTGGCAAGGGTGTTGTGGGTTAGTTGTCGCTGCTGCCATGAATTGTGTTCCCCTCATGTCTAAATGTTCCCTAACTTTTAGTATTTTTGTTTCTGTGTGCAGGTGTTCTATTGGTGTTGTTTGAGTGCATCCTGTAATGATACGAAGTGCGTTGTTTTGTATTGTTGTAAGGTGTTTATGTGTGTGTTTGAGATAATGGGTGCCCAGCATGGGCTAGCATAGTCCATAACTGAGCGAATATATTGTTTGTATATGAGTGATGTTGTTTCCTGCTGGTGTCCAAAGTTTGTGCCTGTTAGTACCCTAAGCGTGTTAAGTCTTGACGTACATTTGGTTTTAATGTCCTGAATGTGGTTTGCAAAAGATAATGATGTGTTGTATGTGACACCAAGTATTTTGGTTTTGTGAGTGTGTGGAATGTTGATGTTGTTTAGTGTAAGCTGTGGAATTACCTGGTGTTCTTTTGTGTTGCTTGTAAGCAAGGTGATGGTTGATTTTGTGGGCGCTACTTTGAGTCTATTGTGTGTGAGCCAGTCTTGTATACTGTTTATGTATTTTGTAGGTTATTTGTAGCGGTGTCGATGTTGTTGTGGGTGGATGTTAGAGTGATATCATCTGCATATGATGATAAGGTAAGCTTGTTATCTATGGGTGTTGGAATGTCATGCATGTATAAGTTGAAGAGTGTTGGTGAGAGAACAGAGCCTTGAGGGACCCCGTTCGGAAAAAAGCTTGTTTTTGGATGACTTGCCATTAAATGTGACATGTGAGTATCTTCCTGAGAGATAGTTGCTCAGCCACCTTTTGGTGTTATTGTGCATGTTTGTGTTGAGTATTTTGTTTATGAGAGGGAAGCGTGGGATAGCATCAAATGCTTTACTAATGTCTATTGTTGCTAATAGTGTACGTTGAGCTGGTCTTCTGGAGTTGATGCCATCCATGATGTGCTGCGTGAGGTTAGTGAGTAATGTCGTGGTTGAGTGGTGAGGTCTGAATCCATGTTGAGTAGGCGATAGTGGTATGTGTGGGTTGGTGATTTGTAAGATTAGTCTTTCTGTTACTTTGGAAGGTGTGCATAGTAAAGTAATGGGTCTATAGGAAGCTGGTTCTGTTGGATTTTTGTTTGGTTTGAGTAGTGTAATAATTTTACCTTGTTTCCATATGTCAGGAATAATACAGTGTTGGTATGAATATGTGCTGATATTTGTGAGAGCTAATATTCCTTGTGGGCCCAAGTGTTTAAAGTGTATGTTAGATATGTTGTCTGGTCCAGTAGCCTTCGAATTCTTAATGTTTTTGATGATCTTGGTGGTCTGGTCTGTATTGAAGGGTGTAATGGTCATGTCGAGTCTGTAGGTTTTCTTGTGTCTGGCTGTTTGTCTGTCTGCATGTTTCTGGTTGTTGTCTCTGTTTAAGTGACTTATCTTTGCGTAGTGATTAACTAGAATGTTAGCTTGTTGTGTGTATGTTGGGATTTATTTTGGCTGCGACAGATAGCCGCGTGTGAGGTGTGAATGCCGCTGTTAGAGTGGGTAATGCTGTTTATAGTCTTGTATAGCCTGTATGTATCTGTGGAGTGGTTTAGTGTTGTTATGAATTCCCTGAATGTTTCTGTTTGTTTTTCTTTGAGTTTGTTGTTTATTTCTGTGTTGAGCTGTTGTATCTGCTGTTTTATGGCTTCTGTGTGTGGTGTTTGTGTGTTATATTTGAGGTTGTTACGTTGCCTTATGAGGTGGGCTATTTCTCTAGTGTAATTTGGGTTGTATTTCCTAATGTTGCCCTTGGGTATGTATTTGTTTGCATTATTGATAATCTGATTAAATGTCTTGAGTGTTGTATCGATGTTTATGATGGGTGTGCTGTTTAATGTGGTGAATTGTTCCTCAGTCTGTATTTTGAACTGTTCCCAATCAGCTTTCTTGTAATTTCTGTAAGTGTGCCTAAGGCTGTTGGGGCAGAGTGTAGAATGTGTTGTAATGATGATGGGCAGGTGGTCTGATGACAGTTGTTTTCTTCTTCTCCATTGTGTATGTGTTGCTAGTGAGGGGGAACAGAACGTTATGTCTGGGGAGGAGTTTGAGTATCCTGCTTGATGTGGTATGTGTGTATGTTCTTCTGTATTGTTAAGAATGAAGAGGCTGTTTAGTTGTGTGGCTATGTTGGCGCCTCTGGTGTTGTTTTGGTTGTGCAGGTACCAACTAGTGTCTTTGGCGTTGAAGTCTCCTCCTAAGATGACATTAGTGAGAGAGGCAAGATTGTGTAACTGTGGATTGTAATTGGCTGGCACCTGAGGTGAACTATCTGGTGGGATGTAAATGTTGATTAGTGTGGTGTTGTGTTTTGCGCGTGTTTTAATGTTAACTGCCTGTATTTCTATCGTGTTATCTGCTTGGATTGTGTTTGTAATGTTTTGGGTAGCATCAGTGTAGCTAATAGTGTTGGTTATAATAGCGACAGTAAAGAGAGAGTGAAGCAACACTGCGGCGAAGAGAGAGGGATTGAAAACAGTGAGTAAGAGGGAAATTGATGAGACGAAAAGCCTTCGATTCCACCCAATCCATCCTTCGATTAAGGATTTGTGCCAGATTCTCTCAAAAGCTTTTGATATATCTAGCGCAATAGCAAAAGTTTCACCGAAATCCCAAAAGGAGGATGACCAAGAGTCAGAGAGATATGCAAAAAGATCGCTAGTAGAGCGTCCCTTACGGCAGCGGTTCTCAACATGGGGTTCGTGAGTTGTGTTTAAGGGGTCCGTGAGTTGACTAGATTATATTCAGTAAGACAATTTTTTTCCTCTTTTTTTGTGGTGGCTAATTTTTACCTCTAACCAATAACATTTTCGATTACTTGAAACTTTAAAGTTTCTATAAATGTTGGTTTTTTACAACCATCTTGTTTTCAATTCATGAACTGAGTTTTTGACACAAATAAGCCTCTTCCCTGTTTTTATGCTGGTTTTTTTTATGTAAACAGAACAGCGGTAAGTTTTACGCATTTTTATTACATTTTTACTCTGACTTTGAAGTATTAAATCAAGACTAAAAACCTATATTAATCTGGGTACCTCAATTTGTCTATATGCTACTTAATCATAATGCAAAAGATAATTTTTGGGGAGGGGGCCCCAAAAATGTCAAGATTTTGATAAAGGGTCCGCAGTACAAAAAAGGTTGAGGAACGCTGCCTTACGGAACTCATATTGACGACCTGAAAGAAGATTGTGAAAAGAGAGGTGTTTAAGAATCTTCCTATTAAGGATAGATTTAAAAACTTTAGAAATACAAGAAATCAAGCAATTGGACGATAGTTGGAGGGTTGAGAGCGGTCACCCTTCTTTGGGACAGGCTAAATGAAAGCAAACTTTCAACAGGAAGGAAAAGTACCAGATAAAAGACAAATACGAAAGAGTTTACCTAGGCACGGTGTCAGCACAGAAGCACAGTTCTTGAGAACAACAGGAGGAGCACCATCAGGACCGTACGCCTTCCTGCAGTTGAGTCAGATAGGACAGAGAAAACATCTTTAGAAATTATTCTAATTTCAGACATAATAAAGTAAGAGGGGGGAGGAGATGGGGGAACAGCACCGGAAATGTCCATGTTTGAGTTGAAAGCCAAAGTTTGAGCGAAGAATTCAGCTTTATCAGGAGAAGAGACAGCAACTGAGCCGTTGGAATGGAAAAGATGAGGGAAAGAAGAGGAAGGAAAGTTGTTGGAGAGTTTCTTAGCTAGATGCCAGAAAGAGCGAGAAGAAGTAGAATTGGATTGATTTTCGCATTTTTGTCGGATGAGCCGCCAATTTTTGGCGAGTCGAAGAACAGATTTTGCACGATTCCGGGCAGAAATATAAGCTGAGTGAGATTCAGAAGTTGGATGGCGACGGTACCTTCTGAAAGACTCCTCTCTGTTGCGGATAGCATTAAAACAAATAAAGTTGAACCAAGGTTTTTTTTGCATCTACAATCTCCTCCTTAGAAAGTCATACATATATAAAACGAAACTGCCCCTTCACGGATTTGAACCCGTGATCTCTTGAATAGCAGTCGACAACGCTACCACCACACTGCGACGAGGTGAAAAAAATAACACAGTCTGTCGTATATTTCAACAACCGAGGAAACGAATGATGCTTTCATTTTCCAGAGGAGTTTTACATGTTAACTCCTGCATTCGGGGTAATAACCGTATTTAAATTAAATCTCTCTGCTGTGACACTGAGGTACCACGCGTGATTTTGGTATCATACAAAACATTTATATAATTGTACTATGTTATGGAATTTATATCTTGCCAATTATCATTATCATTATTATTATTATTAATATATCTTTGGTTCCCGAATGTTACACAAGAAGGTTTTTTAAATGTGGCCATTACATCGAGTGCGAGGGTGGTGGCAACACATAAAACGTTCTGGACAAGAAAGTTTTATGCGTTTCTTTATTTGTTGAAACAATGACTGTTTGTGTTAGCGTTTACCTCGTTCCATGGTCCCACTGGGGACTCCTACTCAACAAGTCCTGGGTTCGAATCCCGTAGAATAGTCTTGTATGATATTATACAAAACTACGCATGTTCATGCGTGTTATTTCATATATATACCGTATTTGTCGGCTTATAAGACGCACTTTTTTTCCTTATAAATACCTTAAAAAAACGCCCTGCGTCTTAGAAGCCGAAAGTGGGGAAAGATGAAACGTCCATCAATAGCACAAGTGTGTGAATGGGTGCTGAAGTCATGGCATGATGTTAAGACTGAAATTGTGGTCAAGTCCTTTAAAAAATGTGGTATAAGTAACGCAATGGATGGCACTGAAGATCATTTATTGTATGAGAGTGACAGTGATGCGAGGGAAGATGATCTACAGATCTACAGAAGCTAAGGCTAACAAAGACCCTAAGATCCACTCTAAGGCTAGCCCGAGAGAAAGGAAAGAGTAGGGGGTTAAGAGAAGAGAAGGGGTTAAATAAGGAGCAACACCTATCATTCGTGGGTTAACATTCATTCAGAAAAAGAGGAAAAAGGTCTCGCCATCATCATCCGTCGGCCACTGCCGACAAGTCAGAAAAATAGTCGGAGAAAATAGGAGAGGGGTGAAAGATGAAAAGAAGTAAAATAAGAACGCTTACAAACCATGCAAACACAGTCTTAACTCACTGTCATACCATGCAAGTAAAGAGAGTTACAGACATGCAAGAAAGGAGAAAAGAAAAAAAAAAAATAGGTACAGTTAAACAAAAAGTGGGTTAGTTTACGCTACGAGCTACATCTACATTCGTGTTAGTCTAATTTTTTTTTTTTTTTTATTTTATTGCTGGCATCACACGCTGGCATGTCACAAGCTGGCATTCTTCGTCAACAGACTCATCCTCGAGCACCACCACCAGAGCTTCTGTTGTTAACTTTTTTTTTTTTTTTAATTTTAAACAACGTTAAAACTTTTAAAATGTCTGTCAAGACGGTTCTCAAACATATTAACGCTGGTAGAATGAACGACTGACGCGGGAAGATTATTCCATTTATCAATTACTTTAAACGTAAAGAAGTTTTTAGCGATATTAGTAATGAAACGTCTGCCACGCAACTTAAATCCGTTATTGCGAGTATTACTATTATCGAAAGTGAACAATTTGTAAAAATTTACGTTATCGATGTTATTAACGATTTTGAAAACTTCAATAAGCTCCCCCTTAATCTTCTAGTTTCGAGTGAATACAGGTCTAACTCTTTAATCCTATCTTCATACGGCTTATTGCGCAATGACGGAATAAGTTTCGTGGCACGACGCTGAACCCTTTCTAACCTATCAATATCCACACGCAAGTACGGGCACCAAAACTGAACGGCATATTCTAAATGAGGCCTGACTAGGGACTTGTAGAGGGGCAATATAATATCCTTCGATTTAAATTCGAAATTACGCGCTATGAAGCCTAACATCCATTAGCTTTTGCGCAAGACTCCAGGCACTGGTTCCTAACCTTTAAATCTTTAGTTACGCGTACGCCTAAATCTACTTCCTCGTCAACGCTCGCTAACTCCCTATCAGCCATCGTGTACGCGTAATTATTGTTGCGAGAACCTATATGCAAAACTTTACATTTATCTACGTTAAATTGCATCTGCCACTTATCCGTCCACTCCATAATCCTATCTACATCGTCTTGGATCCTATTTCTATCGTCCTCGTTAACAACCTTACCGCCTATTTTAGTATCGTCCGCGAATTTTGACACGTTACTAGTCAATCCTACATCTATGTCGTTAATGTAAATTACGAATAGCAATGGGCCTAACACTGAACCCTGTGGGACACCGCTAACATCTAACCACCCCAATTCACTACCATTAACTACGACCTCTGTCTCCTAGCACGAAGCCATTCTTCTAACCAGTTAGCTACCTGACCGCGTATACCGTGCGCTTTAACCTTCGCAATTAGTCTCCTATGCGGAACTGTATCGAACGCTTTTTAAAATCCAAATAAATAACGTCAGCTGCCCTATGCCTATCGTATTCGCGCACTATTTCGTTATAAAATTCTAACAAATTAGTTAAACAAGACCTATGATTATGATGATGGGGATGATGATGATAATGTCAGTAATGAATCTGAAGTTGATTAATAACAAATAATAAGAGTAATAATCATATTATCTTTCTTTATTGGCTTTTGGGTTTTCTTTTATTGAATTTTACATATCCATTGTATTAACAATAAAGTGCATCAAAAACTTTTTTCTTGAATTTACCTTTCCAAAATTAAGGTGCGTCTTTCACGGCGCAGTCTTGTAAGCCGTCAAATACGGTATATATATATATATATATATATATATATATATATATATATATATATATATATATATGAGGGGTCGCGCGTCTTACGGTACCTAAGCGCACCACAGGCGAAAACGTGTTTTTGATGGATATCACTATTTTCACCCTTCCTCTATCAGTGGTTTGGGTTATAATGACCTTACGACACTAGAAGTATGGTTGAAAACCTTATGAAGCGAACTACTTTTTTCACCTCATTCTGTGCCAGAAATCGCACCCAAAGTTTGGCATAATAAGAAAATCAAAAAATTTAAAAAAAATATATGTAAATATAAAATATGAAAATCTATTCCAAAAACTCATCAACATCTTCATTAGCATACTTAGAACTCTAATTTAGCCAAAAATGAACGTTCTAGCTCAATTAATAACAGATACTATTGCCAGAATATTGCTGAACTTTGGAGGCTATTTGTGGCGAATTTTAATTTTGGCGCTTAGGTACCGTAAAACGCGGGACCCCTCATATATATATATATATATATATATATATATATATATATATATATATATATGTGTGTGTATATATATATATGTATATATATATATATATATATATATATGTTAAACACAGACCGTGCATGGAACAAGGAACTCTTCTGGGAAAATTAATCCACTATAGTCCGAATAAGTAATGGTAAATGACAAATACCATAGTTTTTTCCTTTTTCATGATTTTAGCCCGACGTGGGCAACGGGTCTCTCGCAAAGAGATCCCATAAATATAGCTTCCCTCACCAGCTATCTGCAAAGCAGACAGGATCCAGCTTTGGGACGTGGATCTAGGGTTTAAAGCAAGCCTAGATCCCTACACTCAGAACCTCTATATAAGTAAAAGACTCGTTGCATTCACGTCGTGTTGAATAAATCAAAGAAAAAGGGGGTAACTATTGTATTTTTAGCCCAAAAAAACCAAAACTTAAACCTCAACCGGGACATTGAGCGTCCACTTTTCAAGGCACGAAACACGTCCGTTTAGTATACACAAACTCAGAATGGTTCCCTGAGAACATTATATGTATATATATATATATATATATATATATATATATATATATATATACAAGGTGGGAGAAAAGTCTTTAAGGATATTATGCATACAACTATTTAGTTAACAACATTATACAGATAAATGTTGAAATGATGAAACAAATCAAACAAAAAGTTTCTAAGAATTTTATTCATACAAATATTTTGTTAAACTGTAATTTAATCTTCAAAGAGTTCTCCATCCACTATGATACATTTGTGAATTCTCTCTGTGAAACCCTTCATTGCTCTTCTGAACATATCGAGTGGGGTCCTTTTCAATTGTTCATCTATTCTGCGGCCAAGGGCATTCACATTTGGATAGATGAAACCAGGAGTGTAGCGTTTGTCACGCAAATAAGCACAAAGCCTGAAATCAAATGGGGCTAAATCAGATGATCTGGCTGGCCACTCGATGGGACCTCGCCGCCCAAACCATCTTCCTTTTCCTTCAAGGTTGTTATCCAGAATCTTACAGGCAGCTGCAGAGTAATGTGGCGGCGCTCAATCATGTTCATAAATCCAACTCCTGCCAACTCCTTCCAACGCCATTACCAAAATATGATAAAACTTTGTCTCTCAATACCTGGCAGTAGCGTTTTCCATCCATCGTATCTCTCGATATGTCAAAGGAAACGAGTCCTGAATAACCAATGCACGCCAAAACTATTAGTGTATCCGTTTTAACGATTTACTCAATCGTATTTTGGCGGTTTTTTCGCCCGGTAGTGAACGTTGTGTTTGTTTCCTTTACTCTACTCGCTAAACCGAAGACACATTCGTCTGAAAATTTGATCTTTGAAAAAAATCTGGATCACTGTTAAATTTTTCTCATTGTTTCAGCAAACTGCAGCCGTCTGTCAGAACCATGGTCGTATATGAGCTGAGAGTAAATGGGTTTGTAATCGTGGTACCACTGTGATTTCATTAGTTTTGCTACTGAAAATTTGGAAATACCGAATTCCTGTGCGACTTTTCTCGTTGAGGTTGTTGAATCGACTTGAAAAGTGGCGAGGATATTTTCTTTGTTGTTGTCTCGTGTCGCCGTTACTGGCCTTCCGTTTCTTGGGCGATCTTTTACCAGGCTCCCTGTTTTCAAAAGTTTGAGCGTCCAGTATCAAAGAGTGGTTGCATTTGGTGGTGGTTTATTATATTTTTCTTGAAATAAACGCAAACTTTCTTCACAATTATTATAAGAAATAGCGCACGATACAAGATACACTTTTTCATTAGTGTATTCCATCCTTACTGACATGGCACCGACTGGGGCTAGGGCGTAGGGCCTTCCTGTTCTAGCCTTGGGTCATTCTTGGCCTTGTAGAGTTGTTTTGAAAAGTATTGCATCTACTGCAGTGATATCATTGGAATTTATTTATTATTAACAAACTAGCTAAAGTGGGCCCTACGGGCCCATTTAGCTACGCCCGTGGTGCTGGGGCCTTTGGCCTCAGTAATTTGGGAGCCGCAGGCCCCCCCCAGTTACCGGGGAGTCAATTATTCAGTCCATAAAACTATAGAAAAGAATGCAGCCATAAAAATCTTAAGCTTCACAAATCTTGATACAATGTTTATTCTGTAATGGTTGCAGCACCAGTATGAAAGTGCATAAAAAGAACTCATTTGGTAAATTTTTGAACTTAGCCGCAGATTAAATTTCGGCTCAAAGCTGAACGCAAAAGCAAATATTTTTTACACTTTTTAAAATTATAATTAAAAGTAGAATTCATTACGCCTTTTTCTTATGCATTAAAATACAAATATCGCCCATATATATCAAGAATCTTCTTCTCTTTTCGAGCGTGACAGACTGACAGACATTCCTGGGTGTTTATAGTATTAATTATTTGTATGTATAAAATCCTTAAAGACTTTTCTCCCACCCTGATGTATACAGTATATATAATAATAATGAAAGCCTCTCGCTACTAAAACCCCCCCTCCTCTCGATCTTTACTGGGAGGAACGCCACGTGAATGGGAGAACCTCTTGGCGTCCCTCTATTCGCTCAAGCTCAACTCCTCGATCCACTCCACGCTTCACTTCATTAATCAATAGCAGAACTCCATTTTGGACGACTTTCTACGTTCATAAAGTTATCACAAGTCTCGCCAGGCGGCTGAGATTCACTTTAACTTAATCGTGTGTGTGTGTATATATATATATATATATATATGGGAATGAACTCAGAATGGTTCCCTGAGGTTTTTTATGATACACACAGACCGTGCATGGAACAAAGAACTCTCCTAGGAAAATTAAATCCACTATAGTCCGAATAAGTAATGGTAAATGACAAATACCATAGTTTTTCCTTTTTCATGATGCTAGCCCGACGTGGGCAACGGGACACTCGCAAAGAGGTCCCAAAAATATAGCTTCTCTCACCAGCTATCTGCAAAGCAGATAGGATCCAGCTTTGGGACAGGATCTAGGGTTTAAAGCAGCCTAGCCCAGCTACATTTAGAACCTCAATATAAGCAAAAGACTCGCTGCCTTCACGTCAGATTGAATATATCAAAGAAAAAGGGGTAACTATTATATTTTTAGCCAAAAACCAAAACTTAAACCTCAACTGGCAGAATTGAGCGTCCATTTATCAAGACACATAACATGTCCGTTTCATGCACGGTCTGTGTGTATCATATACATATATATATACTCGTATGCATATACCTTGTGATGGTTTCGAATGACAGTTCAGGGTCAACCTGCGGGATATATATTAGAACCCACTTAAAGTGATCACTATCAGGACCAAACTTTCTTTAGGCAGATGGTCAGTTTAGAAAAAAAAATCATATTTTTCCGAAAAAAGCTAAAAATAAACTGACCGTACGTGATTGATAAAAAAGATCATTTCATTAATTTTCAACAAACGATGCATTTTTGCAGTGAAAGGAATTCCAAAGCCTTTCGTGTATTCAGAAGTACACCCGTCAGGGAATGATTCTCTGACGAGGTGTACTTCTGAATACACGAAAGAACTTGGAATATTTTTTTCTTTTTCTTTGTGGGTTTGCATCATATATATATATATATATATATATATATATATATATATATATATATATATGGGTGCACACACATGTCTACATTACTGTACAGTCTTTACAGCCACACCTACACTTTTCCTCCTAAGTATATATATTGTAATGTATATGGTGGTAAATTTTGACTTGGTCCGTAATCGATATGGACCGTGACTTATTTATGGTTGGCAAGGTATTAGTATTGATGGATACCGTAATGAAATTGACTGGATTCTTTGGATCTGATATATTTGCATGTCGGTTATAAATAGATATAGAGTGTAACATATTTGTGGATAGTAGTCTATTATGACTTGATCCTCTGGAACCTGAGATTCTATCTTTAGTTTTAAATCGATAATTAATTAGTTTTAAATTGATAATTATTTAGTTTTGTAAAAATTGGTCGTTGCCAATGTACAGGCAGTTTTTACATAAATTTCTTATGTTCTTGTGGTTCGGAACCCACGTAAAATTGTAGGTCCCCTCCGCCACCACGGAGGACATACACAATACACAATTACGAACACAGTTAGGTAGACCAGCCATGAGTGGATCCTAGGGGCTTTGTTGGTCTGAAACATTATAAATTATAATATATATATATATATATATATATATATATATTCTTTCTGCCAAGTGTGACGGTAACACGTGTTTCGCTCGAAGTCCGAATAATAGTTGTACTGTAGTGAAAATCCCGCAGTTAAATTTTAAACAGTGCCACTATCTGAGTGAATATCTAATGCACGCAGTGATATTTTTTCTTAAGGGATGAAATTATGGCGTATGGCATAAAAACCAAAACAAAGCTAATTAATCTATAAAACAGTTTAGGATTGTTTCATATGAAGAAATTAATGCCCATTTGTAGGTTGAAACAATTCCTACAGCTATTCTCCCGCTATTCCCCGAGGCCGTTCTCCCGGGCACCAATCAGTGAGCACATACAACGCGCGACATCCCTTCATCCTTCAGAGTAACGGAGAAAATACTTTCACTCTTCCACCCTCTCCTTTTTCATTCAGATTTCGCTCAACAATTTTTATTTTTATTTTTTATAAATAGCAAGAAAATGGCTAACCAATTTCTATAATGTTGCAAGATTTGCAACATTGCAACAGATGAATTAAAGGTTCGGGGTTTTCCGGTTCGTCATTAACTCAACTCTTCTTTTGTCCCGTTCGTGGGTTGGTGCGTGAATACACACCCACACTCAAGATGGTAACGTGACCAATGGCGCTGACTGAGGCTAGGGCCTCGGGCCTTCCTGTTTTAGCCTAGGGTCATTCCTGGCCTTGTATAGTTGCATTCAAAAGTATCGCATACACTGCAGTGATATCATGTATAAAAATTGAACTGATAATTAATTAAAGCAATGATGCTTTAACTATTAGTTCAATTTTTCCACTAAACCACAACTAAGTAAATTAAGATCGTTTATCGAACCGCATTATTAAATTCATAAATTTACTCTCGATCATTAATATGAATTTTCTTATGAAATTCCAATATTTTTATACCTTTAATCTTATATTCACACAATTAATTTAACTTTACACTTACCTTATATAATTCAAGAGGCAAGGTTAAGCGTTGACCGAAAATCAAGTAGGTAAACGATGTAACTTTGCGCGAGACATGAATAAAAGCCTAGGGTTCGGAAAGAATATTCTCTCGTCAGTTCGTCGGAAATTTGTTCGTTGTTTTCGCCTATAAGTGGACCAATAGCTCACCAGTACACATTTGAAAACTTTCGATCGATTTTTACAAACTAGTTGGTGATTCTATATAATTTGACTGCGCTGATCTCAAAAATATAGTTAGTAGTTTTTCCCTATCACGTATGGTTTTCTTACTACAGGGTGTGTCATAAATCCCCCATTTATCCCCAAATTGAACCATCTTATCGAGACCAACATTGGATTGCACATGCTAAACATAAATTTTGTTGTTATAGACTACAGTAACGCTTATATAATAATGTAGGGTAAATATATATAACAACCAGTCCTGTTCCCAGCAAAATACTCTCTCCCCTCCATCAATGGGTGGTTAACATTTGGGGACAGATGAGGTATTACAACACCCCTTGTAGCACGAAATCTTTAGGTGATAGAGTAAAACCTAATTAAAGCAGAATTAAATAGCTCCTAGCTCTTGGACAAGCATATTGCTTGTTTATGAAAGAATAAAAAAATAACTGAAAGAAACAAAATATATTACCTTCTTTACTTGCGAAGTATGTGTCGGATGCCAATAAATTGTTCTCCTGCAATCTAGACCCCAAAAGTTCTGCAGAGTCTTTAGGCAGATTCAAATCCTGACTAAGTCATTTAGTTCGGCTTGGGTTAATGGTTTAGGATCTCGGTCAGCTGTTGGCTGTTCATAAACATCATCATTGCCTGGATTTGGAGCTGAATCAGAATCTGAATTGTATTGATCCAGACTCTCGGGTGGGCGGGGAATAGGAACTTCTGGACCATGGGGTACCGGCCTTATTGCAGATGGAAGACTTGGGTATTGAAGGCTCTCTTTATTCTTTGCATTAAACCTTTAACATTGCAAGAACAGAAGTAGCAGTCTCGGTATGGTTTCTAGGCTCGCGCCATACCATAGGGATCCCAAATGGCAAACTTTTCTTTTTACCTTTGCCAATTCCTTAGTGCCGCAACACACGTAAGACAAACCTTGTGCGGAGCCCAACTTTTGTCTTGATCTCCTAATTTAATTCCAAAATAAGCATGATAAGCTCTCTTAATGAAGGTCGTTACATTTGTCCTTTGTTTTACAACAACATACCGACCACAAAATAACAAAATATGTCTGGACTATGGGTACATCCTCTAGAAGCCATTATTAAAATTTTAAAGACGTAATGTTAGAATTATCTATCTGAAAAATATGAAAAAACGAAATTAATTAAAGATAAAAAAGGTACAAAATTACAAAACGCCCCAAAATTGTTTGCTAATAACTAAAACTGTGGGTGATAGAAAAAAACTGGTAGCATTTTTTTAATTCAGCGCAGCGAACTGCTTCAGAATCACAACGCAAAATAAAGAAATCGATTTCATGCAGACCGGTGTAGTCTGCGAAGCTACTTTTTTTATTCCTAACATAATTATAGAATTCCTTCCAATTCGATTTAATTTGATTCACTATATTTACCTCATAGTTGCGCTTACTTTTCCTAACTTTTTGCTTCGCTTTCTCAATTGTTAGTAAGATTTTCATCGGACAAATTATTTGCTTCTTTAAGTTTGAAATACGCATTCCTTTTTAACGTTAATCTATTTCTTATTTCTCCATTCCACCATTTAGGTTTAACAGACTTCTCCAGTCTCATTTTACGCAATGGGATATTATTTGATTCTAAACGTTTAAAATAATTTAAAAAAAGAAATCTATGTGCCATTAAATATCATCACGCGATACAGCCTCATCCAATTATGGATCGAAAGTTGCAGTTTTATACCACGAAATTTATTTCTCTTAAATCCAAAACGTATTCCAGGCCCTCCGAATTATGAGTATTAACATTAATTACAATGTTATTTGCCTCTGATCACTTGTGAGGAAGTAGTCTCCTACAAAGATATTAGCATTTAAGTTTAGGTCTGAACTTAAAACTAAATCTAGAATATTGAGATCTCTAGTGGGATCCTTGACCATTTGAAAAAGTAACCTTTCGACAAACCTTCGTACAATCGACAATCGGAAGTAGACTGTAAAGGACCACTCATAATTATCGCATTATGTTCTCTATTTATATAAAAAATTTGTTCCTGAAGTTTATTATCACTATCGACAGTCTGAGAGGGAGGCCTATATACTAAACCTATAATTAATTTCTTTCGTGAATTGCCTTTAATTTCAACAAACGCCGCATTTATGTAATCACTTTCTGAGAGGGGGGGGGGGAGGGGGGGGGGGGTAATTACGGGTTTTAAGTGTGACTGAACGTATAGTACTGTTAGGGTTGCCAAATGTCCGGTATTGAACCGGCACAGTCCGGTATTTGAGCTTTCTGTCCGGTTAAAAAATCAAAGAATACCGGACACGTAAAAGTAAACCACGTCTTTATGTCTTTGCTTTTTAATTTTTGTCTTAATAGGTGGAGCTTTAATAGATCGTCTGCTTTTTTGGGTTTATCCATAATTTGTTGTTTTTTAAAGTCAATAATTATTTTACATATTTTCTATTGCGATCTGATAAAGAATTGGATAGTTTCACGGTGCTGTATTAGATGGAATTTTGTGCAGGTTATGAAATAATTTTGTTCGAATAAAAGTTAAATGCGGATAAAGTTGACTTCTTTTCATTAATACCTAAATGTCTTCAATGTTATTTGTAAATCGGTTCCAATATTATTTTCCGATTAGTGTTATTTATCCTATATATAATTAACTGATTTTATAAAGCATCTAATGAACCTATTTGCGAGTAATGAAGAAAATACATTTTTACTTTTTACACCCTATCCCCCCCCCCCAGCTGCTGGTTTCCGGTACTTTTGTGGAAGACATCTGGTAACCCTAAGTACTGTACCACCAGTGTACCCCCACCCCCTTCTTTCTATTCTATCATTGTTAACATCTCATAACCAGGAATATGACATTCTCTAAGAAAATCTCTACTTTCTGTATTTTACCAGGATTCAGTAATTGCTACAACCTCAAATTTTTTGCCAGAATAATACTTAATAGTTCATCAAATTTGAATCTTAATCTTCAAGCGTTAATATAAAATACATTTATAAAATTTTGAGTACCGCAGTAAAATCTCCGAGGTTCTTCGTGGAGGCACTCGCTCACTGTAAGGAAAGTTTATGTTAAGCTGGTCCCTTTCGTAGGAATTTCGTCGTTTTTTGCTTGAAAAGCCATCGCACAGCTGACCCCACGCCATTCAAGTAAAGACCATCAAGAATGTAGACACCAATCAACTAGGAAAGTACTCCGGGAGGGACGTTAGACAGAAGATAGGGAGTGCTGGAACCCCCGTTTCTCCTGTCACTGTCCTCTTCAGCTGATCTTTTTCCGTGTCTCATTTACCCTGTGAGTGGTCCAGCATGCTTTCAAACACACACTTCTCTCACTATTCCTCACTACATATCCATGCATCTTACACACAACATAATCTTTTCAAAATAAAAAAAAATGGCATCAACTACAAGAGCTTCGGAGTCCCCTGGGAAGAGAACAATAAATGTCCCAACTTCTGGCTCCCCCGTTGCCGATACCGGGAACGCAGACCCGCGTAGCGGGTCTGGACCTGCTACCACCCATTCGAGATGTTATGGGCCTCTGCCTCATTCACTTTTCTTACACTTCTGCAACATTCGTGGCCTTTTCTCAAATTTTCAATTTTTTCCTCCTCTAAACCTCATTTTCTTTTCCTTACTGAAACTCAGGTGTCTGGAACGACTTACAGCAACCCCTTTTCTGTACCCTCTTACTTTGTCTATACTCAATTTTACTCCAAAGGTGGATGTTGCGTATATATACGCAATGCCCTAACTTGTTCTCGTATTCCCGAACTCGAATCTTCCTCTGGCTACGGCTTACATGCCAATCTCAAACTAAATACATCTGCGCTGTTTACTTTTCTCCTAATTCTACTGACTATCCAAAATTCTTTGACTACCTCACTTCTAAAGTGAAATATATATTCTATCCCACTTTCCCTTTCTTGGAATCTCCATTTTAGGAGATTTCAATGTTCACCACCACCTTTGACTTTCCTCCCATTTCACTAACATCTCTGGTGAACTAGCTTACAACTTTTCTATCCTGAATGACCTAGAGGAGATTGCACAGCACCCTACTCGTATCCCCGATCGCTTTGGAGATAGGCCCAACATTCTGGATTTATTTCTCAACATTCATCCTTCTTCTTACTCTGTCAAACTTTTTTTCTCTGTTGAGCTACTCCAACCACAGTCACACTCGACCATACTCGAAAAATCGGATGTGTTCATGAGGAACAAAGGGTGAAGACTAAATCAATTTTCAATACCCCAAAAAGCGACAAAGTGGTACCTGACAGAAATACCCTCTTTGAAGAGAAATTGTAAGGAGAGTGTGTAACTGTTTTTTATTTTATCCCAAATGATATAGCGAGAGCTATAGGACAAATGAAATCACATTCAACTGCAGGTCCGAACAAATGAAACGCCTTATTGATTAAAAACTATAAGAATGAAGTTGCTTCATGGATATGGAAAAGATCCCTGGACAAGAGAAATACCGAGCATCCTGAAAAGAGCGAATATTGTCCCTATATATATAAAGGAGGGGATAGGTCCCACGCAAAGAACTATAGACCAATCTCACTGACATCCCATCTCACCAAAAGATTTGAAAGAATAGTTAGAGAGAAAATCTATAACTTTTTGGAGACACATGAAAGATTCATCGAGAACCAACTCGAATTCCGGCCAGAGAAGGAGAAGGAGAGAGCCGAAATGAATGTCCAAAGTTTTTGCCTGGACTATGCGTTTGAAACAGGGGGAAAGATGAAATGAATAAGGTTGTTCCGGAGTTGACGGGTTGAGTAAATGAAAGATTACGAATCTCGATTAACTTTTGAATTAGAGAGTTGGACAGAAAAGGGATGAGAATGTGTCGAAATCTGGTACTGCAGGCTCTCCTTAAAGGAGAAAGCAAGCAGTTAGAGAGGTTAGCAGAGCAGTAGAAAAGGGATTTTCAGCACTCGCCGTCTCCTGCCTAACGTACCCCCGGAGTTCTTCCTTGGACGATTGGTGTCTACAGGTTCCTCTACCTACCATTACCCATCCTCGCAATTGTTCTAATAAACTACTACATAATTATAATTCATTTAATTCAATCCTCATTTATTCTGTGAACTTGCATTCGCTCACTTGCAACTTTTTTATTGTGGCTTTTATCACTTATTGTTGTTTAATAAAGGAAGAAACTCATTCTATTAATCTTCTTAACCGATTAGTGCCCAGTGTCACTTTGCTGATTTTGTTCTGGCTAACGCCAGACGATTTTATTCAGTCTCGGAAAAGACCTCCGGGCACTAATGGGTTAATTAATGACAGTCATTATTTTATCCAAAGATGAAATTGGTGACCCATAAACAATCCTTATATATATATATATATATATATATATATATATATATATATAAGTACTGTATTCCAAAATCGGCAAATTCTTCCTACATCTTCGTCGATGGTTATTGAAGTTACATTAGCTCCTCCATGTGGTCTTTTATTTATTCAAATTTTTAATCGCTTCCCCTTAATCACTTTAAGTAGGGAGGGGTTCCATTAAAAAATTGAGAGAATGCGCTTTTTTATCGTACATAATGATTATTTTTTCGAAATTCACTCGACGTTAGGAATAGGATTTTAATTATAAAGCTCGAAATCAAATTATCACTACACACTCACCTTTTTGTCTTATTTTGTTTTAGGTTAAGTTAAGATAAGTTAACCTTACCAAACCTAGCCTAACCTAACTTAACCTAACCTAAATTAAACCCCCCAAAACATCTCCTCAACAAAGTAATAGCTATTTTCTGTGTAGGAGGAAAGTGATACAAAAGATAGCACTGAATAACTGCGAAACGTTAACTTTTAGCGATATACTGTATATACATTATACAGTATATATAATTTCAACTGGCCATTTTGTCGTTTTGACAAATCCGTCAGATATATTTTAACACGCGTCACTTCATTATGACAAAGCCTCAAATACGAGACTATCCTAAATACCTTTCCCTTTCACCTACTTTATTTGGTTCGAAATCTCTTCAAATGGCGCATTTTCATTAATATTTTAAGTACGAAAATTAATTTAAATTACAACGAAATTAATTTTAAATATTTTAAATATAAAGATTTTATTACAGTGTCGAAGGAAATCGGATTTCTCTTTACTAATTAAAATCAAAGGATTTCAGTCTCATACTATTTGATGAAGCCTTTGGCAATCTCTTTTCTGATTACTTCAAATTTCCAACTTGTGTTTTTATCAGGAAAGAAAAATATTGTTCGGTCTTTTATGCATTTACGTAGTTTACGACATAAAGGTTCGTCAATTATACAGGGTATTTCATAAATCTCAGGGTGTATTCTTGAGACGAAAGTAAAGGAAAGAGAACATATAAACATAGATCGAGAAACCCGTAGGTTTCGAGCTATAGCACGCGACAGAAAAATGAAACTCTGATGCTATGTATCCTGACAGGTGGATAGGGCGCGGTGGTCTATTCCGTGGCCACCTCGGTCACCAGATTTAAATTCTCTTGATTATTACTTGTGGAGTCATTTAAAGCCTAGTTTATGTTACATAAGTCCGAGTACGTGATGAATTGTGGCAACGAGTTCGAGACAATTGCGAAACGATCCGCAATACTTCAGAAATTTTTGAGTGTGACAGACAATCACTGGTTGCGACGTACTGAGTCATGCATTCAAGAAGTAGGAACGAATTTCGAACATTTACTTTAATGAAGCAAATGTATCACACTGTGTATTTGCATAAAATGTTAAAAATCTTTTGGAGTTTCATTTTTCTCTCACGTGCTATAGCTCGAAACCTACGGGTTTCTCGACCTGTGTTTATATGTTCTTTTCTCTTTACTTTTGTCTCAAAAATACACCCTGCTATTTATGAAACACATTTATGCATCACCCTGTATACTGCTTTTCATCTCTTTTATTCTACAGAAAATATAGCAGGCAAAACCTTTTATACTAAAATGTCTTTTGAGTTAGGTTAAAGGTTAAGTTAGATTTGGTTAAATAATTAATTATATTAAACAGTTGACAGTTGACAGCATAAAAGGTGGATGCGTTGAAGTATGCATATTTAACACTTTTTGTTTCTCTCTCTCTCTCTCTCTCTCTCTCTCTCTCTCTCTGCATACTTCAACGCATCCACTTTTTATGCTGTCAACAATACGTTTGTATACATAAAATATTAACTTACTCTGTTTAATTTATACGCACAATTATAGTCATTTAACTTCCGGTTATTGTCAAGTCTGTTTCAATTATGCAAGATGGTTAAAACTGGAAAGTTGTTATGGACAGTGCCATTATTATTTTTTAAATATTTTATAACTAAGTTAATTACGTACCTGTCTAACTAGTCTTTCACCAGTTTTATATAATTTTATCTTTTACCTTTTATTGTTTTAGCAACTGATGATGGGAGTTTGACTTCCGAAACGTCTGATTAAATCTTCATTATGTTAACTTGGGCGTTGATCATCCTTTTTATTCTAAATGTCGGTTCCCTAAGAACACTCCTTTCTCTACAATTATATATGAAAATGAAATAAAAATGAAAATGAAAAGGTTTATTGGTGGATTGTAGTCCATATGACAAATATTAATAATACAATGACAGTTCACATACTAAGGATAGAAATATATACAACTCATTAGAAATAATACAGTAATTCAACTATATATATATATATATATATATATATATATATATAGTGCCCGCGAAAAGTATCCGATCACTCAAGAAAATACAATATTTTCCCTTGATATCAGAGACACGTAATTCACTTTCTATTTGTTCTAGCGACATCTGGTAACTTTGAGGTTGCTCGCTGATATGAGAGCTATCCAACGCATTCTCAAATTAGTGTTCTGGTAGCCTTCGTTGCGGGTGGCTGTGTCTCAAATTGTCAGATTTCACTGTTTGTGTAAATTTCTTGATATTTTTTTTTTTTTACAGAAAGTGGTGTAAATAAAATTTATATATAATGTGTGCTAAAAAACAACTTAAGAGTGATTGTCGAGGTGCTATTGTTGCTTTGCATGCATGTGGGAAATCACAGAGACAGATAGCTAAGGAATTAAACATATCCCAAGTACCGTTAATTTATGGGTTTCACGGGCTAAGAACAATGGTGGCCTAACCACGCCAGTCCCTAAAAAACGATCTGGCAGACCGAGAAAAACAAATTCGCGAACAGACAAACTTATGAAACATTTAGTATTGAAAAACCCAACAATAACTGCGAAAGAAATAAAATTAATATGAATAATTTGTTATCTGGTGTTTCTGAACGAACTATCCAGGAGCGGCTCCAAAAAGAACTCGGATTACCATCTCGCCATGCTGCTAAGAAACCGTTCATTAATGAAAAAATGCGTAAAAAACGTGTCGCATTTGTAAAAAATACATTCATTGGACTGTTGATGACTGGAAGAAGGTTTTATAGCGATGAGTTGACATTTTTGACATTCAGAAGTTGTCCAAAAAAGGTTCGCCGGCCTATTGGCTCAAATAGGATGGACCCTAAATACACCCTAAAGACAATGAAACACCCTCCAAGTGTGATGGTTTGGGGTTGTTTCGGTTACTATGGGCGTCGGAAACTTAATTTTCTTCCGAAGAACACAACTATGAATGGTGCACGGTATTTAGCAATGCTACAGGATAAACTTCCAATGGCAATGGCAATCCAAAGGACAAAAACATACATGCATGATGGTGCACCATGTCACAGGGCCAAAATAGTGACAAAATGGATTACTGACAATAAATTTGATATTTTGGATTGGCCTGGTAATAGTTCAGATCTCAATCCGATAGAAAATCTGTGGCTAATAATAAAAAATAAGGTTGAATGCCACGACACTGGCTCAGTCGAAAAATTACAAGAGGCCATCAAAAAGGTATGGTGCAAGGAAATATCAGTGGAAGTTTGTCAAAACTTGATTAAATCCATGCCAAAACGTCTAGAACAAGTCATCCAAACCAAAGGACAGATGACAAAATACTAATATAAGGTTAGTATACATTTAAACATTGTTTTTATGTAAAAAATACAAATTTCAAGGGTGATCGGATACTTTTCGCGGGCACTGTATATAATATATATATATATATATATATATATATATATATATATATGCGCAATAAAATCAGAGAACAGCACGTGATCTTTTTAATAAGCAAAGAACCACAAGGAAAAGGAAAAGGAAACACGAAATCCGAGCGGTTTCGTGATACATTCACATCTTCAGGAATATTCTGGAAGGAGCACGTGTCGACGATTGCACCATGTCTTTTGTTTCCTTAGATTCTTACCACTTAATTGCCTGTTTAATTAAATACTATTTCTAATAACTGTTATAATTTTCTTTTTTTTTGTGTACGTGTTAATTGTCTAATTTCCTTCATATAGTTTTTATGTATTCAATAATTTAGTAGCCTTTAGATTAAGTTATCTACTGAGGAAAAAATCTTTGGATTGTTTTATTGTTGTTTTTTAAATTGAGTTGCCTATTGGGGAATTTTTTCGCTTGTGTATTTAATTCATTTACTTGGTAAATTCTGTCTATTTCTTTCTTGTCCCTGAAGATGTGAATATATCACGAAAGCGCTCGGATTTCGTGTTTCCTTTTCCTTTTCCCTGTGGTTCTTTGCATATATATATATATATATATATATATATATATATGTGTGTGTGTGTGTGTGTGGTGTGTGTGTGTGTGTTTTGAATAATAAGCCATTTCACTCTGAAATAAACTAAAGATAAAAAAAAGGCGCTTCCACATTAAAAATGTAAAATCCTTGAGTAATTATTTAAAAGGGCGAAGCAGGAAAATTCGATGCATTTTTTATACTTATGACGATAAAAATTATCTTTTATTCACTTAACCCAGTCGACATTTTAGTCAATAAATTGTAACAAAAATCAAAAGTTCCATAAATTTAAATAAAATCAATAACAATTTTAGGGGTAAATAAATGATCTCTTCTAATATATAATTTATTGCATAATTTTCCAGAAAGAGATGTTAAAATATAACAATATATTTGTGTGTATGAAAGAAAAACGACCTCGTCAAACATTTTTGGATGCATTCGAACACCAAGAAGCAACATCTAGAATTTATTTATTCCATTTTTTTTTTTTTATGCAAGAAGAAGGGATTATGGTCAAACGCCTGCAAAAATGCTCTCGCCACTATAGAAGGAGAAGGAGAACGAGAGAGCCAAATTTAATGTCCAGAGCTTTCAAGATACCAAGACACTCTGCGTTTGAAAGATTGGAGGCCATAGACAGGGGAAAAGATGGATTGAGGAAGGTAGTTCCAGAGTTGACCGGTTGAGTAGATGAAAGATTGAGAATACCGAAGAGAGAGGGATTGAAGACAGTTAGTAAGAGGCGGGAAGTTCATTCTTTTGATTCTACCCGTTCAAGCAGAGCTGTGTGGGTTGAGCCTATCCACATATTAGAAGCGTACTCCATACAGGGGGCAGACAGGACCACTGTACAGAGAGCGCAACTGAGCTGGAATTGGTACAGCACACCTGGCCTCTTAGAATTTGTTTTAAAAAGAGAGTGTATATATGATCTTTCCGGGAAAGATCATATATACCGTATTTCCCGGCGTATAGCGCGCACCCTAATTTTGAAGAGAAAATTATTTTGAAGAGAAAATTTAGGAAAATAAAAATTTAGGAAAAATTATACCTCCTACCTCACTTCACATGTACAATTTTAACGAGTTAATTTTAACGCAGGGTGATTTTTGGAGTATTTTAGGGGAAAAAAAGTGCGCGTTATACGCCGGGAAATACGGTACTTGTATATATCTTTCTGGGAAAGTGCAAAAAACTTCACTTTTTTCTACGTGAAGGTCAAAATATGATAATAAAAACCCACTCTAATAGACAGAGTTTATTTCCACAACAGTTTCGATGCCCACTGGCATCCTCTTCGGGTGGATACAGAAAAACGAATTCGTTTTTCTGTATCCACCCGAAGAGGATGACAGTGGGCATCGAAACTGTTGTGGAAATAAACTCTGTCTATTAGAGTGGGTTTTTATTATCATATTTCCGGGAAAGATCACGAGAAAATGAAACACCAAAATAATATTAAGAAAAGAGGAAGAATTGAGTTATGTATTGTTGAAGATAAAGGGATAGTCGTGTGGAAGATTGTGATGAGTAGACAGCTGAAAGAATTGGATTTTTGGGGTAATAAAAGCCACAATGTTTTCTCTGCACCAGTAAGAGATAGCAGAAAAATCAGAGGTTAGGTGCATCACAGCCCTCCTACGCGAACCATAGAGCGACTGTCGAAAGGGACGCTTTGTGAAGCGGATGGAGAAGTGAAGGACAGAATCATTGGCATAGGACTGGATAGAACAGGAAGTGCGACTTAAAAGATTATTGATAAATAAAAGAAATAGAGTGGGTTACAAGACAAAACCCTGAGGAACACCACGATGAGTAACTTCAGAAGAAGAACAATGGCCATCTTCAACGGCAGCTATAGATCGGCCAGAAAAGATATCAGAGGTGAAGGCATAGATTGAAGGATAGAAACTGAAGGAGGACAGTTTGGAAATTAAGGGTTTGTGCCAGATTCTATCAAAAGCTTTTGATATATCTAGCGCAATAGCAAAGGTTTCACCGAAATCCCGAAAGAAGGATAACCAAGAATCAGAGAGATATACAAGAAGATCGCCAGTAGAGCGTCCCTTGCAGAACCCATACTGACGATGTGAAAGAAGATTGTGAAAAGAGAGGTGTTTAAGAATCTTCCTATTAAGGATAGTTCAAAAACTTTAGAAATGCAAGAAATCAAAGCAATTGGACGATAGTTGGAGGGTTGAGAGCAGTCTGTCTTCTATGGGACAGGCTGAATGAGAGCGAACTTTCAGCAGGAAGGAAAAATACCAGATGAAAGACAAATACGAAAGAGTTTACCTAGACTGGGTGTCAAAACAGAAACACAATTTTTGAGAACAACAGGATAGACACCATCAGAACCCTACGCCTTCCTAAAGTTGAGTCCAGATAGGGCAGAAAAAAACGTATTTGGAAGAAATTCTAATTTTATAATTAAGACAGAAGGGGGAGCAGATACGAGAACAGCACCGAAATCATCCAGAGTTGAGTTGAAGGCAAAAGTTTGAGCAAACAGTTCAGCTTTATCAGAAGGAAAGACGACAACTGAGACGTTAGAATGGAAAAGAGGAGGGAAAGAAGTAAAGTCGTTGGGGAGGTATTTGGTTAATTGCCACAAAGAACGAGAAGAATTAGAATTAGATAGATTTTCACATTTTTGTCTGATGATGAAATTTTTGAGGAGTCGAAGAACAGACTTTTCACGATTCCGGACAGAACTATAAGGAGAGTGGGAGTTATGAGTTGGCTAGCGACGGTATCTTCTGAGAGCCTCCTCTTTGTTGCGGATAGCGTTAGAATAAATAAAAAGTTAAACCAAAGGGGTTTTCTTTTTTTTGCATGTTTGTCTTTTGTATGAATGCTTACTTCAGGTCTATTTCTATTTCGCCTATTTTCCTCTCTAGATTGAGTCTCTTTGCATCAGTTCTGCATCTGTGGAGATATTTTACGATTTGTTTCCGTTGTCAAATAGTGTTCTGATTTTCCTCTCGAGCTTTCTACGTTTTCTCTTTTGTCTCTCTGGAACATGTTTCAGTATTATAGGTTTGGTTTCAGTCTCTATTATACATAATATTTCTTCTGGAGTCTTCTCGTGAAGTAGCAATTTTCAATTTACTTCCTTTAAACCTTTATTTACACTTTCCCAATTTCTTTCTTTGAATTTATGTTTAACTTCAAATATTCCTTCTGACTCTCTGGGATACGTTTTCGGACCTCTGGGTGCTAACTTCAATTGTATATCGATGAGGTTGTGGTCAGAGAACTTTGTGTGCGTTACCTTTTTATTTATTATTATCTCGTTGTTATTTGTCAAAATTAATCTAAAACGTTCTCTTTTCTAGTGGCTTCACAGATTTCCTGGGTAAGGGCGTAATGTTCCATAACATCTTGGGTTCTATCATCTTTTGTAATGTTGCCGTGAAACTTCTCAACATATATAACTTCGTCATTTTTCTTCCATGTTATGAATGGGAAATTAAAATCCCCGCAGATTAGAATATTTGTTGCCGCAGTTTCAAGTAATTTTAACATGTTTTCTATTTCATTTGTAGCAAATTGGAATTAATTTTTTGTGGTGTTTGGTAGTCTGTAGATGTTCATAATGGTTAAGTTCAGTTCTTTCACTTCTTAAATAATAATGTGCTGTTTGATTTGTTTACCTTCACCTCACATGTGTATGTGTTTTTCACGTAGATACAACACCTTCCCCCTCGTCTAGCCACTCTATCTGCTCTGTGTATGTTGTAGTACAGCATTGCTATTTCAGTATCCTCATTGCAGTTTTCACAGCCTTTTTCGCATTTATGTGTGTTTCCGTTAGGCATATGATATCTATGCTGGTTTCCGTAGCTAAATTTTGTAAATATTGTAATTTTCAGCCTGCATGGTCAGTACAGAGGCCTTGTATACTTGTGTATAAAACATTTACAGGGTTTTTAATCTCCGTGTTCGGTTTCCTTATATACTGGTCGTTTCCTGGTCGATGTCGGTTCGTGTTTGGTGTTATTGATAGCGATATTAGCGGTGTCGCCATAGTTTCAGACGCGTTTTTTATTGAAAGTTATTAAATATCATGAGTAAAATGACATAACGAGGCTTAGACGACTTGGTTAGGTTACGTTAATACAGTCGGGTTATTTAGATTAGGTTGTCACCAACAACAATCGAAAATGTGAAAATCTCAAGGTTTCGGAAAGTGTGTGTGTGTGTGTGTGTTGTGTGTGTGTGTGTGTGTGTGTTGTGTTCGTGTTTGTTTTCAAGTTTACTTCCTTCCTGCTCAAAGTGGAGGGAAAATTAAAAAAAAATTATATTTTACATTTTTGCATTTAGATAGGAACAAGTGCTTTTGAAATATATTTCATAAAATCAACGTTTTCATAAAATCAAAGTTAAATACAGCGTTTTCACCCATATATATATATATATATATATATATATATATATATATATATGGGATGAATTTCACAATTAAACGCGTGAAATGAATGAATGATGCAAATCCACAAGGAAAAAGAAAAATGATTCCAAGGCCTTTCGTGTGTTCAGAAGTACATTCCCTGACGAGGTGTACTTCTGAATGCACGAAAGGCCTTGGAATCATTTTTCTTTTTCCTTGTGGGTTTGCATATATATATATATATATATATATATATATGTGTGTGTGTGTGAAAATGAACAATGATGAATAAAATAATCCATATTCATTTTTACATGAAGAACCAAAATCGCTTAATGCGAGTTTGGATAAAAATTTTATTTGTTGCTTTCTATTTTTGTTTGTGTCACAACCCTACGATCTACCATTTCTATGGTTTAGTCGTATCCATATTTCCATTTTTCATTTGTTACAGAATTTATTATAATTAATTATGGTTGTCTTGCATCTCACCCTCGTTCCTAGATTATGCATACACATTGCATATAACAGGATTGGAACCCGGAGTTGTACTTAGTCCTCAATACCCACTCTTTGTCTTTAATTCGTTTCTTTTGAATAGTTCCAATAATGACTTGTACTGTACGTACAAATTAAATAACTATGACGTCATAAAGTAACTTAATTCCCTTCACATTTTCCCGTCATTAATTTCCCCTTCATCATATCTCTAGTATACAATGTATGTAAATTCTTTAACATAATAATATAAAAAAACTGTACACTCTATACGTCATTATTTATATGTTGTTCATTCATACATCCATGTCCTTTCTTGACCTTTATCTTTTGTTAATTTTATTAATTATTCATTCAGCTACCTATTGTCAACCTGTTGTGTGACTACCAATACGAGTACAATAGTTTATGCATTCGTACATGTCCACTGAGGACGTACATAATTACCTTACATGTAAGTACGTTCACATGTATTCCTTTTACTCTTTCTTTTAAGTGCGTTCACCTCTTGCAATGAACTCGAAAATGCTTATGCAAGTGTACGCAATTCGATGATTACAGCATGAATTCAACATCTGAAAACGAAAAATCTCCTCTCGCTCTAATTCCAATATATAACACATCATCATGCGTTATGTTAAATAATGTGTGTCATGTGTATATATAAATTATCTCGTATGTGCCCATGTACTTTGTGTTGTACTAATAACCATATATAAATATAAAAACACTAAGAATTGGAAACGACGTAATGTACTTTAATGAAACTTTAATTAAACGATAATAATTTAATATATAATGTAATAATGTACTTTAAATGGAAATGTAATTAAACGATACTAAGTGAATATGAACTAATCCATAATCGTAATCATAATTGTAATAAACCAAAATTAAAATGTACTCAGTAATGTACTTAAATTGTACTCATGTACTACTCCGAAATTATGTCGCCTTTAGAAATATATACTCGGCGAAAATACGATCATTTTTTTTTTTTTTTTTTTTTTTTTTTTTCCGTTGGGATAAATTTTTATGTGCTTTCTACTTTGCCAAATAATTGGTGACTTGCTCTTTTTAAAATTTCTTAATCATTTTTAGATTTAGCTTAATAATGAATTCTGAGAAACTTTTTGCAATGTTCATAAATTGTATACATTCTCTCTTCGTTATAAAAGATGAAGTCATGTCTTGCCTAAGCATTTAATTGTAAATCTTAAACCTTTAATTTTTACTCATATGCATATTTTAGTGTAAAGATGCATAGTTCAATTTCCACTTTTAGTTAACTTGGCAGATCATGATAACATCAGATCTGAAAACACGCGGTTTAAGATAAAAATATGGCTTCATCTTCAAATATCTTGTTTATTCACTTAAACATTACCACGGCTAAAAAATTTACTTTATTTTTAACTATTGTGCAAAATAATACAGCCTATTCAACAATTAATAATGATGATGTTAGTAGATTCGGGGTATATAAACCCCAATAATTCCTTCCATGTTCATTCTGATTCCAACGACGAGGCTGAGTAGTACCTGTACATTTTAGCAGTAAATTACAGTAAAAGAAAGTCTTTATCTTCTCCTTCGAGCCGTGCTCTCTTCAGGAATTTAGTCAGTAAAATCTCCCGATACGTTAAAAGAAGAATCGGGGGGAACCCTCAGAGAATTTAATAAGCCTCTCAGAATCCTCCGAGCCACTAAAGAAGAACTCGGAGAGTCGTATAGAAGAAACTCCTGCAAGTAACAGATCCGTTGCTGCCTCCCAACCAAAACCCCGGTCGATTCGAAGCAACCCAGGGCCATAGACGGAGGGGTTAACATACATATATATATATATATATATATATATATAAGGGTGTCACTTATTTTTCAACTTTTACGTTTCCGTGCTCTGACCCCATCAAAGTATGTCATATGATGTAAAATCACTGTGTACAAAGTTTTATTGAGATATTTTAATATTTAGAGGTCGCTCAACGGCTTCGAAGTATTGGATACGAGATTCTCAGAAAGTATGAATATAAACAATTTCCAAATGCATTTAAACAATTTATTATGTTCCTACATTAGCAGGAAGTGCACAAGACATTATCATAATATTAAGATAAAGTAAATTAACATCAGACAGTAGCGTAATTATTATGATTAATCATTATTTCCAGTCAAGGTATGCTTCTGTCCCCATGTGCAATGCTTGCGATGGTCTTCAGCAACCTGGAGAAGAAACGGGAGTTGTTCTTCATCTTTGGTTAGGTATCCAGAAAAATCCTGGATGAGAGCAACTCCACGTTCAGCGAAGTCATTTGTTACAGTTAGAGTTTTTACAGTCTCTTTCGCAGTCTGGTAATGGGTATCCTCTTCCCATTGCTCAGCAATTTTCTCCAAGAATTCATCTGGGAGGTTGAGCTTCGTGAACAATGATTTTGTGTTTTTTGTTACAAAGTTTTCCAAGCTTTTTTCTTTCACAGTATCCGGATCAACAATCACACGCTTTGGAGGGTTCTCTTGTCCATCAACACTAGTCAAAGATATGACCATGCGATTTTTGATATCAGGGAGGACATCGTCATCGAAAAAAGCAAGACCCACCAGCTCTTCAGACAAATACCATAAATTTGCTGCCATCTTCTGTGAAGTTACCATGGCAATGCGTGGATGGATGTTTGAATACTTTATTAGTAACTGTAGGAGATGAAGGTCATTTTGGGGAGCACTAATGGCGCAAGGGCACGTGATCCAAGCTTTCACATAGATGCATACAATAAAAATGCAAAAGTCGCGAAGTCCTCTTTCCTCACGGTTTGTTAACTTAAATTGTGATCTGAACATCCAAATCTTTAAGGAATAGATTGCCTTTGACATCCATCGTGCCTGATGCATCGCTCTGGGAGCATGAAAAACTACACGATTAGAGACAGCAGCAAAAACAGACATGCCAGTTCAAGTAGCTCCTTATAGTCATCTCGCGCGATTTTTGTAGTCATTGCAGATTTAGAGAAACTAATGAGACCTTTCTTTACATCAGCGACAGCAGACGTGGCAATTTCATCAGTGGTGGAGTCTTCATACCTCTTTGGATCAATGTCGTCCCACTTTCCTTGAAATCACTTAAAAAGTTGGATATCTGTAGCTAATGTGGGGCCCATGCATTCTTTAAAAGCTGCTGCAGCCAAAAGTTCGATGATGTGATGTCTGCAGGCCAGATGGAGTAGGTCACGTTTCAGCATCTGCTGTAAATTAACGCAAGTCCCAAGAAGCTGATGTACTCCCTGACCTGTTATTATGACAGGAAGACGATCAATTTTTTTTCTTTCCAGTAATTTCCGGTAATAATTTACCATCCCAGTGTACAGTAAGAGGTACATTCGGCTTAAAGTTTTTCATGATGGTCATAGAGAGTGCCTCCCTTTGCTTCTTTCGTTCACGTCGGATGGTCTCTCGATTCACAGCAAGATCAAGATACCATGGCTGAAACTTTTCGCAGTCTCCGCAATAATCATAGTAGCAGCACGATCAGATACTTTACAGCGATCTAGAACTGCTATGAGACCAGGCGTGATGACTTCTTTTCTTCCCCGCTTGAAAGGGGTTTCTGCCTACTTGTTCCAGGAACAGCTTCAGGTTCTGATTCCTCTTCCTCAAACGTCGATGAACTGCTGCTCTCTAGTGTAACAGAATCTAACAATGAATCTTTGCTTTGTTCTGCCTTTCGCTTTCGACTTTGTTCGCTCAACACATGTTTCTCCTTCTTTGCCTCCTTCTGCTGTAGCGCAATATCAGCAGAAGACATTGTTCCACGACGGCCTTTTTCACGCTGAGCAGTGAGAAACTGCTTATCCTCCTCCATTTTGATTATGTCGAGGGCATTTGCATGAGCGATATCAAAGAGGTCGTGAAAACAATCCTTGAACATGCTCTCATTCTTAGCCTGTACTTCTGTCTTGCGGGATGCATTTTTCTTCAATGCTTTCCATCGTGAGAAGAGTTTTTCCAGTTTTCTGATTGCGTCTTGTTTGTGTTGAGTTGGAGTTCGGGCACGATTCCAAAACTCCTCAATTTTTTCAGTTGTCATTGACGAAGTCTCTCTTATCGTCTTTTTTATATGTAAATGAAGGAAAAAGGACAGAGTCTGAAGATTTGATGGCAATTTACCACCTCTAATATCATTCTCACACTTTTCAATCAAGTAAACCTTAGTTTTCTTTCGAGTCTCCATCATTAGATGATAAATATATTTTGCTATATAAATTTACACCTGAAAATAAAAAATAAGTGTTATAGTTATTATGCAATAAAAAACCCTAATACACACATATCCTACTATTAAGACTAAAATAGCACACACTAATGCAAACACATCCTACCATTAAGGCGACTGAAATGATACTGGGGTGAGGCATAGAAAGGAAGTGCATTTCAATTTAGGAAAAGTAACGACGCGTCATCAAAATTTTAATGGCCTTGAGCGACCTCTAAATATTAATATTTTCTCATGAAACTTCATAATCAGCGTTTTTACATCCAATGTCACATTTCTAGAGGGTCAAACCGAAACTTTTTCATGGTTCAATTCTTACCATACAATTAAGTGATACCCTAATATATATATATATGTTAACCCCTCCGTCTATGGCCCTGGGGTGGTTCGGAGTCGACGGGGGTTCTGGTTAGGAAACAGCAACGGATCTGTTACTTGCAGTAGTTTCTTCTATACTACTCTCCGAGTTCTTCTTTAGTGGCTCGGAGGATTCTGAGAGGCTTATTAAATTCTTTGAGGTTTCTCTCCGATTCTTCTTGTAGCTTATCGGGAGATTCTAATAACTAAGTTCTTCTGAAGAGAGCACGGCTCGAAGGGGAAAATAAAAAGTTTCTCTTACTGTAATTTACTTCTAAACTGTTACAGGTAATGCTCAGCCTCGTAGTTGGAATCAGAACGAACATGGAAGAAATTGGTGGGGTTTATATACCCCGATTCTACTAACATCATCATTATTAAATGTTGAAGTGGCTGCATTATTTTTGCACAATATTTGAAAATAAAGTAAATCTTTTAGCTGTGGTAAGGTTTAAACGAATAAACAAGATATTTGAAGATGAAGCCATATTTTTATCTTAAATTGCGTATTTTCAGATCTGATGTTATCATGATCTGCCAAGTTAACTAAAAGTGAAAATTGAACTATGCATCTTTACACAAATCTGCATATGAGTAAAAATTAAAGGTTTAAGATTTACAATTAAATGCTTAGGCAAGACATGACTTCATCTTTTATAACGAAGAAAGAATGTATACAAAACATGACATGGCAAAAGTTACTCAGGATTCATTATTAAGCTAAATCTAAAAAAATGATTATGAGATTTTAAAAAACAACAGGTCATCAATTATTTGGCAAAGAAAGCACATCAAAATTATTCCAACGAAAATAATAATAAAAAAAATAACAACAGTATCGCCGATTCTACATTCCTTATGGCGACATAATGTCGGGTCGGACATTGAGTACATTGTAATTTTGGTCTACTGTAACTATGATTATAAATACCAATTCATTTATTATCGTTAACTACAACTCCATTAAAGTACATTGACTTCGTCATTTAGTGCATTACATCATTAAGTACAGTTTCATTAAAGTACATTACATTATATTAAATTAAAGTATTACAGTTAATTATAATTAAACAGTTATTGTAACTTTGTTTTGTTACAGTGTTTCATATTAATAGACAATTAAGATGTTAGAAATATAATACAAAGTACATGGCACATACGGTATGGATGAATATGGTTGAATAATAATATTTATACTACATAACATATAAATAATGACTTCTATAGAGTGTACAGTTTTTATTATGATGATAAAGAATTTTCATACATTGAACACTAGAGATATGATGAAGGGAAATTAATGACGGGAAAATGTGACGTCATAGTTATTGAATTTGTACGTATAGTACAAATCATTATTAGGAAGATTTACAAGAACGAATTAGAGACAAAGAGTGGGTATTAATGACTAAGAAGTACAACTACGGGTTCCAATCCTGTTATATGCAATGTGTATGCATAATCTAGGGTCGAGGGTGAGATGCAAGACAATTCATAATTAATTATAATAACTTCTATAACAAATGGAAAATGGATAATGGATACGACTAAACCATAGAAATGGTAGATCGTAAGTTATGACACAAACAAAAGTAGAAAGCTACAAGTAAAATTATTGTCCAAACTCGCGTTAAGCGATTTTGGTTCTTAGGTAAAAATGAATATTGATTATTCATTGTTCATTTTTTACATTGATCTCCCTTTAAAAATGATATTTATACAATAATATAATAGGGTACAATTCATACAATAGAATTAAGAGAATAACATCCTAACTAATTCAAGTTAGATGACGAATTTTTCTTTATAATACAAATTTATACAGAACGATTTCGCGTGGTTGAGTGCAATGCAGAGTAATCAAATTTTTAACATGACACTCGCTCAGAGGCTATTATAAAATATAAAAATTCAAAGATTAAAACTTTAATTTATGCAAACAGAATAAAAGGATTAATACGTTAATTTAGACAAACAATTAAGTTGGACAAACAATGATAGTTAAATTTTTTTACAAACTTTTATTTTTCTGTGGGAAAAATTACATACATAATGAGTAGTAGATAAAAAGGGAAAAACGTAAATCGTACAATCTATAAACTAATTTTTTATTGACTATTGTAGGTAAAAATCGGATTACGTAGTGGATGATGTATAGACCTGTGGTCTAGTGTGTATGTGTGTGTATTAGATACAAAGTGTGTATCTTATAATTTTGAGGGACAGATTAGCTGAGAGGATTGTTAAATTAACTGAATAAATGCCTGAGCAAAAATTTATATATAGTTAGCAAAAATGCTGAAGACTATAAATAGCATAGTTAGCACTTACACGCAATGAAATAGTTTATTATGATCTCCAATGATTTTAGCATAAAGTTTGTGTATATAGTATATATAGTGTGCATACATGCGTGTGTATGTGTAGCGATTTGGAAGGTTTTTGAATTAACAAAGTTTTAAAAATAATGTATAATAATTTAAGATGGGTTTAGGGTTATAAAATCTTTTAAGTTTAAGTCAGTTATTGTTATTATTATTATCATTATTATTATTATTATTATAAAATCCTTTAAGCTCAAGGTCAATTATTATAAAATTCTAAATTACAGGTAGTATTAATGATGGTGTATGCATATAAGTTTCATGTGAAAGTGACTTGAAGTGCGGAAGGAAAATGAATTCGAATATGTATGAAAAAGTAATAGAATTCAATTTGGATTATCGATTTTACGTAATTAAATCAGTTACACGTATATTAAGGTAATAAAAAAAACGTACTTAGAGGACCTTACAATTAATGAAAGTACATCTCACGGTTTTAAAATTGAATTTTGACACACAATTAATTAAATTCGACTACGACAATTACTCAGTATTAATCGAATTAAAAAAAATTAAGAATTACAAATTAAAAATATAAATCAATTATGCATTTTAATGAGCTAACATAATTTTATAATATTCTTAAAAATAAAAGTAAATCGAACCATAGATGAATTCGACCAAGAATAAAAAAGTTATTGAAATGGAAGGAAAGCATTTCGAACAATCTTTTCTTTTAATAATTTCAATTAAATTTTTCATTAAAAATTATTTTTATATAATAAAAAAAAATAAAAAAAGGTTTAATAATTTTTGCATGTTAAGTAGAAAAATCATACTTTCGTTGAATGTTGATAGAATTTGAATTATTTGATTTTTTTAATCTGAAAACTTGTTTGCATATAGACAAATACATCTGTTTTATTGTGTAGAAGTTTTATTAAAAATTAAATGACTGAAATTTAGGGTATGTGCGGTCATACGGGTAAATTTCCCGATCGTACAGAGCAGGATAAATTAGGTACATGATCGATTAATTGTTACGCTATTTCTGTCACCATATAATCAAAATAATTATAAAACTCGTTAAAAACTTTTGTAAAAACGGTTTTGGTCGACACTGGGTTCAACTGGGGTTGGGGTGTTAAAGTAAAAATAAAATAAAAAAACAAAGTTTGGAGTACTACATTCGGAGGAATTGAGTGACTAAGCGGGGGTATAAAGTCTGAAATTGACAATACGTCTTTCGTGAGCACTTTGCTCTTTAAATAAAGATTGCTTGTCACACTACTTAAAAATTAAAAGAGTTCAACAAACGGAGGGACGGCATGTTCCTCATATACATTACAATAATTACCAAAATCGTTACAACCTTTGTAAAAACGGTTTTGTTACAAATAATAAAATACATAACTATATTTATATACGCAACAATGGCATGAAAAGAAAAGACAGATCGGTCAATTTCCTTCTTACAACAAAAAAAAGTTAAACTAAAGACACAAACCGGTCAATTTAGGTTGAATTTAATTCTCTTTTACAACAAAAAAAGGTTGAATTAAATTCTTAACTTACATTTTCTTAAATTAAATTCTCTTAAATTACAAAGAAAAAGTTGAATTCAATTGACTGCATTGAAATGACTGGGACTTGAAACCTGACTTAAAACAAAACTCTGACTTAAAACAAAACTCTGACTTAAACAAAACTCTGACTTAAAACAAAAACAAAACGGTTTTGTTACAATAATAAAAATACATAACTATATATTTATATACGCAACAATGGCATGAAAAGAAAAGACAGATCGGTCAATTCCTTCTTACAAACAAAAAAAAAGTTAAACTAAAGACACAAACCGGTCAATTTAGGTGAATTTAATTCTCTTTACAACAAAAAAAGGTTGAATTAAATTCTTAACTTACATTTTCTTAAATTAAATTCTCTTAAATTACAAAGAAAAAGTTGAATTCAATTGACTGCATTGAAATGATGGGACTTGAACCTGACTTAAAACAAAAACTCTGACTTAAACAAAACTCTGACTTAAACAAAACTCTGACTTAAAACAAAAACTCTGACTTAAAACAAAACTCTGACTTCAATAAAACTCTGACTTAAAATAAAACTCTGACTTCAAATAAAACTCTGACTTGAACTCTATCAAGTATTTTGAAACTAACTTGCTCTACAAGTATTCTTGAAACTAACTTGAACCCTATCAAGTATCTTGAAACTAACTTGAACCCTATCAAGTATTCTTGAAACTAACTTGAACTCTATCAAGTATTCTTGAAACTAACTTGAACTCTATCAAGTATTCTTGAAACTAACTTGAACTCTATCAAGTATTCTTGAAACTTAAACTGTAACTGAACGCTTGTCAAGTATCTTGAAACTTAAACTGTCTAACTTGAACGCTTGTCAAGTATCTTGAAACTTAAACTGTCTAACTTGAACGCTTGTCAAGTATTTCTATAAATCTCTGGGGCGGTTGTCCCTTTTGGCGCAACCTTCTGACTTCAAAAAACTGACTTCAAAAAATGACTTCAAAAAATGACTTCAAAATTACTTCAAGTATCTCTCTAAATCTATAAACTCTCTATAAACACTCTCTTTCTTAATTTGCAAGTCAATTCAATTCAATAATTTGAAAAAATTTGCAAACAAAATAAAAAATGTAAACAACATTTCACTCGAATGTACGTGTGAAAGTACGGTACTATTATGTTTGGTACATAAAATAAAATATTCTATACTGAATATAATAGTGAAAATAACTTTGAAATTAACTCTGTGACAATTAACTCTGTGACAATTAACTTCTGTGACAATTAACTTCTGTGACAATTATTCTGTGACAATATTGTTTTCAATAAAAAAATGTATCACTGGTGTCTGAAGTGTTCACTGTGTTTTGTGTTAATTCTGGCTCAATATTAAATATTAACTGTTGATAATACTGACTTTTCAAATGTTTTAGAGATTATTTAAAAAAGAGTTTTTGTACTTAACAAGATTCCTACGGCGAAATCCTTAGAGACGTGTCCTGAAGACGTGTCTTGCTGGCTACTTCTTCTTGGATGAAAAAAAAACTAGGCGTGGAGAACTTGGAGTCGTGACACACCGGTTCAAGGTGGATGTTACGAACTAGAAGTCGTGACACGCCGGTCAAATGGTTTTATCCTGATGCAGGGTAATTCTATCCTGGCCAAAGAGTGGCCACTTGTTAAAATCCTCTTCTTAAAAATATTCTTTAATCCTGGGGCAGGGTCGCCAGACTGTTAACCCCTCCGTCTATGGCCTTGGGGTGGTTCGGGAGTCGACGGGGGTTCTGGTTAGGAGGCAGCAACGGATCTGTTACTTGCAGTAGTTCTTCTATCTACTCTCCGAGTTCTTCTTTAGTGGCTCGGAGGATTCTGAGAGGCTTATTAAATTCTTTGAGGTTTCTCTCGATTTTCTTGTAGCTTATCGGGAGATTCTAATGACTAAGTTCTTCTGAAGAGAGCACGGCTCGAAGGGGAAAATAAAAAGTTTCTTACTGTAATTTACTTCTAAACTGTTACAGGTAGTGCTCAGCCTCGTAGTTGGAATCAGAACGAACATGGAAGAAATTGGGGGTTTATATACCCCGATTCTACTAACATCATCATTATTAAATGTTGAAGAGGCTGCATTATTTTTGCACAATATTGAAAATAAAGTAAATCTTTTAGCTGTGGTAAGGTTTAAACGAATAAACAAGATATTTGAAGATGAAGCCATATTTTTATCTTAAATTGCGTATTTTCAGATTGATGTTATCATGATCTGCCAAGTTAACTAAAAGTGAAAATTGAACTATGCATCTTTACACAAATCTGCATATGAGTAAAAATTAAAGGTTTAAGATTACAATTAAATGCTTAGGCAAGACATGACTTCATCTTTTATAACGAAGAAAGAATGTATACAAAACATGACATGGCAAAAGTTACTCAGGATTCATTATTAAGCTAAATCTAAAAAAATGATTATGAGATTTTAAAAAACAACAGGTCATCAATTATTTGGCAATGTAGAAAGCACATCAAAACTTATTCCAACGAAAATAATAATAAAAAAAATAACAACAGTATCGCCGATTCTACATTCCTTATGGCGACATAATGTCGGGTCGGACATTGAGTACATTGTAATTTTGGTCTACTGTAACTATGATTATAAATACCAATTCATTTATTATCGTTAACTACAACTCCATTAAAGTACATTGACTACGTCATTTAGTACATTACATCATTAAGTACAGTTTCATTAAAGTACATTACATTATATTAAATTAAAGTATTACAGTTAATTATAATTAAACAGTTATTGTAACTTTGTTTTGTTACAGTGTTTCATATTAATAGACAATTAAGATGTTAGAAATATAATACAAAGTACATGTGCACATACGGTATGGATGAATATGGTTGAATAAATTTTTACTACATAACATATAAATAATGACTTCTATAGAGTGTACAGTTTTTATTATGATGATAAAGAATTTTCATACATTGAACACTAGAGATATGATGAAGGGAAATTAATGACGGGAAAATGTGACGTCATAGTTATTGAATTTGTACGTATAGTACAAATCATTATTAGGAAGATTTACAAGAACGAATTAGAGACAAAGAGTGGGTATTAATGACTAAGAAGTACAACTACGGGTTCCAATCCTGTTATATGCAATGTGTATGCATAATCTAGGGTCGAGGGTGAGATGCAAGACAATTCATAATTAATTATAATAACTTCTATAACAAATGGAAAATGGATAATGGATACGACTAAACCATAGAAATGGTAGATCGTAAGGTTATGACACAAACAAAAGTAGAAAGCTACAAGTAAAATTATGTCCAAACTCGCGTTAAGCGATTTTGGTTCTTAGGTAAAAATGAATATTGATTATTCATTGTTCATTTTTTACATTGCTCTCCCTTTAAAAATGATATTTATACAATATATAATAGGGTACAATTCATACAATAGAATTAAGAGAATAACATCCTAACTAATTCAGTTAGATGACGAATTTTTCTTTATAATACAAATTTTATACAGAACGATTTCGCGTGGTTGAGTGCAATGCAGAGTAATCAAATTTAACATGACACTCGCTCAGAGGCTATTATAAAATATAAAAATTCAAAGATTAAAACTTTAATTTTATGCAAACAGAATAAAAGGATTAATACGTTAATTTAGACAAACAATTAAGTTAGACAAACAATGATAGTTAAATTTTTTTACAAACTTTTATTTTTCTGTGGGAAAAATTACATACATAATGAGTAGTAGATAAAAAGGGAAAAACGTAAATCGTACAATCTAAACTAATTTTTTATTGACTATTGTAGGTAAAATCGGATTACGTAGTGGATGATGTATAGACCTGTGGTCTAGTGTGTATGTGTGTGTATTAGATACAAAGTGTGTATCTTATAATTTTGAGGGACAGATTAGCTGAGAGGATTGTTAAATTAACTGAATAAATGCCTGAGCAAAAATTTATATATAGTTAGCAAAAATGCTGAAGACTATAAATAGCATAGTTAGCACTTACACGCAATGAAATAGTTTATTATGATCTCCAATGATTTTAGCATAAAGTTTGTGTATATAGTATATATAGTGTGCATACATGCGTGTGTATGTGTAGCGATTTGGAAGGTTTTTGAATTAACAAAGTTTTAAAAATAATGTATAATAATTTAAGATGGTTTAGGGTTATAAAATCTTTTAAGTTTAAGTCAGTTATTGTTATTATTATATTAATTATTATATTATTATTATAAAAATCCTTTAAGCTCAAGGTCATTATTATAAAATTCTAAATTACAGGTAGTATTAATGATGGTGTATGCATATAAGTTTCATGTGAAAGTGACTTGAAGTGCGGAAGGAAAATGAATTCGAATATGTATGAAAAGTAATAGAATTCAATTAGGATTATCGATTTTACGTAATTAAATCAGTTACACGTATATTAAGTATAAAAAAACGTACTTAGTGGACCTTACAATTAATGAAAGTACATCTCACGGTTTTAAAATTGAATTTTGACACACAATTAATTAAATTCGACTACGACAATTACTCAGTATTAATCGAATTAAAAAAAATAAGAATTACAAATTAAAAATATAAATCAATTATGCATTTTAATGAGCTAACATAATTTTATAATATTCTTAAAAATAAAAGTAAATCGAACCATAGATGAATTTCGACCAAGAATAAAAAAAGTTATTGAAATGGAAGGAAAGCATTCGAAACAATCTTTTCTTTTAATAATTTCAATTAAATTTTTCATTAAAAATTATTTTTATATAAAAAAAAAAATAAAAAAAGGTTTAATAATTTTTGCATGTTAAGTAGAAAAATCATACTCTTTCGTTGAATGTTGATAGAATTTGAATTATTTGATTTTTTTAATCTGAAAACTTGTTTGCATATAGACAAATACATCTGTTTTATTGTGTAGAAGTTTTATTAAAAATTAAATGACTGAAATTTAGGGTATGTGCGGTCATACGGGTAAATTTCCCGATCGTACAGAGCAGGATAAATTAGGTACATGATCGATAATTGTTACGCTTTTCTGTCACCATATAATCAAAATAATTATAAAACTCGTTAAAAACTTTTGTAAAAACGGTTTTGGTCGACACTGGGTTCAACTGGGGTTGGGGTGTTAAAGTAAAAATAAAATAAAAAAACAAAGTTTGGAGTACTACATTCGGAGGAATTGAGTGACTAAGCGGGGGGTATAAGTCTGAAATTGACAATACGTCTTTCGTGAGCACTTTGCTCTTTAAATAAAGATTGCTTGTCACACTACTTAAAAATTAAAAGAGTTCAACAAACGGAGGACGGCATGTTCCTCATATACATTACAATAATTACCAAAATCGTTACAACCTTTGTAAAAACGGTTTTGTTACAAATAATAAATACATAACTATATATTTATATACGCCAATGGCATGAAAGAAAAGACAGATCGGTCAATTTCCTTCTTACAAACAAAAAAAAAGTTAAACTAAAGACACAAACCGGTCAATTTAGGTTGAATTTAATTCTCTTTTACAACAAAAAGGGTTGAATTAAATTCTTAACTTACATTTTCTTAAATTAAATTCTCTTAAATTACAAAGAAAAAGTTGAATTCAATGACTGCATTGAAATGACTTGGACTTGAAACCTGACTTAAACAAAACTCTGACTTAAACAAAAACTCTGACTTAAAACAAACTCTGACTTAAAACAAAACAAAAACGGTTTTGTTACAAATAATAAAATACATAACTATATATTATATACGCAACAATGGCATGAAAAGAAAGACAGATCGGTCAATTTCCTTCTTACAAAAAAAAAAAGTTAAACTAAAGACAACAACCGGTCAATTTAGGTTGAATTATTCTCTTTTACAACAAAAAAAGGTTGAATTAAATTCTTAACTTACATTTTCTTAAATTAAATTCTCTTAAATTACAAGAAAAAGTTGAATTCAATTGACTGCATTGAAATGACTTGGGACTTGAACCTGACTTAAACAAAACTCTGACTTAAAACAAAACTCTGACTTAAAACAAAACTCTGACTTAAAACAAAACTCTGACTTAAAACAAAACTCTGACTTCAAATAAAACTCTGACTTCAAATAAAACTCTGACTTCAAATAAAACTCTGACTTGAACTCTATCAAGTATCTTGAAACTAACTTGCTCTATCAAGTATTCTTGAAACTAACTTGAACCCTATCAAGTATTCTTGAAACTAACTTGAACCCTATCAAGTATTCTTGAAACTAACTTGAACTCTATCAAGTATCTTGAAACTAACTTGAACTCTATCAAGTATTCTTGAAACTAACTTGAACTCTATCAAGTATTCTTGAAACTTAAACTGTCTAACTGAACGCTTGAAGTATCTTGAAACTTAAACTGTCTAACTTGAACGCTTGTCAAGTATCTTGAAACTTAAACTGTCTAACTTGAACGCTTGTCAAGTATTTCTATAAATCTCTGGGGCGGTTTGTCCCTTTTGGGCAACCTTCTGACTCAAAAACTGACTTCAAAAAATGACTTCAAAAAATGACTTCAAAATTACTTCAAGTATCTCTCTAAATCTATAAACTCTCTATAAACACTCTCTTCTTAATTTGCAAGTCAATTCAATTCAATAATTGAAAAAATTTGCAAACAAAATAAAAAATGTAAACAACATTCACTCGAATGTACGTGAAAGTACGGTACTATTATGTTTGGTACATAAAATAAAATTATTCTATACTGAATATAATAGTGAAAATAACTTTGAAATTAACTCTGTGACAATTAACTCTGTGACAATTACTTCTGTGACAATTAACTTCTGTGACAATTATTCTGTGACAATATTGTTTTCAATAAAAAAATGTATCACTGGTGTCTGAAGTGTTCACTGTGTTTTGTGTTAATTCTGGCTCAATATTAAATATTACTGTTAATAATACTGACTTTTCAAATGTTTTAGAGATTATTTAAAAAGAGTTTTGTACTTAACAAGATTCCTACGGCGAAATCCTAGAGACGTGTCTGAAGACGTGTCTTGCTGGCTACTTCTTCTTGGATGAAAAAAAAACTAGGCGTGGAGAACTTGGAGTCGTGACAACCGGTTCAAGGGTGGATGTTACGAACTAGAAGTCGTGACACGCCGGTCAAATGGTTTTTATCCTGATGCAGGGTAATTTCTATCCTGGCCAAAGAGTGGCACTTGTTAAAATCCTCTTCTTAAAATATTCTTCTAATCCTGGGGCAGGGTCGCCAGACTGTTAACCCTCCGTCTATGGCCTTGGGGTGGTTCGGAGTCGACGGGGGTTCTGGTTAGGAGGCAGCAACGGATCTGTTACTTGCAGTAGTTTCTTCTATCCTACTCTCGAGTTCTTCTTTAGTGGCTCGGAGGATTCTGAGAGGCTTATTAAATCTTTGAGGTTTCTCTCCGATTCTTTGTAGCTTATCGGGAGATTCTAATGACTAAGTTCTTCTGAAAGAGAGCACGGCTCGAAGGGAAAATAAAAAGTTTCTCTTACTGTAATTTACTTCTAACTGTTACAGTAGTGCTCAGCCTCGTAGTTGGAATCAGACGAACATGGAAGAAATTGGTGGGTTTTATATACCCGATTCTACTAACATCATCATTATTAAATGTTGAAGAGGCTGCATTATTTTTGCACAATATTTGAAAATAAAGTAAATCTTTTAGCTGTGGTAAGGTTTAACGAATAACAAGATATTTGAAGATGAAGCCATATTTTTATCTTAAATTGCGTATTTTCAGATCTGATGTTATCATGACTGCCAAGTTAACTAAAAGTGAAAATTGAAACTATGCATCTTTACACAAATCTGCATATGAGTAAAAATTAAAGTTTAAGATTTACAATTAAATGCTTAGCAAGACATGACTTCATCTTTTATAACGAAGAAGAATGTATACAAAAACATGACATGGCAAAGTTACTCAGGATTCATTATTAGCTAAATCTAAAAAAATGATTATGAGATTTTAAAAAACAACAGGTCATCAATTATTTGGCAATGTAGAAAGCACATCAAAACTTATTCCAACGAAAATAATAATAAAAAAAATAACAACAGTATCGCCGATTCTACATTCCTTATGGCGACATAATGTCGGGTCGGACATTGAGTACATTGTAATTTTGGTCTACTGTAACTATGATTATAAATACCAATTCATTTATTATCGTTAACTACAACTCCATTAAAGTACATTGACTACGTCATTTAGTACATTACATCATTAAGTACAGTTTCATTAAAGTACATTACATTATATTAAATTAAAGTATTACAGTTAATTATAATTAAAACAGTTATTGTAACTTTGTTTTGTTACAGTGTTTCATATAATAGACAATTAAGATGTTAGAAATATAATACAAAGTACATGTGCAATACGGTATGGATGAATATGGTGAATAATAATATTTTTACTACATAAATATAAATAATGACTTCTATAGAGGTGTACAGTTTTTATTATGATGTAAAGAATTTTCATACATGAACACTAGAGTATGATGAAGGGAAATTAATGACGGGAAAATGTGACGTCATAGTTATTGAATTTGTACGTATAGTACAAATCATTATTAGGAAGATTTACAAGAACGAATTAGAGACAAAGAGTGGGTATTAATGACTAAGAAGTACAACTACGGGTTCCAATCCTGTTATATGCATGTGTATGCATAATCTAGGGTCGAGGGTGAGATGCAAGACAATTCATAATTATTATAATAACTTCTATAACAAATGGAAAATGGATAATGGATACGACTAAACCATAGAAATGGTAGATCGTAGTTATGACACAAACAAAAGTAGAAAGCTACAAGTAAAATTATTGTCCAAACTCGCGTTAAGCGATTTTGGTTCTTAGGTAAAAATGAATATTGATTATTCATTGTTCATTTTTACATTGCTCTCCCCTTTAAAAATGATATTTTACAATAATATAATAGGGTACAATTCATACAATAGAATTAAGAGAATAACATCCTAACTAATTCAAGTTAGATGACGAATTTTTCTTTATAATACAAATTTTATACAGAACGATTTCGCGTGGTTGAGTGCAATGCAGAGTAATCAAATTTTTAACATGACACTCGCTCAGAGGCTATTATAAAATATAAAAATTCAAAGATTAAAACTTTAATTTTATGCAAACAGAATAAAGGATTAATACGTTAATTTAGACAAACAATTAAGTTAGACAAACAATGATAGTTAAATTTTTTTACAAACTTTTATTTTTCTGTGGGAAAAATTACATACATAATGAGTAGTAGATAAAAAGGGAAAAACGTAAATCGTACAATCTATAAACTAATTTTTTTATGACTATTGTAGGTAAAAATCGGATTACGTAGTGGATGATGTATAGACCTGTGGTCTAGTGTGTATGTGTGTGTATTAGATACAAAGTGTGTATCTTATAATTTTGAGGGACAGATTAGCTGAGAGGATTGTTAAATTAACTGAATAAATGCCTGAGCAAAAATTTATATATAGTTAGCAAAAATGCTGAAGACTATAAATAGCATAGTTAGCACTTACACGCAATGAAATAGTTTATTATGATCTCCAATGATTTTAGCATAAAGTTTGTGTATATAGTATATATAGTGTGCATACATGCGTGTGTATGTGTAGCGATTTGGAAGGTTTTTGAATTAACAAAGTTTTAAAAATAATGTATAATAATTTAAGATGGGTTTAGGGTTATAAAATCTTTTAAGTTTAAGTCAGTTATTGTTATTATTATTATCATTATTATTATTATTATTATAAAATCCTTTAAGCTCAAGGTCAATTATTATAAAATTCTAAATTACAGGTAGTATTAATGATGGTGTATGCATATAAGTTTCATGTGAAAGTGACTTGAAGTGCGGAAGGAAAATGAATTCGAATATGTATGAAAAGTAATAGAATTCAATTAGGATTATCGATTTTACGTAATTAAATCAGTTACACGTATATTAAGGTAATAAAAAAACGTACTTAGAGGACCTTACAATTAATGAAAGTACATCTCACGGTTTTAAAATTGAATTTTGACACACAATTAATTAAATTCGACTACGACAATTACTCAGTATTAATCGAATTAAAAAAAATTAAGAATTACAAATTAAAAATATAAATCAATTATGCATTTTAATGAGCTAACATAATTTTATAATATTCTTAAAAATAAAAGTAAATCGAACCATAGATGAATTTCGACCAAGAATAAAAAAGTTATTGAAATGGAAGGAAAGCATTTCGAACAATCTTTTCTTTTAATAATTTCAATTAAATTTTTCATTAAAAATTATTTTATATAATAAAAAAAATAAAAAAAAGGTTTAATAATTTTTGCATGTTAAGTAGAAAAATCATACTCTTTCGTTGAATGTTGATAGAATTTGAATTATTTGATTTTTTTAATCTGAAAACTTGTTTGCATATAGACAAATACATCTGTTTTATTGTGTAGAAGTTTTATTAAAAATTAAATGACTGAAATTTAGGGTATGTGCGGTCATACGGGTAAATTTCCCGATCGTACAGAGCAGGATAAATTAGGTACATGATCGATTAATTGTTACGCTATTTCTGTCACCATATAATCAAAATAATTATAAAACTCGTTAAAAACTTTTGTAAAAACGGTTTTGGTCGACACTGGGTTCAACTGGGGTTGGGGTGTTAAAGTAAAATAAAATAAAAAAACAAAGTTTGGAGTACTACATTCGGAGGAATTGAGTGACTAAGCGGGGGGTATAAGTCTGAAATTGACAATACGTCTTTCGTGAGCACTTTGCTCTTTAAATAAAGATTGCTTGTCACACTACTTAAAAATTAAAAGAGTTCAACAAACGGAGGGACGGCATGTTCCTCATATACATTACAATAATTACCAAAATCGTTACAACCTTTGTAAAAACGGTTTTGTTACAAATAATAAAATACATAACTATATATTTATATACGCAACAATGGCATGAAAAGAAAAGACAGATCGGTCAATTTCCTTCTTACAAACAAAAAAAAAGTTAAACTAAAGACACAAACCGGTCAATTTAGGTTGAATTTAATTCTCTTTTACAACAAAAAAGGTTGAATTAAATTCTTAACTTACATTTTCTTAAATTAAATTCTCTTAAATTACAAAGAAAAAGTTGAATTCAATTGACTGCATTGAAATGACTTGGGACTTGAAACCTGACTTAAAACAAAACTCTGACTTAAAACAAAACTCTGACTTAAAACAAAACTCTGACTTAAAACAAAACAAAAACGGTTTTGTTACAAATAATAAAATACATAACTATATATTTATATACGCAACAATGGCATGAAAAGAAAAGACAGATCGGTCAATTTCCTTCTTACAAACAAAAAAAAAGTTAAACTAAAGACACAAACCGGTCAATTTAGGTTGAATTTAATTCTCTTTTACAACAAAAAAAGGTTGAATTAAATTCTTAACTTACATTTTCTTAAATTAAATTCTCTTAAATTACAAAGAAAAAGTTGAATTCAATTGACTGCATTGAAATGACTTGGGACTTGAAACCTGACTTAAAACAAAACTCTGACTTAAAACAAAACTCTGACTTAAAACAAAACTCTGACTTAAAACAAAACTCTGACTTAAAACAAAACTCTGACTTCAAATAAAACTCTGACTTCAAATAAAACTCTGACTTCAAATAAAACTCTGACTTGAACTCTATCAAGTATTCTTGAAACTAACTTGCTCTATCAAGTATTCTTGAAACTAACTTGAACCCTATCAAGTATTCTTGAAACTAACTTGAACCCTATCAAGTATTCTTGAAACTAACTTGAACTCTATCAAGTATTCTTGAAACTAACTTGAACTCTATCAAGTATTCTTGAAACTAACTTGAACTCTATCAAGTATTCTTGAAACTTAAACTGTCTAACTTGAACGCTTGTCAAGTATCTTGAAACTTAAACTGTCTAACTTGAACGCTTGTCAAGTATCTTGAAACTTAAACTGTCTAACTTGAACGCTTGTCAAGTATTTCTATAAATCTCTGGGGCGGTTGTCCCTTTTGGCGCAACCTTCTGACTTCAAAAACTGACTTCAAAAAATGACTTCAAAAAATGACTTCAAAATTACTTCAAGTATCTCTCTAAATCTATAAACTCTCTATAAACACTCTCTTTCTTAATTTGCAAGTCAATTCAATTCAATAATTTGAAAAAATTTGCAAACAAAATAAAAAATGTAAACAACATTTCACTCGAATGTACGTGAAAGTACGGTACTATTATGTTTGGTACATAAAATAAAATTATTCTATACTGAATATAATAGTGAAAATAACTTTGAAATTAACTCTGTGACAATTAACTCTGTGACAATTAACTTCTGTGACAATTAACTTCTGTGACAATTATTCTGTGACAATATTGTTTTCAATAAAAAAATGTATCACTGGTGTCTGAAGTGTTCACTGTGTTTTGTGTTAATTCTGGCTCAATATTAAATATTAACTGTTAATAATACTGACTTTTCAAATGTTTTAGAGATTATTTAAAAAAGAGTTTTGTACTTAACAAGATTCCTACGGCGAAATCCTTAGAGACGTGTCCTGAAGACGTGTCTTGCTGGCTACTTCTTCTTGGATGAAAAAAAACTAGGCGTGGAGAACTTGGAGTCGTGACACACCGGTTCAAGGGTGGATGTTACGAACTAGAAGTCGTGACACGCCGGTCAAATGGTTTTATCCTGATGCAGGGTAATTTCTATCCTGGCCAAAGAGTGGCCACTTGTTAAAATCCTCTTCTTAAAATATTCTTCTAATCCTGGGGCAGGGTCGCCAGACTGTTAACCCCTCCGTCTATGGCCTTGGGGTGGTTCGGAGTCGACGGGGGTTCTGGTTAGGAGGCAGCAACGGATCTGTTACTTGCAGTAGTTTCTTCTATACTACTCTCCGAGTTCTTCTTTAGTGGCTCGGAGGATTCTGAGAGGCTTATTAAATTCTTTGAGGTTTCTCTCCGATTCTTCTTGTAGCTTATCGGGAGATTCTAATGACTAAGTTCTTCTGAAGAGAGCACGGCTCGAAGGGGAAAATAAAAAGTTTCTCTTACTGTAATTTACTTCTAAACTGTTACAGGTAGTGCTCAGCCTCGTAGTTGGAATCAGAACGAACATGGAAGAAATTGGTGGGTTTATATACCCCGATTCTACTAACATCATCATTATTAAATGTTGAAGAGGCTGCATTATTTTTGCACAATATTTGAAAATAAAGTAAATCTTTTAGCTGTGGTAAGGTTTAAACGAATAAACAAGATATTTGAAGATGAAGCCATATTTTTATCTTAAATTGCGTATTTTCAGATCTGATGTTATCATGATCTGCCAAGTTAACTAAAAGTGAAAATTGAACTATGCATCTTTACACAAATCTGCATATGAGTAAAAATTAAAGGTTTAAGATTTACAATTAAATGCTTAGGCAAGACATGACTTCATCTTTTATAACGAAGAAAGAATGTATACAAAACATGACATGGCAAAAGTTACTCAGGATTCATTATTAAGCTAAATCTAAAAAAATGATTATGAGATTTTAAAAAACAACAGGTCATCAATTATTTGGCAAAGTAGAAAGCACATCAAAACTTATTCCAACGAAAATAATAATAAAAAAAATAACAACAGTATCGCCGATTCTACATTCCTTATGGCGACATAATGTCGGGTCGGACATTGAGTACATTGTAATTTTGGTCTACTGTAACTATGATTATAAATACCAATTCATTTATTATCGTTAACTACAACTCCATTAAAGTACATTGACTTCGTCATTTAGTGCATTACATCATTAAGTACAGTTTCATTAAAGTACATTACATTATATTAAATTAAAGTATTACAGTTAATTATAATTAAACAGTTATTGTAACTTTGTTTTGTTACAGTGTTTCATATTAATAGACAATTAAGATGTTAGAAATATAATACAAAGTACATGGGCACATACGGTATGGATGAATATGGTTGAATAATAATATTTATATACATAACATATAAATAATGACTTCTATAGAGTGTACAGTTTTTATTATGATGATAAAGAATTTTCATACATTGAACACTAGAGATATGATGAAGGGAAATTAATGACGGGAAAATGTGACGTCATAGTTATTGAATTTGTACGTATAGTACAAATCATTATTAGGAAGATTTACAAGAACGAATTAGAGACAAAGAGTGGGTATTAATGACTAAGAAGTACAACTACGGGTTCCAATCCTGTTATATGCAATGTGTATGCATAATCTAGGGTCGAGGGTGAGATGCAAGACAATTCATAATTAATTATAATAACTTCTATAACAAATGGAAAATGGATAATGGATACGACTAAACCATAGAAATGGTAGATCGTAAGGTTATGACACAAACAAAAGTAGAAAGCTACAAGTAAAATTATTGTCCAAACTCGCGTTAAGCGATTTTGGTTCTTAGGTAAAAATGAATATTGATTATTCATTGTTCATTTTTTACATTGCTCTCCCCTTTAAAAATGATATTTATACAATAATATAATAGGGTACAATTCATACAATAGAATTAAGAGAATAACATCCTAACTAATTCAAGTTAGATGACGAATTTTTCTTTATAATACAAATTTTATACAGAACGATTTCGCGTGGTTGAGTGCAATGCAGAGTAATCAAATTTTTAACATGACACTCGCTCAGAGGCTATTATAAAATATAAAAATTCAAAGATTAAAACTTTAATTTTATGCAAACAGAATAAAAGGATTAATACGTTAATTTAGACAAACAATTAAGTTAGACAAACAATGATAGTTAAATTTTTTTACAAACTTTTATTTTTCTGTGGGAAAAATTACATACATAATGAGTAGTAGATAAAAAGGGAAAAACGTAAATCGTACAATCTATAAACTAATTTTTTATTGACTATTGTAGGTAAAAATCGGATTACGTAGTGGATGATGTATAGACCTGTGGTCTAGTGTGTATGTGTGTGTATTAGATACAAAGTGTGTATCTTATAATTTTGAGGGACAGATTAGCTGAGAGGATTGTTAAATTAACTGAATAAATGCCTGAGCAAAAATTTATATATAGTTAGCAAAAATGCTGAAGACTATAAATAGCATAGTTAGCACTTACACGCAATGAAATAGTTTATTATGATCTCCAATGATTTTAGCATAAAGTTTGTGTATATAGTATATATAGTGTGCATACATGCGTGTGTATGTGTAGCGATTTGGAAGGTTTTTGAATTAACAAAGTTTTAAAAATAATGTATAATAATTTAAGATGGGTTTAGGGTTATAAAATCTTTTAAGTTTAAGTCAGTTATTGTTATTATTATTATCATTATTATTATTATTATTATAAAATCCTTTAAGCTCAAGGTCAATTATTATAAAATTCTAAATTACAGGTAGTATTAATGATGGTGTATGCATATAAGTTTCATGTGAAAGTGACTTGAAGTGCGGAAGGAAAATGAATTCGAATATGTATGAAAAGTAATAGAATTCAATTAGGATTATCGATTTTACGTAATTAAATCAGTTACACGTATATTAAGGTAATAAAAAAACGTACTTAGAGGACCTTACAATTAATGAAAGTACATCTCACGGTTTTAAAATTGAATTTTGACACACAATTAATTAAATTCGACTACGACAATTACTCAGTATTAATCGAATTAAAAAAAATTAAGAATTACAAATTAAAAATATAAATCAATTATGCATTTTAATGAGCTAACATAATTTTATAATATTCTTAAAAATAAAAGTAAATCGAACCATAGATGAATTTCGACCAAGAATAAAAAAGTTATTGAAATGGAAGGAAAGCATTTCGAACAATCTTTTCTTTTAATAATTTCAATTAAATTTTTCATTAAAAATTATTTTTATATAATAAAAAAAAATAAAAAAAAGGTTTAATAATTTTTGCATGTTAAGTAGAAAAATCATACTCTTTCGTTGAATGTTGATAGAATTTGAATTATTTGATTTTTTTAATCTGAAAACTTGTTTGCATATAGACAAATACATCTGTTTTATTGTGTAGAAGTTTTATTAAAAATTAAATGACTGAAATTTAGGGTATGTGCGGTCATACGGGTAAATTTCCCGATCGTACAGAGCAGGATAAATTAGGTACATGATCGATTAATTGTTACGCTATTTCTGTCACCATATAATCAAAATAATTATAAAACTCGTTAAAAACTTTTGTAAAAACGGTTTTGGTCGACACTGGGTTCAACTGGGGTTGGGGTGTTAAAGTAAAAATAAAATAAAAAAACAAAGTTTGGAGTACTACATTCGGAGGAATTGAGTGACTAAGCGGGGGGTATAAGTCTGAAATTGACAATACGTCTTTCGTGAGCACTTTGCTCTTTAAATAAAGATTGCTTGTCACACTACTTAAAAATTAAAAGAGTTCAACAAACGGAGGGACGGCATGTTCCTCATATACATTACAATAATTACCAAAATCGTTACAACCTTTGTAAAAACGGTTTTGTTACAAATAATAAAATACATAACTATATATTTATATACGCAACAATGGCATGAAAAGAAAAGACAGATCGGTCAATTTCCTTCTTACAAACAAAAAAAAAGTTAAACTAAAGACACAAACCGGTCAATTTAGGTTGAATTTAATTCTCTTTTACAACAAAAAAAGGTTGAATTAAATTCTTAACTTACATTTTCTTAAATTAAATTCTCTTAAATTACAAAGAAAAAGTTGAATTCAATTGACTGCATTGAAATGACTTGGGACTTGAAACCTGACTTAAAACAAAACTCTGACTTAAAACAAAACTCTGACTTAAAACAAAACTCTGACTTAAAACAAAACAAAAACGGTTTTGTTACAAATAATAAAATACATAACTATATATTTATATACGCAACAATGGCATGAAAAGAAAAGACAGATCGGTCAATTTCCTTCTTACAAACAAAAAAAAAGTTAAACTAAAGACACAAACCGGTCAATTTAGGTTGAATTTAATTCTCTTTTACAACAAAAAAAGGTTGAATTAAATTCTTAACTTACATTTTCTTAAATTAAATTCTCTTAAATTACAAAGAAAAAGTTGAATTCAATTGACTGCATTGAAATGACTTGGGACTTGAAACCTGACTTAAAACAAAACTCTGACTTAAAACAAAACTCTGACTTAAAACAAAACTCTGACTTAAAACAAAACTCTGACTTAAAACAAAACTCTGACTTCAAATAAAACTCTGACTTCAAATAAAACTCTGACTTCAAATAAAACTCTGACTTGAACTCTATCAAGTATTCTTGAAACTAACTTGCTCTATCAAGTATTCTTGAAACTAACTTGAACCCTATCAAGTATTCTTGAAACTAACTTGAACCCTATCAAGTATTCTTGAAACTAACTTGAACTCTATCAAGTATTCTTGAAACTAACTTGAACTCTATCAAGTATTCTTGAAACTAACTTGAACTCTATCAAGTATTCTTGAAACTTAAACTGTCTAACTTGAACGCTTGTCAAGTATCTTGAAACTTAAACTGTCTAACTTGAACGCTTGTCAAGTATCTTGAAACTTAAACTGTCTAACTTGAACGCTTGTCAAGTATTTCTATAAATCTCTGGGGCGGTTGTCCCTTTTGGCGCAACCTTCTGACTTCAAAAACTGACTTCAAAAAATGACTTCAAAAAATGACTTCAAAATTACTTCAAGTATCTCTCTAAATCTATAAACTCTCTATAAACACTCTCTTTCTTAATTTGCAAGTCAATTCAATTCAATAATTTGAAAAAATTTGCAAACAAAATAAAAAATGTAAACAACATTTCACTCGAATGTACGTGAAAGTACGGTACTATTATGTTTGGTACATAAAATAAAATTATTCTATACTGAATATAATAGTGAAAATAACTTTGAAATTAACTCTGTGACAATTAACTCTGTGACAATTAACTTCTGTGACAATTAACTTCTGTGACAATTATTCTGTGACAATATTGTTTTCAATAAAAAAATGTATCACTGGTGTCTGAAGTGTTCACTGTGTTTTGTGTTAATTCTGGCTCAATATTAAATATTAACTGTTAATAATACTGACTTTTCAAATGTTTTAGAGATTATTTAAAAAAGAGTTTTGTACTTAACAAGATTCCTACGGCGAAATCCTTAGAGACGTGTCCTGAAGACGTGTCTTGCTGGCTACTTCTTCTTGGATGAAAAAAAAACTAGGCGTGGAGAACTTGGAGTCGTGACACACCGGTTCAAGGGTGGATGTTACGAACTAGAAGTCGTGACACGCCGGTCAAATGGTTTTATCCTGATGCAGGGTAATTTCTATCCTGGCCAAAGAGTGGCCACTTGTTAAAATCCTCTTCTTAAAATATTCTTCTAATCCTGGGGCAGGGTCGCCAGACTGTTAACCCCTCCGTCTATGGCCTTGGGGTGGTTCGGAGTCGACGGGGGTTCTGGTTAGGAGGCAGCAACGGATCTGTTACTTGCAGTAGTTTCTTCTATACTACTCTCCGAGTTCTTCTTTAGTGGCTCGGAGGATTCTGAGAGGCTTATTAAATTCTTTGAGGTTTCTCTCCGATTTCTTCTTGTAGCTTATCGGGAGATTCTAATGACTAAGTTCTTCTGAAGAGAGCACGGCTCGAAGGGGAAAATAAAAAGTTTCTCTTACTGTAATTTACTTCTAAACTGTTACAGGTAGTGCTCAGCCTCGTAGTTGGAATCAGAACGAACATGGAAGAAATTGGTGGGTTTATATACCCCGATTCTACTAACATCATCATTATTAAATGTTGAAGAGGCTGCATTATTTTTGCACAATATTTGAAAATAAAGTAAATCTTTTAGCTGTGGTAAGGTTTAAACGAATAAACAAGATATTTGAAGATGAAGCCATATTTTTATCTTAAATTGCGTATTTTCAGATCTGATGTTATCATGATCTGCCAAGTTAACTAAAAGTGAAAATTGAACTATGCATCTTTACACAAATCTGCATATGAGTAAAAATTAAAGGTTTAAGATTTACAATTAAATGCTTAGGCAAGACATGACTTCATCTTTTATAACGAAGAAAGAATGTATACAAAACATGACATGGCAAAAGTTACTCAGGATTCATTATTAAGCTAAATCTAAAAAAATGATTATGAGATTTTAAAAAACAACAGGTCATCAATTATTTGGCAAGTAGAAAGCACATCAAAACTTATTCCAACGAAAATAATAATAAAAAAAATAACAACAGTATCGCCGATTCTACATTCCTTATGGCGACATAATGTCGGGTCGGACATTGAGTACATTGTAATTTTGGTCTACTGTAACTATGATTATAAATACCAATTCATTTATTATCGTTAACTACAACTCCATTAAAGTACATTGACTACGTCATTTAGTACATTACATCATTAAGTACAGTTTCATTAAAGTACATTACATTATATTAAATTAAAGTATTACAGTTAATTATAATTAAACAGTTATTGTAACTTTGTTTTGTTACAGTGTTTCATATTAATAGACAATTAAGATGTTAGAAATATAATACAAAGTACATGTGCACATACGGTATGGATGAATATGGTTGAATAATAATATTTATACTACATAACATATAAATAATGACTTCTATAGAGTGTACAGTTTTTATTATGATGATAAAGAATTTTCATACATTGAACACTAGAGATATGATGAAGGGAAATTAATGACGGGAAAATGTGACGTCATAGTTATTGAATTTGTACGTATAGTACAAATCATTATTAGGAAGATTTACAAGAACGAATTAGAGACAAAGAGTGGGTATTAATGACTAAGAAGTACAACTACGGGTTCCAATCCTGTTATATGCAATGTGTATGCATAATCTAGGGTCGAGGGTGAGATGCAAGACAATTCATAATTAATTATAATAACTTCTATAACAAATGGAAAATGGATAATGGATACGACTAAACCATAGAAATGGTAGATCGTAAGGTTATGACACAAACAAAAGTAGAAAGCTACAAGTAAAATTATTATCCAAACTCGCGTTAAGCGATTTTGGTTCTTATGTAAAAATGAATATTGATTATTCATTGTTAATTTTTTACATTGCTCTCCCCTTTAAAAATGATATTTATACAATAATATAATAGGGTACAATTCATACAATAGAATTAAGAGAATAACATCCTAAGTAATTCAAGTTAGATGACGAATTTTTCTTTACAACGATTTCGCGTGGTTGAGTGCAATGCAGAGTAATCAAATTTTTAACATGACACTCGCTCAGAGGCTATTATAAAATATAAAAATTCAAAGATTAAAACTTTAATTTTATGCAGACTAAAAGGATTAATACGTTAATTTAAACAAACAATTAAGTTAGACAAACAATGATAGTTAAATTTTTTTACAAACTTTTATTTTTCTGTGGGAAAAATTACATACATAATGAGTAGTAGATAAAAAGGGAAAAACGTAAATCGTACAATCTATAAACTAATTTTTTATTGACTATTGTAGGTAAAAATCGGATTACGTAGTGGATGATGTATAGACCTGTGGTCTAGTGTGTATGTGTGTGTATTAGATACAAAGTGTGTATCTTATAATTTTGAGGGACAGATTAGCTGAGAGGATTGTTAAATTAACTGAATAAATGCCTGAGCAAAAATTTATATATAGTTAGCAAAAATGCTGAAGACTATAAATAGCATAGTTAGCACTTACACGCAATGAAATAGTTTATTATGATCTCCAATGATTTTAGCATAAAGTTTGTGTATATAGTATATATAGTGTGCATACATGCGTGTGTATGTGTAGCGATTTGGAAGGTTTTTGAATTAACAAAGTTTTAAAAATAATGTATAATAATTTAAGATGGGTTTAGGGTTATAAAATCTTTTAAGTTTAAGTCAGTTATTGTTATTATTATTATCATTATTATTATTATTATTATAAAATCCTTTAAGCTCAAGGTCAATTATTATAAAATTCTAAATTACAGGTAGTATTAATGATGGTGTATGCATATAAGTTTCATGTGAAAGTGACTTGAAGTGCGGAAGGAAAATGAATTCGAATATGTATGAAAAGTAATAGAATTCAATTAGGATTATCGATTTTACGTAATTAAATCAGTTACACGTATATTAAGGTAATAAAAAAACGTACTTAGAGGACCTTACAATTAATGAAAGTACATCTCACGGTTTTAAAATTGAATTTTGACACACAATTAATTAAATTCGACTACGACAATTACTCAGTATTAATCGAATTAAAAAAAATTAAGAATTACAAATTAAAAATATAAATCAATTATGCATTTTAATGAGCTAACATAATTTTATAATATTCTTAAAAATAAAAGTAAATCGAACCATAGATGAATTTCGACCAAGAATAAAAAAGTTATTGAAATGGAAGGAAAGCATTTCGAACAATCTTTTCTTTTAATAATTTCAATTAAATTTTTCATTAAAAATTATTTTTATATAATAAAAAAAAATAAAAAAAAGGTTTAATAATTTTTGCATGTTAAGTAGAAAAATCATACTCTTTCGTTGAATGTTGATAGAATTTGAATTATTTGATTTTTTTAATCTGAAAACTTGTTTGCATATAGACAAATACATCTGTTTTATTGTGTAGAAGTTTTATTAAAAATTAAATGACTGAAATTTAGGGTATGTGCGGTCATACGGGTAAATTTCCCGATCGTACAGAGCAGGATAAATTAGGTACATGATCGATTAATTGTTACGCTATTTCTGTCACCATATAATCAAAATAATTATAAAACTCGTTAAAAACTTTTGTAAAAACGGTTTTGGTCGACACTGGGTTCAACTGGGGTTGGGGTGTTAAAGTAAAAATAAAATAAAAAAACAAAGTTTGGAGTACTACATTCGGAGGAATTGAGTGACTAAGCGGGGGTATAAGTCTGAAATTGACAATACGTCTTTCGTGAGCACTTTGCTCTTTAAATAAAGATTGCTTGTCACACTACTTAAAAATTAAAAGAGTTCAACAAACGGAGGGACGGCATGTTCCTCATATACATTACAATAATTACCAAAATCGTTACAACCTTTGTAAAAACGGTTTTGTTACAAATAATAAAATACATAACTATATATTTATATACGCAACAATGGCATGAAAAGAAAAGACAGATCGGTCAATTTCCTTCTTACAAACAAAAAAAAGTTAAACTAAAGACACAAACCGGTCAATTTAGGTTGAATTTAATTCTCTTTTACAACAAAAAAAGGTTGAATTAAATTCTTAACTTACATTTTCTTAAATTAAATTCTCTTAAATTACAAAGAAAAAGTTGAATTCAATTGACTGCATTGAAATGACTTGGGACTTGAAACCTGACTTAAAACAAAACTCTGACTTAAAACAAAACTCTGACTTAAAACAAAACTCTGACTTAAAACAAAACAAAAACGGTTTTGTTACAAATAATAAAATACATAACTATATATTTATATACGCAACAATGGCATGAAAAGAAAAGACAGATCGGTCAATTTCCTTCTTACAAACAAAAAAAAAGTTAAACTAAAGACACAAACCGGTCAATTTAGGTTGAATTTAATTCTCTTTTACAACAAAAAAAGGTTGAATTAAATTCTTAACTTACATTTTCTTAAATTAAATTCTCTTAAATTACAAAGAAAAAGTTGAATTCAATTGACTGCATTGAAATGACTTGGGACTTGAAACCTGACTTAAAACAAAACTCTGACTTAAAACAAAACTCTGACTTAAAACAAAACTCTGACTTAAAACAAAACTCTGACTTAAAACAAAACTCTGACTTCAAATAAAACTCTGACTTCAAATAAAACTCTGACTTCAAATAAAACTCTGACTTGAACTCTATCAAGTATTCTTGAAACTAACTTGCTCTATCAAGTATTCTTGAAACTAACTTGAACCCTATCAAGTATTCTTGAAACTAACTTGAACCCTATCAAGTATTCTTGAAACTAACTTGAACTCTATCAAGTATTCTTGAAACTAACTTGAACTCTATCAAGTATTCTTGAAACTAACTTGAACTCTATCAAGTATTCTTGAAACTTAAACTGTCTAACTTGAACGCTTGTCAAGTATCTTGAAACTTAAACTGTCTAACTTGAACGCTTGTCAAGTATCTTGAAACTTAAACTGTCTAACTTGAACGCTTGTCAAGTATTTCTATAAATCTCTGGGGCGGTTGTCCCTTTTGGCGCAACCTTCTGACTTCAAAAACTGACTTCAAAAAATGACTTCAAAAAATGACTTCAAAATTACTTCAAGTATCTCTCTAAATCTATAAACTCTCTATAAACACTCTCTTTCTTAATTTGCAAGTCAATTCAATTCAATAATTTGAAAAAATTTGCAAACAAAATAAAAAATGTAAACAACATTTCACTCGAATGTACGTGAAAGTACGGTACTATTATGTTTGGTACATAAAATAAAATTATTCTATACTGAATATAATAGTGAAAATAACTTTGAAATTAACTCTGTGACAATTAACTCTGTGACAATTAACTTCTGTGACAATTAACTTCTGTGACAATTATTCTGTGACAATATTGTTTTCAATAAAAAAATGTATCACTGGTGTCTGAAGTGTTCACTGTGTTTTGTGTTAATTCTGGCTCAATATTAAATATTAACTGTTAATAATACTGACTTTTCAAATGTTTTAGAGATTATTTAAAAAAGAGTTTTGTACTTAACAAGATTCCTACGGCGAAATCCTTAGAGACGTGTCCTGAAGACGTGTCTTGCTGGCTACTTCTTCTTGGATGAAAAAAAAACTAGGCGTGGAGAACTTGGAGTCGTGACACACCGGTTCAAGGGTGGATGTTACGAACTAGAAGTCGTGACACGCCGGTCAAATGGTTTTATCCTGATGCAGGGTAATTTCTATCCTGGCCAAAGAGTGGCCACTTGTTAAAATCCTCTTCTTAAAATATTCTTCTAATCCTGGGGCAGGGTCGCCAGACTGTTAACCCCTCCGTCTATGGCCTTGGGGTGGTTCGGAGTCGACGGGGGTTCTGGTTAGGAGGCAGCAACGGATCTGTTACTTGCAGTAGTTTCTTCTATACTACTCTCTCGAGTTCTTCTTTAGTGGCTCGGAGGATTCTGAGAGGCTTATTAAATTCTTTGAGGTTTCTCTCCGATTCTTCTTGTAGCTTATCGGGAGATTCTAATGACTAAGTTCTTCTGAAGAGAGCACGGCTCGAAGGGGAAAATAAAAAGTTTCTCTTACTGTAATTTACTTCTAAACTGTTACAGGTAGTGCTCAGCCTCGTAGTTGGAATCAGAACGAACATGGAAGAAATTGGTGGGTTTATATACCCCGATTCTACTAACATCATCATTATTAAATGTTGAAGAGGCTGCATTATTTTTGCACAATATTTGAAAATAAAGTAAATCTTTTAGCTGTGGTAAGGTTTAAACGAATAAACAAGATATTTGAAGATGAAGCCATATTTTTATCTTAAATTGCGTATTTTCAGATCTGATGTTATCATGATCTGCCAAGTTAACTAAAAGTGAAAATTGAACTATGCATCTTTACACAAATCTGCATATGAGTAAAAATTAAAGGTTTAAGATTTACAATTAAATGCTTAGGCAAGACATGACTTCATCTTTTATAACGAAGAAAGAATGTATACAAAACATGACATGGCAAAAGTTACTCAGGATTCATTATTAAGCTAAATCTAAAAAAATGATTATGAGATTTTAAAAAACAACAGGTCATCAATTATTTGGCAAAGTAGAAAGCACATCAAAACTTATTCCAACGAAAATAATAATAAAAAAAATAACAACAGTATCGCCGATTCTACATTCCTTATGGCGACATAATGTCGGGTCGGACATTGAGTACATTGTAATTTTGGTCTACTGTAACTATGATTATAAATACCAATTCATTTATTATCGTTAACTACAACTCCATTAAAGTACATTGACTACGTCATTTAGTACATTACATCATTAAGTACAGTTTCATTAAAGTACATTACATTATATTAAATTAAAGTATTACAGTTAATTATAATTAAACAGTTATTGTAACTTTGTTTTGTTACAGTGTTTCATATTAATAGACAATTAAGATGTTAGAAATATAATACAAAGTACATGCACATACGGTATGGATGAATATGGTTGAATAATAATATTTATACTACATAACATATAAATAATGACTTCTATAGAGTGTACAGTTTTTATTATGATGATAAAGAATTTTCATACATTGAACACTAGAGATATGATGAAGGGAAATTAATGACGGGAAAATGTGACGTCATAGTTATTGAATTTGTACGTATAGTACAAATCATTATTAGGAAGATTTACAAGAACGAATTAGAGACAAAGAGTGGGTATTAATGACTAAGAAGTACAACTACGGGTTCCAATCCTGTTATATGCAATGTGTATGCATAATCTAGGGTCGAGGGTGAGATGCAAGACAATTCATAATTAATTATAATAACTTCTATAACAAATGGAAAATGGATAATGGATACGACTAAACCATAGAAATGGTAGATCGTAAGGTTATGACACAAACAAAAGTAGAAAGCTACAAGTAAAATTATTGTCCAAACTCGCGTTAAGCGATTTTGGTTCTTAGGTAAAAATGAATATTGATTATTCATTGTTCATTTTTTACATTGCTCTCCCCTTTAAAAATGATATTTATACAATAATATAATAGGGTACAATTCATACAATAGAATTAAGAGAATAACATCCTAACTAATTCAAGTTAGATGACGAATTTTTCTTTATAATACAAATTTTATACAGAACGATTTCGCGTGGTTGAGTGCAATGCAGAGTAATCAAATTTTTAACATGACACTCGCTCAGAGGCTATTATAAAATATAAAAATTCAAAGATTAAAACTTTAATTTTATGCAAACAGAATAAAAGGATTAATACGTTAATTTAGACAAACAATTAAGTTAGACAAACAATGATAGTTAAATTTTTTTACAAACTTTTATTTTTCTGTGGGAAAAATTACATACATAATGAGTAGTAGATAAAAAGGGAAAAACGTAAATCGTACAATCTATAAACTAATTTTTTATTGACTATTGTAGGTAAAAATCGGATTACGTAGTGGATGATGTATAGACCTGTGGTCTAGTGTGTATGTGTGTGTATTAGATACAAAGTGTGTATCTTATAATTTTGAGGGACAGATTAGCTGAGAGGATTGTTAAATTAACTGAATAAATGCCTGAGCAAAAATTTATATATAGTTAGCAAAAATGCTGAAGACTATAAATAGCATAGTTAGCACTTACACGCAATGAAATAGTTTATTATGATCTCCAATGATTTTAGCATAAAGTTTGTGTATATAGTATATATAGTGTGCATACATGCGTGTGTATGTGTAGCGATTTGGAAGGTTTTTGAATTAACAAAGTTTTAAAAATAATGTATAATAATTTAAGATGGGTTTAGGGTTATAAAATCTTTTAAGTTTAAGTCAGTTATTGTTATTATTATTATCATTATTATTATTATTATTATAAAATCCTTTAAGCTCAAGGTCAATTATTATAAAATTCTAAATTACAGGTAGTATTAATGATGGTGTATGCATATAAGTTTCATGTGAAAGTGACTTGAAGTGCGGAAGGAAAATGAATTCGAATATGTATGAAAAGTAATAGAATTCAATTAGGATTATCGATTTTACGTAATTAAATCAGTTACACGTATATTAAGGTAATAAAAAAACGTACTTAGAGGACCTTACAATTAATGAAAGTACATCTCACGGTTTTAAAATTGAATTTGACACACAATTAATTAAATTCGACTACGACAATTACTCAGTATTAATCGAATTAAAAAAAATTAAGAATTACAAATTAAAAATATAAATCAATTATGCATTTTAATGAGCTAACATAATTTTATAATATTCTTAAAAATAAAAGTAAATCGAACCATAGATGAATTTCGACCAAGAATAAAAAAGTTATTGAAATGGAAGGAAAGCATTTCGAACAATCTTTTCTTTTAATAATTTCAATTAAATTTTTCATTAAAAATTATTTTTATATAATAAAAAAAAATAAAAAAAAGGTTTAATAATTTTTGCATGTTAAGTAGAAAAATCATACTCTTTCGTTGAATGTTGATAGAATTTGAATTATTTGATTTTTTTAATCTGAAAACTTGTTTGCATATAGACAAATACATCTGTTTTATTGTGTAGAAGTTTTATTAAAAATTAAATGACTGAAATTTAGGGTATGTGCGGTCATACGGGTAAATTTCCCGATCGTACAGAGCAGGATAAATTAGGTACATGATCGATTAATTGTTACGCTATTTCTGTCACCATATAATCAAAATAATTATAAAACTCGTTAAAAACTTTTGTAAAAACGGTTTTGGTCGACACTGGGTTCAACTGGGGTTGGGTGTTAAAGTAAAAATAAAATAAAAAAACAAAGTTTGGAGTACTACATTCGGAGGAATTGAGTGACTAAGCGGGGGGTATAAGTCTGAAATTGACAATACGTCTTTCGTGAGCACTTTGCTCTTTAAATAAAGATTGCTTGTCACACTACTTAAAAATTAAAAGAGTTCAACAAACGGAGGGACGGCATGTTCCTCATATACATTACAATAATTACCAAAATCGTTACAACCTTTGTAAAAACGGTTTTGTTACAAATAATAAAATACATAACTATATATTTATATACGCAACAATGGCATGAAAAGAAAAGACAGATCGGTCAATTTCCTTCTTACAAACAAAAAAAAAGTTAAACTAAAGACACAAACCGGTCAATTTAGGTTGAATTTAATTCTCTTTTACAACAAAAAAAGGTTGAATTAAATTCTTAACTTACATTTTCTTAAATTAAATTCTCTTAAATTACAAAGAAAAAGTTGAATTCAATTGACTGCATTGAAATGACTTGGGACTTGAAACCTGACTTAAAACAAAACTCTGACTTAAAACAAAACTCTGACTTAAAACAAAACTCTGACTTAAAACAAAACAAAAACGGTTTTGTTACAAATAATAAAATACATAACTATATATTTATATACGCAACAATGGCATGAAAAGAAAAGACAGATCGGTCAATTTCCTTCTTACAAACAAAAAAAAAGTTAAACTAAAGACACAAACCGGTCAATTTAGGTTGAATTTAATTCTCTTTTACAACAAAAAAAGGTTGAATTAAATTCTTAACTTACATTTTCTTAAATTAAATTCTCTTAAATTACAAAGAAAAAGTTGAATTCAATTGACTGCATTGAAATGACTTGGGACTTGAAACCTGACTTAAAACAAAACTCTGACTTAAAACAAAACTCTGACTTAAAACAAAACTCTGACTTCAAATAAAACTCTGACTTCAAATAAAACTCTGACTTCAAATAAAACTCTGACTTGAAAAACTCTCTATCAAGTATTCTTGAAACTAACTTGCTCTATCAAGTATTCTTGAAACTAACTTGAACCCTATCAAGTATTCTTGAAACTAACTTGAACTCTATCAAGTATTCTTGAAACTAACTTGAACTCTATCAAGTATTCTTGAAACTAACTTGAACTCTATCAAGTATTCTTGAAACTTAAACTGTCTAACTTGAACGCTTGTCAAGTATCTTGAAACTTAAACTGTCTAACTTGAACGCTTGTCAAGTATCTTGAAACTTAAACTGTCTAACTTGAACGCTTGTCAAGTATTTCTATAAATCTCTGGGGCGGTTGTCCCTTTTGGCGCAACCTTCTGACTTCAAAAACTGACTTCAAAAAATGACTTCAAAAAATGACTTCAAAATTACTTCAAGTATCTCTCTAAATCTATAAACTCTATAAACACTCTCTTTCTTAATTTGCAAGTCAATTCAATTCAATAATTTGAAAAAATTTGCAAACAAAATAAAAAATGTAAACAACATTTCACTCGAATGTACGTGAAAGTACGGTACTATTATGTTTGGTACATAAAATAAAATTATTCTATACTGAATATAATAGTGAAAATAACTTTGAAATTAACTCTGTGACAATTAACTCTGTGACAATTAACTTCTGTGACAATTAACTTCTGTGACAATTATTCTGTGACAATATTGTTTTCAATAAAAAAATGTATCACTGGTGTCTGAAGTGTTCACTGTGTTTTGTGTTAATTCTGGCTCAATATTAAATATTAACTGTTAATAATACTGACTTTTCAAATGTTTTAGAGATTATTTAAAAAAGAGTTTTGTACTTAACAAGATTCCTACGGCGAAATCCTTAGAGACGTGTCCTGAAGACGTGTCTTGCTGGCTACTTCTTCTTGGATGAAAAAAAACTAGGCGTGGAGAACTTGGAGTCGTGACACACCGGTTCAAGGGTGGATGTTACGAACTAGAAGTCGTGACACGCCGGTCAAATGGTTTTATCCTGATGCAGGGTAATTTCTATCCTGGCCAAAGAGTGGCCACTTGTTAAAATCCTCTTCTTAAAATATTCTTCTAATCCTGGGGCAGGGTCGCCAGACTGTTAACCCCTCCGTCTATGGCCTTGGGGTGGTTCGGAGTCGACGGGGGTTCTGGTTAGGAGGCAGCAACGGATCTGTTACTTGCAGTAGTTTCTTCTATACTACTCTCCGAGTTCTTCTTTAGTGGCTCGGAGGATTCTGAGAGGCTTATTAAATTCTTTGAGGTTTCTCTCCGATTCTTCTTGTAGCTTATCGGGAGATTCTAATGACTAAGTTCTTCTGAAGAGAGCACGGCTCGAAGGGGAAAATAAAAAGTTTCTCTTACTGTAATTTACTTCTAAACTGTTACAGGTAGTGCTCAGCCTCGTAGTTGGAATCAGAACGAACATGGAAGAAATTGGTGGGTTTATATACCCCGATTCTACTAACATCATCATTATTAAATGTTGAAGAGGCTGCATTATTTTTGCACAATATTTGAAAATAAAGTAAATCTTTTAGCTGTGGTAAGGTTTAAACGAATAAACAAGATATTTGAAGATGAAGCCATATTTTTATCTTAAATTGCGTATTTTCAGATCTGATGTTATCATGATCTGCCAAGTTAACTAAAAGTGAAAATTGAACTATGCATCTTTACACAAATCTGCATATGAGTAAAAATTAAAGGTTTAAGATTTACAATTAAATGCTTAGGCAAGACATGACTTCATCTTTTATAACGAAGAAAGAATGTATACAAAACATGACATGGCAAAGTTACTCAGGATTCATTATTAAGCTAAATCTAAAAAAATGATTATGAGATTTTAAAAAACAACAGGTCATCAATTATTTGGCAAGTAGAAAGCACATCAAAACTTATTCCAACGAAAATAAATAAAAAAATAAACAACAGTATCGCCGATTCTACATTCCTTATGGCGACATAATGTCGGGTCGGACATTGAGTACATTGTAATTTTGGTCTACTGTAACTATGATTATAAATACCAATTCATTTATTATCGTTAACTACAACTCCATTAAAGTACATTGACTTCGTCATTTAGTGCATTACATCATTAAGTACAGTTTCATTAAAGTACATTACATTATATTAAATTAAAGTATTACAGTTAATTATAATTAAACAGTTATTGTAACTTTGTTTTGTTACAGTGTTTCATATTAATAGACAATTAAGATGTTAGAAATATAATACAAAGTACATGGGCACATACGGTATGGATGAATATGGTTGAATAATAATATTTATACTACATAACATATAAATAATGACTTCTATAGAGTGTACAGTTTTTATTATGATGATAAAGAATTTTCATACATTGAACACTAGAGATATGATGAAGGGAAATTAATGACGGGAAAATGTGACGTCATAGTTATTGAATTTGTACGTATAGTACAAATCATTATTAGGAAGATTTACAAGAACGAATTAGAGACAAAGAGTGGGTATTAATGACTAAGAAGTACAACTACGGGTTCCAATCCTGTTATATGCAATGTGTATGCATAATCTAGGGTCGAGGGTGAGATGCAAGACAATTCATAATTAATTATAATAACTTCTATAACAAATGGAAAATGGATAATGGATACGACTAAACCATAGAAATGGTAGATCGTAAGGTTATGACACAAACAAAAGTAGAAAGCTACAAGTAAAATTATTGTCCAAACTCGCGTTAAGCGATTTTGGTTCTTAGGTAAAAATGAATATTGATTATTCATTGTTCATTTTTTACATTGCTCTCCCCTTTAAAAATGATATTTATACAATAATATAATAGGGTACAATTCATACAATAGAATTAAGAGAATAACATCCTAACTAATTCAAGTTAGATGACGAATTTTTCTTTATAATACAAATTTTATACAGAACGATTTCGCGTGGTTGAGTGCAATGCAGAGTAATCAAATTTTTAACATGAACACTCGCTCAGAGGCTATTATAAAATATAAAATTCAAAGATTAAAACTTTAATTTTATGCAAACAGAATAAAAGGATTAATACGTTAATTTAGACAAACAATTAAGTTAGACAAACAATGATAGTTAAATTTTTTACAAACTTTTATTTTTCTGTGGGAAAAATTACATACATAATGAGTAGTAGATAAAAAGGGAAAAACGTAAATCGTACAATCTATAAACTAATTTTTTATTGACTATTGTAGGTAAAAATCGGATTACGTAGTGGATGATGTATAGACCTGTGGTCTAGTGTGTATGTGTGTGTATTAGATACAAAGTGTGTATCTTATAATTTTGAGGGACAGATTAGCTGAGAGGATTGTTAAATTAACTGAATAAATGCCTGAGCAAAAATTTATATATAGTTAGCAAAAATGCTGAAGACTATAAATAGCATAGTTAGCACTTACACGCAATGAAATAGTTTATTATGATCTCCAATGATTTTAGCATAAAGTTTGTGTATATAGTATATATAGTGTGCATACATGCGTGTGTATGTGTAGCGATTTGGAAGGTTTTTGAATTAACAAAGTTTTAAAAATAATGTATAATAATTTAAGATGGGTTTAGGGTTATAAAATCTTTTAAGTTTAAGTCAGTTATTGTTATTATTATTATCATTATTATTATTATTATAAAATCCTTTAAGCTCAAGGTCAATTATTATAAAATTCTAAATTACAGGTAGTATTAATGATGGTGTATGCATATAAGTCATGTGAAAGTGACTTGAAGTGCGGAAGGAAAATGAATTCGAATATGTATAAAAAGTAATAGAATTCAATTGGATTATCGATTTTACGTAATTAAATCATTACACGTATATTAAGGTAATAAAAAAACGTACTTAGAGGACCTTACAATTAATGAAAGTACATCTCACGGTTTTAAAATTGAATTTTGACACACAATTAATTAAATTCGACTACGACAATTACTCAGTATTAATCGAATTAAAAAAAATTAAGAATTACAAATTAAAAATATAAATCAATTATGCATTTTAATGAGCTAACATAATTTTATAATATTCTTAAAAATAAAAGTAAATCGAACCATAGATGAATTTCGACCAAGAATAAAAAAGTTATTGAAATGGAAGGAAAGCATTTCGAACAATCTTTTCTTTTAATAATTTCAATTAAATTTTTCATTAAAAATTATTTTTATATAATAAAAAAATAAAAAAAAGGTTTAATAATTTTTGCATGTTAAGTAGAAAAATCATACTCTTTCGTTGAATGTTGATAGAATTTGAATTATTTGATTTTTTTAATCTGAAAACTTGTTTGCATATAGACAAATACATCTGTTTTATTGTGTAGAAGTTTTATTAAAAATTAAATGACTGAAATTTAGGGTATGTGCGGTCATACGGGTAAATTTCCCGATCGTACAGAGCAGGATAAATTAGGTACATGATCGATTAATTGTTACGCTATTTCTGTCACCATATAATCAAAATAATTATAAACTCGTTAAAAACTTTTGTAAAAACGGTTTTGGTCGACACTGGGTTCAACTGGGGTTGGGGTGTTAAAGTAAAATAAAATAAAAAAACAAAGTTTGGAGTACTACATTCGGAGGAATTGAGTGACTAAGCGGGGGTATAAGTCTGAAATTGACAATACGTCTTTCGTGAGCACTTTGCTCTTTAAATAAAGATTGCTTGTCACACTACTTAAAAATTAAAAGAGTTCAACAAACGGAGGGACGGCATGTTCCTCATATACATTACAATAATTACCAAAATCGTTACAACCTTTGTAAAAACGGTTTTGTTACAAATAATAAAATACATAACTATATATTTATATACGCAACAATGGCATGAAAAGAAAAGACAGATCGGTCAATTTCCTTCTTACAAACAAAAAAAAAGTTAAACTAAAGACACAAACCGGTCAATTTAGGTTGAATTTAATTCTCTTTTACAACAAAAAAAGGTTGAATTAAATTCTTAACTTACATTTTCTTAAATTAAATTCTCTTAAATTACAAAGAAAAAGTTGAATTCAATTGACTGCATTGAAATGACTTGGGACTTGAAACCTGACTTAAAACAAAACTCTGACTTAAAACAAAACTCTGACTTAAAACAAAACTCTGACTTAAACAAAACAAAAACGTTTTGTTACAAAATAAAATACATAACTATATATTTATATACGCAACAATGGCATGAAAAGAAAAGACAGATCGGTCATTTCCTTTTACAAACAAAAAAAAAAGTTAAACTAAAAGACACAAACCGGTCAATTTAGGTTGAATTTAATCTCTTTACAACAAAAAAGGTTGAATTAAATTCTTAACTACATTTTCTTAAATTAAATTCTCAAATTACAAAGAAAAAGTTGAATTCAATGACTGCATTGAATGACTTGGGACTTGAAACCTGACTTAAAACAAAACTCTGACTTAAACAAACTCTGACTTAAAACAAAACTCTGACTTAAAACAAACTCTGACTTAAAAACAAAACTCTGACTTCAAAAAACTCTGACTTCAAATAAAACTCTGACTTCAAATAAAACTCTGACTTGAAACTCTATCAAGTATTCTTGAAACTAACTTGCTTCTACAAGTATTCTTGAAACTAACTGAACCCTATCAAGTATTCTTGAAACTAACTTGAACCCTATCAAGTATTCTTGAAACTAACTTGAACTCTATCAAGTATTCTTGAACTAACTGAACTCTATCAAGTATTCTTGAACTAACTTGAACTCTATCAGATTCTTGAAACTTAAACTGTCTAACTTGAACGCTTGTCAAGTATCTTGAAACTTACTGTCTAACTTGAACGCTTGTCAAGTATCTTGAAACTTAAACTGTCTAACTTGAACGCTTGTCAAGTATTTCTATAAATCTCTGGGGCGGTTGTCCCTTTGGCGCACCTTCTGACTTCAAAAACTGACTTCAAAAAATGACTTCAAAAAATGACTTCAAAATACTTCAAGTATCTCTCTAAATCTATAAACTCTCTATAAACACTCTCTTCTTAATTTGCAAGTCAATTCAATTCAATAATTTGAAAAAATTTGCAAACAAAATAAAAATGTAAACAACATTTCACTCGAATGTACGTGAAAGTACGGTACTATTATGTTTGGTACATAAATAAAATTATTCTATACTGAATATAATAGTGAAAATAACTTTGAAATTAACTCTGTGACAATTAACTCTGTGACAATTAACTTCTGTGACAATTAACTTCTGTGACAATTATTCTGTGACAATATTGTTTTCAATAAAAAAATGTATCACTGGTGTCTGAAGTGTTCACTGTGTTTTGTGTTAATTCTGGCTCAATATTAAATATTAACTGTTAATAATACTGACTTTTCAAATGTTTTAGAGATTATTTAAAAAAGAGTTTTGTACTTAACAAGATTCCTACGGCGAAATCCTTAGAGACGTGTCCTGAAGACGTGTCTTGCTGGCTACTTCTTCTTGGATGAAAAAAAACTAGGCGTGGAGAACTTGGAGTCGTGACACACCGGTTCAAGGGTGGATGTTACGAACTAGAAGTCGTGACACGCCGGTCAAATGGTTTTATCCTGATGCAGGGTAATTTCTATCCTGGCCAAAGAGTGGCCACTTGTTAAAATCCTCTTCTTAAAATATTCTTCTAATCCTGGGGCAGGGTCGCCAGACTGTTAACCCCTCCGTCTATGGCCTTGGGGTGGTTCGGAGTCGACGGGGGTTCTGGTTAGGAGGCAGCAACGGATCTGTTACTTGCAGTAGTTTCTTCTATACTACTCTCCGAGTTCTTCTTTAGTGGCTCGGAGGATTCTGAGAGGCTTATTAAATTCTTTGAGGTTTCTCTCCGATTCTTCTTGTAGCTTATCGGGAGATTCTAATGACTAAGTTCTTCTGAAGAGAGCACGGCTCGAAGGGGAAAATAAAAAGTTTCTCTTACTGTAATTTACTTCTAAACTGTTACAGGTAGTGCTCAGCCTCGTAGTTGGAATCAGAACGAACATGGAAGAAATTGGTGGGTTTATATACCCCGATTCTACTAACATCATCATTATTAAATGTTGAAGAGGCTGCATTATTTTTGCACAATATTTGAAAATAAAGTAAATCTTTTAGCTGTGGTAAGGTTTAAACGAATAAACAAGATATTTGAAGATGAAGCCATATTTTTATCTTAAATTGCGTATTTTCAGATCTGATGTTATCATGATCTGCCAAGTTAACTAAAAGTGAAAATTGAACTATGCATCTTTACACAAATCTGCATATGAGTAAAAATTAAAGGTTTAAGATTTACAATTAAATGCTTAGGCAAGACATGACTTCATCTTTTATAACGAAGAAAGAATGTATACAAAACATGACATGGCAAAAGTTACTCAGGATTCATTATTAAGCTAAATCTAAAAAAATGATTATGAGATTTTAAAAAACAACAGGTCATCAATTATTTGGCAAGTAGAAAGCACATCAAAACTTATTCCAACGAAAATAATAATAAAAAAATAACAACAGTATCGCCGATTCTACATTCCTTATGGCGACATAATGTCGGGTCGGACATTGAGTACATTGTAATTTTGGTCTACTGTAACTATGATTATAAATACCAATTCATTTATTATCGTTAACTACAACTCCATTAAAGTACATTGACTCGTCATTTAGTGCATTACATCATTAAGTACAGTTTCATTAAAGTACATTACATTATATTAAATTAAAGTATTACAGTTAATTATAATTAAACAGTTATTGTAACTTTGTTTTGTTACAGTGTTTCATATTAATAGACAATTAAGATGTTAGAAATATAATACAAAGTACATGGCACATACGGTATGGATGAATATGGTTGAATAATAATATTTATACTACATAACATATAAATAATGACTTCTATAGAGTGTACAGTTTTTATTATGATGATAAAGAATTTTCATACATTGAACACTAGAGATATGATGAAGGGAAATTAATGACGGGAAAATGTGACGTCATAGTTATTGAATTTGTACGTATAGTACAAATCATTATTAGGAAGATTTACAAGAACGAATTAGAGACAAAGAGTGGGTATTAATGACTAAGAAGTACAACTACGGGTTCCAATCCTGTTATATGCAATGTGTATGCATAATCTAGGGTCGAGGGTGAGATGCAAGACAATTCATAATTAATTATAATAACTTCTATAACAAATGGAAAATGGATAATGGATACGACTAAACCATAGAAATGGTAGATCGTAAGGTTATGACACAAACAAAAGTAGAAAGCTACAAGTAAAATTATTGTCCAAACTCGCGTTAAGCGATTTTGGTTCTTAGGTAAAAATGAATATTGATTATTCATTGTTCATTTTTTACATTGCTCTCCCCTTTAAAAATGATATTTATACAATAATATAATAGGGTACAATTCATACAATAGAATTAAGAGAATAACATCCTAACTAATTCAAGTTAGATGACGAATTTTTCTTTATAATACAAATTTTATACAGAACGATTTCGCGTGGTTGAGTGCAATGCAGAGTAATCAAATTTTTAACATGACACTCGCTCAGAGGCTATTATAAAATATAAAAATTCAAAGATTAAAACTTTAATTTTATGCAAACAGAATAAAAGGATTAATACGTTAATTTAGACAAACAATTAAGTTAGACAAACAATGATAGTTAAATTTTTTTACAAACTTTTATTTTTCTGTGGGAAAAATTACATACATAATGAGTAGTAGATAAAAAGGGAAAAACGTAAATCGTACAATCTATAAACTAATTTTTTATTGACTATTGTAGGTAAAAATCGGATTACGTAGTGGATGATGTATAGACCTGTGGTCTAGTGTGTATGTGTGTGTATTAGATACAAAGTGTGTATCTTATAATTTTGAGGGACAGATTAGCTGAGAGGATTGTTAAATTAACTGAATAAATGCCTGAGCAAAAATTTATATATAGTTAGCAAAAATGCTGAAGACTATAAATAGCATAGTTAGCACTTACACGCAATGAAATAGTTTATTATGATCTCCAATGATTTTAGCATAAAGTTTGTGTATATAGTATATATAGTGTGCATACATGCGTGTGTATGTGTAGCGATTTGGAAGGTTTTTGAATTAACAAAGTTTTAAAAATAATGTATAATAATTTAAGATGGGTTTAGGGTTATAAAATCTTTTAAGTTTAAGTCAGTTATTGTTATTATTATTATCATTATTATTATTATTATTATAAAATCCTTTAAGCTCAAGGTCAATTATTATAAAATTCTAAATTACAGGTAGTATTAATGATGGTGTATGCATATAAGTTTCATGTGAAAGTGACTTGAAGTGCGGAAGGAAAATGAATTCGAATATGTATGAAAAGTAATAGAATTCAATTAGGATTATCGATTTTACGTAATTAAATCAGTTACACGTATATTAAGGTAATAAAAAAACGTACTTAGAGGACCTTACAATTAATGAAAGTACATCTCACGGTTTTAAAATTGAATTTTGACACACAATTAATTAAATTCGACTACGACAATTACTCAGTATTAATCGAATTAAAAAAAATTAAGAATTACAAATTAAAAATATAAATCAATTATGCATTTTAATGAGCTAACATAATTTTATAATATTCTTAAAAATAAAAGTAAATCGAACCATAGATGAATTTCGACCAAGAATAAAAAAGTTATTGAAATGGAAGGAAAGCATTTCGAACAATCTTTTCTTTTAATAATTTCAATTAAATTTTTCATTAAAAATTATTTTTATATAATAAAAAAAAATAAAAAAAGGTTTAATAATTTTTGCATGTTAAGTAGAAAAATCATACTCTTTCGTTGAATGTTGATAGAATTTGAATTATTTGATTTTTTTAATCTGAAAACTTGTTTGCATATAGACAAATACATCTGTTTTATTGTGTAGAAGTTTTATTAAAAATTAAATGACTGAAATTTAGGGTATGTGCGGTCATACGGGTAAATTTCCCGATCGTACAGAGCAGGATAAATTAGGTACATGATCGATTAATTGTTACGCTATTTCTGTCACCATATAATCAAAATAATATAAAACTCGTTAAAAACTTTTGTAAAAACGGTTTTGGTCGACACTGGGTTCAACTGGGGTTGGGGGTGTTAAAGTAAAAATAAAATAAAAAAACAAAGTTTGGAGTACTACATTCGGAGGAATTGAGTGACTAAGCGGGGGGTATAAGTCTGAAATTGACAATACGTCTTTCGTGAGCACTTTGCTCTTTAAATAAAGATTGCTTGTCACACTACTTAAAAATTAAAAGAGTTCAACAAACGGAGGGACGGCATGTTCCTCATATACATTACAATAATTACCAAAATCGTTACAACCTTTGTAAAAACGGTTTTGTTACAAATAATAAAATACATAACTATATATTTATATACGCAACAATGGCATGAAAAGAAAAGACAGATCGGTCAATTTCCTTCTTACAAACAAAAAAAAAGTTAAACTAAAGACACAAACCGGTCAATTTAGGTTGAATTTAATTCTCTTTTACAACAAAAAAAGGTTGAATTAAATTCTTAACTTACATTTTCTTAAATTAAATTCTCTTAAATTACAAAGAAAAAGTTGAATTCAATTGACTGCATTGAAATGACTTGGGACTTGAAACCTGACTTAAAACAAAACTCTGACTTAAAACAAAACTCTGACTTAAAACAAAACTCTGACTTAAAACAAAACAAAAACGGTTTTGTTACAAATAATAAAATACATAACTATATATTTATATACGCAACAATGGCATGAAAAGAAAAGACAGATCGGTCAATTTCCTTCTTACAAACAAAAAAAAAGTTAAACTAAAGACACAAACCGGTCAATTTAGGTTGAATTTAATTCTCTTTTACAACAAAAAAAGGTTGAATTAAATTCTTAACTTACATTTTCTTAAATTAAATTCTCTTAAATTACAAAGAAAAAGTTGAATTCAATTGACTGCATTGAAATGACTTGGGACTTGAAACCTGACTTAAAACAAAACTCTGACTTAAAACAAAACTCTGACTTAAAACAAAACTCTGACTTAAAACAAAACTCTGACTTAAAACAAAACTCTGACTTCAAATAAAACTCTGACTTCAAATAAAACTCTGACTTCAAATAAAACTCTGACTTGAACTCTATCAAGTATTCTTGAAACTAACTTGCTCTATCAAGTATTCTTGAAACTAACTTGAACCCTATCAAGTATTCTTGAAACTAACTTGAACCCTATCAAGTATTCTTGAAACTAACTTGAACTCTATCAAGTATTCTTGAAACTAACTTGAACTCTATCAAGTATTCTTGAAACTAACTTGAACTCTATCAAGTATTCTTGAAACTTAAACTGTCTAACTTGAACGCTTGTCAAGTATCTTGAAACTTAAACTGTCTAACTTGAACGCTTGTCAAGTATCTTGAAACTTAAACTGTCTAACTTGAACGCTTGTCAAGTATTTCTATAAATCTCTGGGGCGGTTGTCCCTTTTGGCGCAACCTTCTGACTTCAAAAACTGACTTCAAAAAATGACTTCAAAAAATGACTTCAAAATTACTTCAAGTATCTCTCTAAATCTATAAACTCTCTATAAACACTCTCTTTCTTAATTTGCAAGTCAATTCAATTCAATAATTTGAAAAAATTTGCAAACAAAATAAAAAATGTAAACAACATTTCACTCGAATGTACGTGAAAGTACGGTACTATTATGTTTGGTACATAAAATAAAATTATTCTATACTGAATATAATAGTGAAAATAACTTTGAAATTAACTCTGTGACAATTAACTCTGTGACAATTAACTTCTGTGACAATTAACTTCTGTGACAATTATTCTGTGACAATATTGTTTTCAATAAAAAAATGTATCACTGGTGTCTGAAGTGTTCACTGTGTTTTGTGTTAATTCTGGCTCAATATTAAATATTAACTGTTAATAATACTGACTTTTCAAATGTTTTAGAGATTATTTAAAAAAGAGTTTTGTACTTAACAAGATTCCTACGGCGAAATCCTTAGAGACGTGTCCTGAAGACGTGTCTTGCTGGCTACTTCTTCTTGGATGAAAAAAAAACTAGGCGTGGAGAACTTGGAGTCGTGACACACCGGTTCAAGGGTGGATGTTACGAACTAGAAGTCGTGACACGCCGGTCAAATGGTTTTATCCTGATGCAGGGTAATTTCTATCCTGGCCAAAGAGTGGCCACTTGTTAAAATCCTCTTCTTAAAATATTCTTCTAATCCTGGGGCAGGGTCGCCAGACTGTTAACCCCTCCGTCTATGGCCTTGGGGTGGTTCGGAGTCGACGGGGGTTCTGGTTAGGAGGCAGCAACGGATCTGTTACTTGCAGTAGTTTCTTCTATACTACTCTCCGAGTTCTTCTTTAGTGGCTCGGAGGATTCTGAGAGGCTTATTAAATTCTTTGAGGTTTCTCTCCGATTCTTCTTGTAGCTTATCGGGAGATTCTAATGACTAAGTTCTTCTGAAGAGAGCACGGCTCGAAGGGGAAAATAAAAAGTTTCTCTTACTGTAATTTACTTCTAAACTGTTACAGGTAGTGCTCAGCCTCGTAGTTGGAATCAGAACGAACATGGAAGAAATTGGTGGGTTTATATACCCCGATTCTACTAACATCATCATTATTAAATGTTGAAGAGGCTGCATTATTTTTGCACAATATTTGAAAATAAAGTAAATCTTTTAGCTGTGGTAAGGTTTAAACGAATAAACAAGATATTTGAAGATGAAGCCATATTTTTATCTTAAATTGCGTATTTTCAGATCTGATGTTATCATGATCTGCCAAGTTAACTAAAAGTGAAAATTGAACTATGCATCTTTACACAAATCTGCATATGAGTAAAAATTAAAGGTTTAAGATTTACAATTAAATGCTTAGGCAAGACATGACTTCATCTTTTATAACGAAGAAAGAATGTATACAAAACATGACATGGCAAAAGTTACTCAGGATTCATTATTAAGCTAAATCTAAAAAAATGATTATGAGATTTTAAAAAACAACAGGTCATCAATTATTTGGCAAGTAGAAAGCACATCAAAACTTATTCCAACGAAAATAATAATAAAAAAAATAACAACAGTATCGCCGATTCTACATTCCTTATGGCGACATAATGTCGGGTCGGACATTGAGTACATTGTAATTTTGGTCTACTGTAACTATGATTATAAATACCAATTCATTTATTATCGTTAACTACAACTCCATTAAAGTACATTGACTACGTCATTTAGTACATTACATCATTAAGTACAGTTTCATTAAAGTACATTACATTATATTAAATTAAAGTATTACAGTTAATTATAATTAAACAGTTATTGTAACTTTGTTTTGTTACAGTGTTTCATATTAATAGACAATTAAGATGTTAGAAATATAATACAAAGTACATGTGCACATACGGTATGGATGAATATGGTTGAATAATAATATTTATACTACATAACATATAAATAATGACTTCTATAGAGTGTACAGTTTTTATTATGATGATAAAGAATTTTCATACATTGAACACTAGAGATATGATGAAGGGAAATTAATGACGGGAAAATGTGACGTCATAGTTATTGAATTTGTACGTATAGTACAAATCATTATTAGGAAGATTTACAAGAACGAATTAGAGACAAAGAGTGGGTATTAATGACTAAGAAGTACAACTACGGGTTCCAATCCTGTTATATGCAATGTGTATGCATAATCTAGGGTCGAGGGTGAGATGCAAGACAATTCATAATTAATTATAATAACTTCTATAACAAATGGAAAATGGATAATGGATACGACTAAACCATAGAAATGGTAGATCGTAAGGTTATGACACAAAAAAAGTAGAAAGCTACAAGTAAAATTATTGTCCAAACTCGCGTTAAGCGATTTTGGTTCTTAGGTAAAAATGAATATTGATTATTCATTGTTCATTTTTTACATTGCTCTCCCCTTTAAAAATGATATTTATACAATAATATAATAGGGTACAATTCATACAATAGAATTAAGAGAATAACATCCTAACTAATTCAAGTTAGATGACGAATTTTTCTTTATAATACAAATTTTATACAGAACGATTTCGCGTGGTTGAGTGCAATGCAGAGTAATCAAATTTTTAACATGACACTCGCTCAGAGGCTATTATAAAATATAAAAATTCAAAGATTAAAACTTTAATTTTATGCAAACAGAATAAAAGGATTAATACGTTAATTTAGACAAACAATTAAGTTAGACAAACAATGATAGTTAAATTTTTTTACAAACTTTTATTTTTCTGTGGGAAAAATTACATACATAATGAGTAGTAGATAAAAAGGGAAAAACGTAAATCGTACAATCTATAAACTAATTTTTATTGACTATTGTAGGTAAAAATCGGATTACGTAGTGGATGATGTATAGACCTGTGGTCTAGTGTGTATGTGTGTGTATTAGATACAAAGTGTGTATCTTATAATTTTGAGGGACAGATTAGCTGAGAGGATTGTTAAATTAACTGAATAAATGCCTGAGCAAAAATTTATATATAGTTAGCAAAAATGCTGAAGACTATAAATAGCATAGTTAGCACTTACACGCAATGAAATAGTTTATTATGATCTCCAATGATTTTAGCATAAAGTTTGTGTATATAGTATATATAGTGTGCATACATGCGTGTGTATGTGTAGCGATTTGGAAGGTTTTTGAATTAACAAAGTTTTAAAAATAATGTATAATAATTTAAGATGGGTTTAGGGTTATAAAATCTTTTAAGTTTAAGTCAGTTATTGTTATTATTATTATCATTATTATTATTATTATTATAAAATCCTTTAAGCTCAAGGTCAATTATTATAAAATTCTAAATTACAGGTAGTATTAATGATGGTGTATGCATATAAGTTTCATGTGAAAGTGACTTGAAGTGCGGAAGGAAAATGAATTCGAATATGTATGAAAAGTAATAGAATTCAATTAGGATTATCGATTTTACGTAATTAAATCAGTTACACGTATATTAAGGTATAAAAAAAACGTACTTAGAGGACCTTACAATTAATGAAAGTACATCTCACGGTTTTAAAATTGAATTTTGACACACAATTAATTAAATTCGACTACGACAATTACTCAGTATTAATCGAATTAAAAAAAATTAAGAATTACAAATTAAAAATATAAATCAATTATGCATTTTAATGAGCTAACATAATTTTAATATTCTTAAAAATAAAAGTAAATCGAACCATAGATGAATTTCGACCAAGAATAAAAAAGTTATTGAAATGGAAGGAAAGCATTTCGAACAATCTTTTCTTTTAATAATTTCAATTAAATTTTTCATTAAAAATTATTTTATATAATAAAAAAAAATAAAAAAAAGGTTTAATAATTTTTGCATGTTAAGTAGAAAAATCATACTCTTTCGTTGAATGTTGATAGAATTTGAATTATTTGATTTTTTTAATCTGAAAACTTGTTTGCATATAGACAAATACATCTGTTTTATTGTGTAGAAGTTTTATTAAAAATTAAATGACTGAAATTTAGGGTATGTGCGGTCATACGGGTAAATTTCCCGATCGTACAGAGCAGGATAAATTAGGTACATGATCGATTAATTGTTACGCTATTTCTGTCACCATATAATCAAAATAATTATAAAACTCGTTAAAAACTTTTGTAAAAACGGTTTTGGTCGACACTGGGTTCAACTGGGGTTGGGTGTTAAAGTAAAAATAAAATAAAAAAACAAAGTTTGGAGTACTACATTCGGAGGAATTGAGTGACTAAGCGGGGGGTATAAGTCTGAAATTGACAATACGTCTTTCGTGAGCACTTTGCTCTTTAAATAAAGATTGCTTGTCACACTACTTAAAAATTAAAAGAGTTCAACAAACGGAGGGACGGCATGTTCCTCATATACATTACAATAATTACCAAAATCGTTACAACCTTTGTAAAAACGGTTTTGTTACAAATAATAAAATACATAACTATATATTTATATACGCAACAATGGCATGAAAAGAAAAGACAGATCGGTCAATTTCCTTCTTACAAACAAAAAAAAAGTTAAACTAAAGACACAAACCGGTCAATTTAGGTTGAATTTAATTCTCTTTTACAACAAAAAAAGGTTGAATTAAATTCTTAACTTACATTTTCTTAAATTAAATTCTCTTAAATTACAAAGAAAAAGTTGAATTCAATTGACTGCATTGAAATGACTTGGGACTTGAAACCTGACTTAAAACAAAACTCTGACTTAAAACAAAACTCTGACTTAAAACAAAACTCTGACTTAAAACAAAACAAAAACGGTTTGTGTTACAAATAATAAAATACATAACTATATATTTATATACGCAACAATGGCATGAAAAGAAAAGACAGATCGGTCAATTTCCTTCTTACAAACAAAAAAAAAGTTAAACTAAAGACACAAACCGGTCAATTTAGGTTGAATTTAATTCTCTTTTACAACAAAAAAAGGTTGAATTAAATTCTTAACTTACATTTTCTTAAATTAAATTCTCTTAAATTACAAAGAAAAAGTTGAATTCAATTGACTGCATTGAAATGACTTGGGACTTGAAACCTGACTTAAAACAAAACTCTGACTTAAACAAAACTCTGACTTAAAACAAAACTCTGACTTAAAACAAAACTCTGACTTAAAACAAAACTCTGACTTCAAATAAAACTCTGACTTCAAATAAAACTCTGACTTCAAATAAAACTCTGACTTGAACTCTATCAAGTATTCTTGAAACTAACTTGCTCTATCAAGTATTCTTGAAACTAACTTGAACCCTATCAAGTATTCTTGAAACTAACTTGAACCCTATCAAGTATTCTTGAAACTAACTTGAACTCTATCAAGTATTCTTGAAACTAACTTGAACTCTATCAAGTATTCTTGAAACTAACTTGAACTCTATCAAGTATTCTTGAAACTTAAACTGTCTAACTTGAACGCTTGTCAAGTATCTTGAAACTTAAACTGTCTAACTTGAACGCTTGTCAAGTATCTTGAAACTTAAACTGTCTAACTTGAACGCTTGTCAAGTATTTCTATAAATCTCTGGGGCGGTTGTCCCTTTTGGCGCAACCTTCTGACTTCAAAAACTGACTTCAAAAAATGACTTCAAAAAATGACTTCAAAATTACTTCAAGTATCTCTCTAAATCTATAAACTCTCTATAAACACTCTCTTTCTTAATTTGCAAGTCAATTCAATTCAATAATTTGAAAAAATTTGCAAACAAAATAAAAAATGTAAACAACATTTCACTCGAATGTACGTGAAAGTACGGTACTATTATGTTTGGTACATAAAATAAAATTATTCTATACTGAATATAATAGTGAAAATAACTTTGAAATTAACTCTGTGACAATTAACTCTGTGACAATTAACTTCTGTGACAATTAACTTCTGTGACAATTATTCTGTGACAATATTGTTTTCAATAAAAAAATGTATCACTGGTGTCTGAAGTGTTCACTGTGTTTTGTGTTAATTCTGGCTCAATATTAAATATTAACTGTTAATAATACTGACTTTTCAAATGTTTTAGAGATTATTTAAAAAAGAGTTTTGTACTTAACAAGATTCCTACGGCGAAATCCTTAGAGACGTGTCCTGAAGACGTGTCTTGCTGGCTACTTCTTCTTGGATGAAAAAAAAACTAGGCGTGGAGAACTTGGAGTCGTGACACACCGGTTCAAGGGTGGATGTTACGAACTAGAAGTCGTGACACGCCGGTCAAATGGTTTTATCCTGATGCAGGGTAATTTCTATCCTGGCCAAAGAGTGGCCACTTGTTAAAATCCTCTTCTTAAAATATTCTTCTAATCCTGGGGCAGGGTCGCCAGACTGTTAACCCCTCCGTCTATGGCCTTGGGGTGGTTCGGAGTCGACGGGGGTTCTGGTTAGGAGGCAGCAACGGATCTGTTACTTGCAGTAGTTTCTTCTATACTACTCTCCGAGTTCTTCTTTAGTGGCTCGGAGGATTCTGAGAGGCTTATTAAATTCTTTGAGGTTTCTCTCCGATTCTTCTTGTAGCTTATCGGGAGATTCTAATGACTAAGTTCTTCTGAAGAGAGCACGGCTCGAAGGGGAAAATAAAAAGTTTCTCTTACTGTAATTTACTTCTAAACTGTTACAGGTAGTGCTCAGCCTCGTAGTTGGAATCAGAACGAACATGGAAGAAATTGGTGGGTTTATATACCCCGATTCTACTAACATCATCATTATTAAATGTTGAAGAGGCTGCATTATTTTTGCACAATATTTGAAAATAAAGTAAATCTTTTAGCTGTGGTAAGGTTTAAACGAATAAACAAGATATTTGAAGATGAAGCCATATTTTTATCTTAAATTGCGTATTTTCAGATCTGATGTTATCATGATCTGCCAAGTTAACTAAAAGTGAAAATTGAACTATGCATCTTTACACAAATCTGCATATGAGTAAAAATTAAAGGTTTAAGATTTACAATTAAATGCTTAGGCAAGACATGACTTCATCTTTTATAACGAAGAAAGAATGTATACAAAACATGACATGGCAAAAGTTACTCAGGATTCATTATTAAGCTAAATCTAAAAAAATGATTATGAGATTTTAAAAAACAACAGGTCATCAATTATTTGGCAAAGTAGAAAGCACATCAAAACTTATTCCAACGAAAATAATAATAAAAAAAATAACAACAGTATCGCCGATTCTACATTCCTTATGGCGACATAATGTCGGGTCGGACATTGAGTACATTGTAATTTTGGTCTACTGTAACTATGATTATAAATACCAATTCATTTATTATCGTTAACTACAACTCCATTAAAGTACATTGACTTCGTCATTTAGTGCATTACATCATTAAGTACAGTTTCATTAAAGTACATTACATTATATTAAATTAAAGTATTACAGTTAATTATAATTAAACAGTTATTGTAACTTTGTTTTGTTACAGTGTTTCATATTAATAGACAATTAAGATGTTAGAAATATAATACAAAGTACATGTGCACATACGGTATGGATGAATATGGTTGAATAATAATATTTATACTACATAACATATAAATAATGACTTCTATAGAGTGTACAGTTTTTATTATGATGATAAAGAATTTTCATACATTGAACACTAGAGATATGATGAAGGGAAATTAATGACGGGAAAATGTGACGTCATAGTTATTGAATTTGTACGTATAGTACAAATCATTATTAGGAAGATTTACAAGAACGAATTAGAGACAAAGAGTGGGTATTAATGACTAAGAAGTACAACTACGGGTTCCAATCCTGTTATATGCAATGTGTATGCATAATCTAGGGTCGAGGGTGAGATGCAAGACAATTCATAATTAATTATAATAACTTCTATAACAAATGGAAAATGGATAATGGATACGACTAAACCATAGAAATGGTAGATCGTAAGGTTATGACACAAACAAAAGTAGAAAGCTACAAGTAAAATTATTGTCCAAACTCGCGTTAAGCGATTTTGGTTCTTAGGTAAAAATGAATATTGATTATTCATTGTTCATTTTTTACATTGCTTCCCCTTTAAAAATGATATTTATACAATAATATAATAGGGTACAATTCATACAATAGAATTAAGAGAATAACATCCTAACTAATTCAAGTTAGATGACGAATTTTTCTTTATAATACAAATTTTATACAGAACGATTTCGCGTGGTTGAGTGCAATGCAGAGTAATCAAATTTTTAACATGACACTCGCTCAGAGGCTATTATAAAATATAAAAATTCAAAGATTAAAACTTTAATTTTATGCAAACAGAATAAAAGGATTAATACGTTAATTTAGACAAACAATTAAGTTAGACAAACAATGATAGTTAAATTTTTTACAAACTTTTATTTTTCTGTGGGAAAAATTACATACATAATGAGTAGTAGATAAAAAGGGAAAAACGTAAATCGTACAATCTATAAACTAATTTTTTATTGACTATTGTAGGTAAAAATCGGATTACGTAGTGGATGATGTATAGACCTGTGGTCTAGTGTGTATGTGTGTGTATTAGATACAAAGTGTGTATCTTATAATTTTGAGGGACAGATTAGCTGAGAGGATTGTTAAATTAACTGAATAAATGCCTGAGCAAAAATTTATATATAGTTAGCAAAAATGCTGAAGACTATAAATAGCATAGTTAGCACTTACACGCAATGAAATAGTTTATTATGATCTCCAATGATTTTAGCATAAAGTTTGTGTATATAGTATATATAGTGTGCATACATGCGTGTGTATGTGTAGCGATTTGGAAGGTTTTTGAATTAACAAAGTTTTAAAAATAATGTATAATAATTTAAGATGGGTTTAGGGTTATAAAATCTTTTAAGTTTAAGTCAGTTATTGTTATTATTATTATCATTATTATATTATTATTATAAAATCCTTTAAGCTCAAGGTCAATTATTATAAAATTCTAAATTACAGGTAGTATTAATGATGGTGTATGCATATAAGTTTCATGTGAAAGTGACTTGAAGTGCGGAAGGAAAATGAATTCGAATATGTATGAAAAGTAATAGAATTCAATTAGGATTATCGATTTTACGTAATTAAATCAGTTACACGTATATTAAGGTAATAAAAAAACGTACTTAGAGGACCTTACAATTAATGAAAGTACATCTCACGGTTTTAAAATTGAATTTTGACACACAATTAATTAAATTCGACTACGACAATTACTCAGTATTAATCGAATTAAAAAAAATTAAGAATTACAAATTAAAAATATAAATCAATTATGCATTTTAATGAGCTAACATAATTTTATAATATTCTTAAAAATAAAAGTAAATCGAACCATAGATGAATTTCGACCAAGAATAAAAAAGTTATTGAAATGGAAGGAAAGCATTTCGAACAATCTTTTCTTTTAATAATTTCAATTAAATTTTTCATTAAAAATTATTTTTATTAATAAAAAAAAATAAAAAAAAGGTTTAATAATTTTTGCATGTTAAGTAGAAAAATCATACTCTTTCGTTGAATGTTGATAGAATTTGAATTATTTGATTTTTTTAATCTGAAAACTTGTTTGCATATAGACAAATACATCTGTTTTATTGTGTAGAAGTTTTATTAAAAATTAAATGACTGAAATTTAGGGTATGTGCGGTCATACGGGTAAATTTCCCGATCGTACAGAGCAGGATAAATTAGGTACATGATCGATTAATTGTTACGCTATTTCTGTCACCATATAATCAAAATAATTATAAAACTCGTTAAAAACTTTTGTAAAAACGGTTTTGCGTCGACATGGGTTCAACTGGGGTTGGGGTGTTAAAGTAAAAATAAAATAAAAAAACAAAGTTTGGAGTACTACATTCGGAGGAATTGAGTGACTAAGCGGGGGGTATAAGTCTGAAATTGACAATACGTCTTTCGTGAGCACTTTGCTCTTTAAATAAAGATTGCTTGTCACACTACTTAAAAATTAAAAGAGTTCAACAAACGGAGGGACGGCATGTTCCTCATATACATTACAATAATTACCAAAATCGTTACAACCTTTGTAAAAACGGTTTTGTTACAAATAATAAAATACATAACTATATATTTATATACGCAACAATGGCATGAAAAGAAAAGACAGATCGGTCAATTTCCTTCTTACAAACAAAAAAAAAGTTAAACTAAAGACACAAACCGGTCAATTTAGGTTGAATTTAATTCTCTTTTACAACAAAAAAAGGTTGAATTAAATTCTTAACTTACATTTTCTTAAATTAAATTCTCTTAAATTACAAAGAAAAAGTTGAATTCAATTGACTGCATTGAAATGACTTGGGACTTGAAACCTGACTTAAAACAAAACTCTGACTTAAAACAAAACTCTGACTTAAAACAAAACTCTGACTTAAAACAAAACTCTGACTTCAAATAAAACTCTGACTTCAAATAAAACTCTGACTTCAAATAAAACTCTGACTTGAACTCTATCAAGTATTCTTGAAACTAACTTGCTCTATCAAGTATTCTTGAAACTAACTTGAACCCTATCAAGTATTCTTGAAACTAACTTGAAACCTATCAAGTATTCTTGAAACTAACTTGAACTCTATCAAGTATTCTTGAAACTAACTTGAACTCTATCAAGTATCTTGAAACTAACTTGAACTCTATCAAGTATCTTGAAACTTAAACTGTCTAACTTGAACGCTTGTCAAGTATCTTGAAACTTAAACTGTCTAACTTGAACGCTTGTCAAGTATTTCTATAAATCTCTGGGGCGGTTGTCCCTTTTGGCGCAACCTTCTGACTTCAAAAACTGACTTCAAAAAATGACTTCAAAAAATGACTTCAAAATTACTTCAAGTATCTCTCTAAATCTATAAACTCTCTATAAACACTCTCTTTCTTAATTTGCAAGTCAATTCAATTCAATAATTTGAAAAAATTTGCAAACAAAATAAAAAATGTAAACAACATTTCACTCGAATGTACGTGAAAGTACGGTACTATTATGTTTGGTACATAAATAAAATTATTCTATACTGAATATAATAGTGAAAATAACTTTGAAATTAACTCTGTGACAATTAACTCTGTGACAATTAACTTCTGTGACAATTAACTTCTGTGACAATTATTCTGTGACAATATTGTTTTCAATAAAAAAATGTATCACTGGTGTCTGAAGTGTTCACTGTGTTTTGTGTTAATTCTGGCTCAATATTAAATATTAACTGTTAATAATACTGACTTTTCAAATGTTTTAGAGATTATTTAAAAAAGAGTTTTGTACTTAACAAGATTCCTACGGCGAAATCCTTAGAGACGTGTCCTGAAGACGTGTCTTGCTGGCTACTTCTTCTTGGATGAAAAAAAACTAGGCGTGGAGAACTTGGAGTCGTGACACACCGGTTCAAGGGTGGATGTTACGAACTAGAAGTCGTGACACGCCGGTCAAATGGTTTTATCCTGATGCAGGGTAATTTCTATCCTGGCCAAAGAGTGGCCACTTGTTAAAATCCTCTTCTTAAAATATTCTTCTAATCCTGGGGCAGGGTCGCCAGACTGTTAACCCCTCCGTCTATGGCCTTGGGGTGGTTCGGAGTCGACGGGGGTTCTGGTTAGGAGGCAGCAACGGATCTGTTACTTGCAGTAGTTTCTTCTATACTACTCTCCGAGTTCTTCTTTAGTGGCTCGGAGGATTCTGAGAGGCTTATTAAATTCTTTGAGGTTTCTCTCCGATTCTTCTTGTAGCTTATCGGGAGATTCTAATGACTAAGTTCTTCTGAAGAGAGCACGGCTCGAAGGGGAAAATAAAAAGTTTCTCTTACTGTAATTTACTTCTAAACTGTTACAGGTAGTGCTCAGCCTCGTAGTTGGAATCAGAACGAACATGGAAGAAATTGGTGGGTTTATATACCCCGATTCTACTAACATCATCATTATTAAATGTTGAAGAGGCTGCATTATTTTTGCACAATATTTGAAAATAAAGTAAATCTTTTAGCTGTGGTAAGGTTTAAACGAATAAACAAGATATTTGAAGATGAAGCCATATTTTTATCTTAAATTGCGTATTTTCAGATCTGATGTTATCATGATCTGCCAAGTTAACTAAAAGTGAAAATTGAACTATGCATCTTTACACAAATCTGCATATGAGTAAAAATTAAAGGTTTAAGATTTACAATTAAATGCTTAGGCAAGACATGACTTCATCTTTTATAACGAAGAAAGAATGTATACAAAACATGACATGGCAAAAGTTACTCAGGATTCATTATTAAGCTAAATCTAAAAAAATGATTATGAGATTTTAAAAAACAACAGGTCATCAATTATTTGGCAAAGTAGAAAGCACATCAAAACTTATTCCAACGAAAATAATAATAAAAAAAATAACAACAGTATCGCCGATTCTACATTCCTTATGGCGACATAATGTCGGGTCGGACATTGAGTACATTGTAATTTTGGTCTACTGTAACTATGATTATAAATACCAATTCATTTATTATCGTTAACTACAACTCCATTAAAGTACATTGACTCGTCATTTAGTACATTACATCATTAAGTACAGTTTCATTAAAGTACATTACATTATATTAAATTAAAGTATTACAGTTAATTATAATTAAACAGTTATTGTAACTTTGTTTTGTTACAGTGTTTCATATTAATAGACAATTAAGATGTTAGAAATATAATACAAAGTACATGTGCACATACGGTATGGATGAATATGGTTGAATAATAATATTTATACTACATAACATATAAATAATGACTTCTATAGAGTGTACAGTTTTTATTATGATGATAAAGAATTTTCATACATTGAACACTAGAGATATGATGAAGGGAAATTAATGACGGGAAAATGTGACGTCATAGTTATTGAATTTGTACGTATAGTACAAATCATTATTAGGAAGATTTACAAGAACGAATTAGAGACAAAGAGTGGGTATTAATGACTAAGAAGTACAACTACGGGTTCCAATCCTGTTATATGCAATGTGTATGCATAATCTAGGGTCGAGGGTGAGATGCAAGACAATTCATAATTAATTATAATAACTTCTATAACAAATGGAAAATGGATAATGGATACGACTAAACCATAGAAATGGTAGATCGTAAGGTTATGACACAAACAAAAGTAGAAAGCTACAAGTAAAATTATTGTCCAAACTCGCGTTAAGCGATTTTGGTTCTTAGGTAAAAATGAATATTGATTATTCATTGTTCATTTTTTACATTGCTCTCCCCTTTAAAAATGATATTTATACAATAATATAATAGGGTACAATTCATACAATAGAATTAAGAGAATAACATCCTAACTAATTCAAGTTAGATGACGAATTTTTCTTTATAATACAAATTTTATACAGAACGATTTCGCGTGGTTGAGTGCAATGCAGAGTAATCAAATTTTTAACATGACACTCGCTCAGAGGCTATTATAAAATATAAAAATTCAAAGATTAAAACTTTAATTTTATGCAAACAGAATAAAAGGATTAATACGTTAATTTAGACAAACAATTAAGTTAGACAAACAATGATAGTTAAATTTTTTTACAAACTTTTATTTTTCTGTGGGAAAAATTACATACATAATGAGTAGTAGATAAAAAGGGAAAAACGTAAATCGTACAATCTATAAACTAATTTTTTATTGACTATTGTAGGTAAAAATCGGATTACGTAGTGGATGATGTATAGACCTGTGGTCTAGTGTGTATGTGTGTGTATTAGATACAAAGTGTGTATCTTATAATTTTGAGGGACAGATTAGCTGAGAGGATTGTTAAATTAACTGAATAAATGCCTGAGCAAAAATTTATATATAGTTAGCAAAAATGCTGAAGACTATAAATAGCATAGTTAGCACTTACACGCAATGAAATAGTTTATTATGATCTCCAATGATTTTAGCATAAAGTTTGTGTATATAGTATATATAGTGTGCATACATGCGTGTGTATGTGTAGCGATTTGGAAGGTTTTTGAATTAACAAAGTTTTAAAAATAATGTATAATAATTTAAGATGGGTTTAGGGTTATAAAATCTTTTAAGTTTAAGTCAGTTATTGTTATTATTATTATCATTATTATTATTATTATTATAAAATCCTTTAAGCTCAAGGTCAATTATTATAAAATTCTAAATTACAGGTAGTATTAATGATGGTGTATGCATATAAGTTTCATGTGAAAGTGACTTGAAGTGCGGAAGGAAAATGAATTCGAATATGTATGAAAAGTAATAGAATTCAATTAGGATTATCGATTTTACGTAATTAAATCAGTTACACGTATATTAAGGTAATAAAAAAACGTACTTAGAGGACCTTACAATTAATGAAAGTACATCTCACGGTTTTAAAATTGAATTTTGACACACAATTAAATTCGACTACGACAATTACTCAGTATTAATCGAATTAAAAAAAATTAAGAATTACAAATTAAAAATATAAATCAATTATGCATTTTAATGAGCTAACATAATTTTATAATATTCTTAAAAATAAAAGTAAATCGAACCATAGATGAATTTCGACCAAGAATAAAAAAGTTATTGAAATGGAAGGAAAGCATTTCGAACAATCTTTTCTTTTAATAATTTCAATTAAATTTTTCATTAAAAATTATTTTTATATAATAAAAAAAATAAAAAAAGGTTTAATAATTTTTGCATGTTAAGTAGAAAAATCATACTCTTTCGTTGAATGTTGATAGAATTTGAATTATTTGATTTTTTTAATCTGAAAACTTGTTTGCATATAGACAAATACATCTGTTTTATTGTGTAGAAGTTTTATTAAAAATTAAATGACTGAAATTTAGGGTATGTGCGGTCATACGGGTAAATTTCCCGATCGTACAGAGCAGGATAAATTAGGTACATGATCGATTAATTGTTACGCTATTTCTGTCACCATATAATCAAAATAATTATAAAACTCGTTAAAAACTTTTGTAAAAACGGTTTTGGTCGACACTGGGTTCAACTGGGGTTGGGGTGTTAAAGTAAAAATAAAATAAAAAAACAAAGTTTGGAGTACTACATTCGGAGGAATTGAGTGACTAAGCGGGGGGTATAAGTCTGAAATTGACAATACGTCTTTCGTGAGCACTTTGCTCTTTAAATAAAGATTGCTTGTCACACTACTTAAAAATTAAAAGAGTTCAACAAACGGAGGGACGGCATGTTCCTCATATACATTACAATAATTACCAAAATCGTTACAACCTTTGTAAAAACGGTTTTGTTACAAATAATAAAATACATAACTATATATTTATATACGCAACAATGGCATGAAAAGAAAAGACAGATCGGTCAATTTCCTTCTTACAAACAAAAAAAAAGTTAAACTAAAGACACAAACCGGTCAATTTAGGTTGAATTTAATTCTCTTTTACAACAAAAAAAGGTTGAATTAAATTCTTAACTTACATTTTCTTAAATTAAATTCTCTTAAATTACAAAGAAAAAGTTGAATTCAATTGACTGCATTGAAATGACTTGGGACTTGAAACCTGACTTAAAACAAAACTCTGACTTAAAACAAAACTCTGACTTAAAACAAAACTCTGACTTAAAACAAAACAAAAACGGTTTTGTTACAAATAATAAAATACATAACTATATATTTATATACGCAACAATGGCATGAAAAGAAAAGACAGATCGGTCAATTTCCTTCTTACAAACAAAAAAAAAGTTAAACTAAAGACACAAACCGGTCAATTTAGGTTGAATTTAATTTCTTTTACAACAAAAAAAGGTTGAATTAAATTCTTAACTTACATTTTCTTAAAAAATTCTCTTAAATTACAAAGAAAAAGTTGAATTCAATTGACTGCATTGAAATGACTTGGGACTTGAAACCTGACTTAAAACAAAACTCTGACTTAAAACAAAACTCTGACTTAAAACAAAACTCTGACTTAAAACAAAACTCTGACTTAAAACAAAACTCTGACTTCAAATAAAACTCTGACTTCAAATAAAACTCTGACTTCAAATAAAACTCTGACTTGAACTCTATCAAGTATTCTTGAAACTAACTTGCTCTATCAAGTATTCTTGAAACTAACTTGAACCCTATCAAGTATTCTTGAAACTAACTTGAACCCTATCAAGTATTCTTGAAACTAACTTGAACTCTATCAAGTATTCTTGAAACTAACTTGAACTCTATCAAGTATTCTTGAAACTAACTTGAACTCTATCAAGTATTCTTGAAACTTAAACTGTCTAACTTGAACGCTTGTCAAGTATCTTGAAACTTAAACTGTCTAACTTGAACGCTTGTCAAGTATCTTGAAACTTAAACTGTCTAACTTGAACGCTTGTCAAGTATTTCTATAAATCTCTGGGGCGGTTGTCCCTTTTGGCGCAACCTTCTGACTTCAAAAACTGACTTCAAAAAATGACTTCAAAAAATGACTTCAAAATTACTTCAAGTATCTCTCTAAATCTATAAACTCTCTATAAACACTCTCTTTCTTAATTTGCAAGTCAATTCAATTCAATAATTTGAAAAAATTTGCAAACAAAATAAAAAATGTAAACAACATTTCACTCGAATGTACGTGAAAGTACGGTACTATTATGTTTGGTACATAAAATAAAATTATTCTATACTGAATATAATAGTGAAAATAACTTTGAAATTAACTCTGTGACAATTAACTCTGTGACAATTAACTTCTGTGACAATTAACTTCTGTGACAATTATTCTGTGACAATATTGTTTTCAATAAAAAAATGTATCACTGGTGTCTGAAGTGTTCACTGTGTTTTGTGTTAATTCTGGCTCAATATTAAATATTAACTGTTAATAATACTGACTTTTCAAATGTTTTAGAGATTATTTAAAAAAGAGTTTTGTACTTAACAAGATTCCTACGGCGAAATCCTTAGAGACGTGTCCTGAAGACGTGTCTTGCTGGCTACTTCTTCTTGGATGAAAAAAAAACTAGGCGTGGAGAACTTGGAGTCGTGACACACCGGTTCAAGGGTGGATGTTACGAACTAGAAGTCGTGACACGCCGGTCAAATGGTTTTATCCTGATGCAGGGTAATTTCTATCCTGGCCAAAGAGTGGCCACTTGTTAAAATCCTCTTCTTAAAATATTCTTCTAATCCTGGGGCAGGGTCGCCAGACTGTTAACCCCTCCGTCTATGGCCTTGGGGTGGTTCGGAGTCGACGGGGGTTCTGGTTAGGAGGCAGCAACGGATCTGTTACTTGCAGTAGTTTCTTCTATACTACTCTCCGAGTTCTTCTTTAGTGGCTCGGAGGATTCTGAGAGGCTTATTAAATTCTTTGAGGTTTCTCTCCGATTCTTCTTGTAGCTTATCGGGAGATTCTAATGACTAAGTTCTTCTGAAGAGAGCACGGCTCGAAGGGGAAAATAAAAAGTTTCTCTTACTGTAATTTACTTCTAAACTGTTACAGGTAGTGCTCAGCCTCGTAGTTGGAATCAGAACGAACATGGAAGAAATTGGTGGGTTTATATACCCCGATTCTACTAACATCATCATTATTAAATGTTGAAGAGGCTGCATTATTTTTGCACAATATTTGAAAATAAAGTAAATCTTTTAGCTGTGGTAAGGTTTAAACGAATAAACAAGATATTTGAAGATGAAGCCATATTTTTATCTTAAATTGCGTATTTTCAGATCTGATGTTATCATGATCTGCCAAGTTAACTAAAAGTGAAAATTGAACTATGCATCTTTACACAAATCTGCATATGAGTAAAAATTAAAGGTTTAAGATTTACAATTAAATGCTTAGGCAAGACATGACTTCATCTTTTATAACGAAGAAAGAATGTATACAAAACATGACATGGCAAAAGTTACTCAGGATTCATTATTAAGCTAAATCTAAAAAAATGATTATGAGATTTTAAAAAACAACAGGTCATCAATTATTTGGCAATGTAGAAAGCACATCAAAACTTATTCCAACGAAAATAATAATAAAAAAATAACAACAGTATCGCCGATTCTACATTCCTTATGGCGACATAATGTCGGGTCGGACATTGAGTACATTGTAATTTTGGTCTACTGTAACTATGATTATAAATACCAATTCATTTATTATCGTTAACTACAACTCCATTAAAGTACATTGACTACGTCATTTAGTACATTACATCATTAAGTACAGTTTCATTAAAGTACATTACATTATATTAAATTAAAGTATTACAGTTAATTATAATTAAACAGTTATTGTAACTTTGTTTTGTTACAGTGTTTCATATTAATAGACAATTAAGATGTTAGAAATATAATACAAAGTACATGTGCACATACGGTATGGATGAATATGGTTGAATAATAATATTTATACTACATAACATATAAATAATGACTTCTATAGAGTGTACAGTTTTTATTATGATGATAAAGAATTTTCATACATTGAACACTAGAGATATGATGAAGGGAAATTAATGACGGGAAAATGTGACGTCATAGTTATTGAATTTGTACGTATAGTACAAATCATTATTAGGAAGATTTACAAGAACGAATTAGAGACAAAGAGTGGGTATTAATGACTAAGAAGTACAACTACGGGTTCCAATCCTGTTATATGCAATGTGTATGCATAATCTAGGGTCGAGGGTGAGATGCAAGACAATTCATAATTAATTATAATAACTTCTATAACAAATGGAAAATGGATAATGGATACGACTAAACCATAGAAATGGTAGATCGTAAGGTTATGACACAAACAAAAGTAGAAAGCTACAAGTAAAATTATTGTCCAAACTCGCGTTAAGCGATTTTGGTTCTTAGGTAAAAATGAATATTGATTATTCATTGTTCATTTTTTACATTGCTCTCCCCTTTAAAAATGATATTTATACAATAATATAATAGGGTACAATTCATACAATAGAATTAAGAGAATAACATCCTAACTAATTCAAGTTAGATGACGAATTTTTCTTTATAATACAAATTTTATACAGAACGATTTCGCGTGGTTGAGTGCAATGCAGAGTAATCAAATTTTTAACATGACACTCGCTCAGAGGCTATTATAAAATATAAAAATTCAAAGATTAAAACTTTAATTTTATGCAAACAGAATAAAAGGATTAATACGTTAATTTAGACAAACAATTAAGTTAGACAAACAATGATAGTTAAATTTTTTTACAAACTTTTATTTTTCTGTGGGAAAAATTACATACATAATGAGTAGTAGATAAAAAGGGAAAAACGTAAATCGTACAATCTATAAACTAATTTTTTATTGACTATTGTAGGTAAAAATCGGATTACGTAGTGGATGATGTATAGACCTGTGGTCTAGTGTGTATGTGTGTGTATTAGATACAAAGTGTGTATCTTATAATTTTGAGGGACAGATTAGCTGAGAGGATTGTTAAATTAACTGAATAAATGCCTGAGCAAAAATTTATATATAGTTAGCAAAAATGCTGAAGACTATAAATAGCATAGTTAGCACTTACACGCAATGAAATAGTTTATTATGATCTCCAATGATTTTAGCATAAAGTTTGTGTATATAGTATATATAGTGTGCATACATGCGTGTGTATGTGTAGCGATTTGGAAGGTTTTTGAATTAACAAAGTTTTAAAAATAATGTATAATAATTTAAGATGGGTTTAGGGTTATAAAATCTTTTAAGTTTAAGTCAGTTATTGTTATTATTATTATCATTATTATTATTATTATTATAAAATCCTTTAAGCTCAAGGTCAATTATTATAAAATTCTAAATTACAGGTAGTATTAATGATGGTGTATGCATATAAGTTTCATGTGAAAGTGACTTGAAGTGCGGAAGGAAAATGAATTCGAATATGTATGAAAAGTAATAGAATTCAATTAGGATTATCGATTTTACGTAATTAAATCAGTTACACGTATATTAAGGTAATAAAAAAACGTACTTAGAGGACCTTACAATTAATGAAAGTACATCTCACGGTTTTTAAAATTGAATTTTGACACAATTAATTAAATTCGACTACGACAATTACTCAGTATTAATCGAATTAAAAAAAATTAAGAATTACAAATTAAAAATATAAATCAATTATGCATTTTAATGAGCTAACATAATTTTATAATATTCTTAAAAATAAAAGTAAATCGAACCATAGATGAATTTCGACCAAGAATAAAAAAGTTATTGAAATGGAAGGAAAGCATTTCGAACAATCTTTTCTTTTAATAATTTCAATTAAATTTTTCATTAAAAATTATTTTTATATAATAAAAAAAATAAAAAAAAGGTTTAATAATTTTTGCATGTTAAGTAGAAAAATCATACTCTTTCGTTGAATGTTGATAGAATTTGAATTATTTGATTTTTTTAATCTGAAAACTTGTTTGCATATAGACAAATACATCTGTTTTATTGTGTAGAAGTTTTATTAAAAATTAAATGACTGAAATTTAGGGTATGTGCGGTCATACGGGTAAATTTCCCGATCGTACAGAGCAGGATAAATTAGGTACATGATCGATTAATTGTTACGCTATTTCTGTCACCATATAATCAAAATAATTATAAAACTCGTTAAAAACTTTTGTAAAAACGGTTTTGGTCGACACTGGGTTCAACTGGGGTTGGGGTGTTAAAGTAAAAATAAAATAAAAAAACAAAGTTTGGAGTACTACATTCGGAGGAATTGAGTGACTAAGCGGGGGGTATAAGTCTGAAATTGACAATACGTCTTTCGTGAGCACTTTGCTCTTTAAATAAAGATTGCTTGTCACACTACTTAAAAATTAAAAGAGTTCAACAAACGGAGGGACGGCATGTTCCTCATATACATTACAATAATTACCAAAATCGTTACAACCTTTGTAAAAACGGTTTTGTTACAAATAATAAAATACATAACTATATATTTATATACGCAACAATGGCATGAAAAGAAAAGACAGATCGGTCAATTTCCTTCTTACAAACAAAAAAAAAGTTAAACTAAAGACACAAACCGGTCAATTTAGGTTGAATTTAATTCTCTTTTACAACAAAAAAAGGTTGAATTAAATTCTTAACTTACATTTTCTTAAATTAAATTCTCTTAAATTACAAAGAAAAAGTTGAATTCAATTGACTGCATTGAAATGACTTGGGACTTGAAACCTGACTTAAAACAAAACTCTGACTTAAAACAAAACTCTGACTTAAAACAAAACTCTGACTTAAAACAAAACTCTGACTTCAAATAAAACTCTGACTTCAAATAAAACTCTGACTTCAAATAAAACTCTGACTTGAACTCTATCAAGTATTCTTGAAACTAACTTGCTCTATCAAGTATTCTTGAAACTAACTTGAACCCTATCAAGTATTCTTGAAACTAACTTGAACCCTATCAAGTATTCTTGAAACTAACTTGAACTCTATCAAGTATTCTTGAAACTAACTTGAACTCTATCAAGTATTCTTGAAACTAACTTGAACTCTATCAAGTATTCTTGAAACTTAAACTGTCTAACTTGAACGCTTGTCAAGTATCTTGAAACTTAAACTGTCTAACTTGAACGCTTGTCAAGTATCTTGAAACTTAAACTGTCTAACTTGAACGCTTGTCAAGTATTTCTATAAATCTCTGGGGCGGTTGTCCCTTTTGGCGCAACCTTCTGACTTCAAAAACTGACTTCAAAAAATGACTTCAAAAAATGACTTCAAAATTACTTCAAGTATCTCTCTAAATCTATAAACTCTCTATAAACACTCTCTTTCTTAATTTGCAAGTCAATTCAATTCAATAATTTGAAAAAATTTGCAAACAAAATAAAAAATGTAAACAACATTTCACTCGAATGTACGTGAAAGTACGGTACTATTATGTTTGGTACATAAAATAAAATTATTCTATACTGAATATAATAGTGAAAATAACTTTGAAATTAACTCTGTGACAATTAACTCTGTGACAATTAACTTCTGTGACAATTAACTTCTGTGACAATTATTCTGTGACAATATTGTTTTCAATAAAAAAATGTATCACTGGTGTCTGAAGTGTTCACTGTGTTTTGTGTTAATTCTGGCTCAATATTAAATATTAACTGTTAATAATACTGACTTTTCAAATGTTTTAGAGATTATTTAAAAAAGAGTTTTGTACTTAACAAGATTCCTACGGCGAAATCCTTAGAGACGTGTCCTGAAGACGTGTCTTGCTGGCTACTTCTTCTTGGATGAAAAAAAAACTAGGCGTGGAGAACTTGGAGTCGTGACACACCGGTTCAAGGGTGGATGTTACGAACTAGAAGTCGTGACACGCCGGTCAAATGGTTTTATCCTGATGCAGGGTAATTTCTATCCTGGCCAAAGAGTGGCCACTTGTTAAAATCCTCTTCTTAAAATATTCTTCTAATCCTGGGGCAGGGTCGCCAGACTGTTAACCCCTCCGTCTATGGCCTTGGGGTGGTTCGGAGTCGACGGGGGTTCTGGTTAGGAGGCAGCAACGGATCTGTTACTTGCAGTAGTTTCTTCTATACTACTCTCCGAGTTCTTCTTTAGTGGCTCGGAGGATTCTGAGAGGCTTATTAAATTCTTTGAGGTTTCTCTCCGATTCTTCTTGTAGCTTATCGGGAGATTCTAATGACTAAGTTCTTCTGAAGAGAGCACGGCTCGAAGGGGAAAATAAAAAGTTTCTCTTACTGTAATTTACTTCTAAACTGTTACAGGTAGTGCTCAGCCTCGTAGTTGGAATCAGAACGAACATGGAAGAAATTGGTGGGTTTATATACCCCGATTCTACTAACATCATCATTATTAAATGTTGAAGAGGCTGCATTATTTTTGCACAATATTTGAAAATAAAGTAAATCTTTTAGCTGTGGTAAGGTTTAAACGAATAAACAAGATATTTGAAGATGAAGCCATATTTTTATCTTAAATTGCGTATTTTCAGATCTGATGTTATCATGATCTGCCAAGTTAACTAAAAGTGAAAATTGAACTATGCATCTTTACACAAATCTGCATATGAGTAAAAATTAAAGGTTTAAGATTTACAATTAAATGCTTAGGCAAGACATGACTTCATCTTTTATAACGAAGAAAGAATGTATACAAAACATGACATGGCAAAAGTTACTCAGGATTCATTATTAAGCTAAATCTAAAAAAATGATTATGAGATTTTAAAAAACAACAGGTCATCAATTATTTGGCAAAGTAGAAAGCACATCAAAACTTATTCCAACGAAAATAATAATAAAAAAAATAACAACAGTATCGCCGATTCTACATTCCTTATGGCGACATAATGTCGGGTCGGACATTGAGTACATTGTAATTTTGGTCTACTGTAACTATGATTATAAATACCAATTCATTTATTATCGTTAACTACAACTCCATTAAAGTACATTGACTACGTCATTTAGTACATTACATCATTAAGTACAGTTTCATTAAAGTACATTACATTATATTAAATTAAAGTATTACAGTTAATTATAATTAAACAGTTATTGTAACTTTGTTTTGTTACAGTGTTTCATATTAATAGACAATTAAGATGTTAGAAATATAATACAAAGTACATGTGCACATACGGTATGGATGAATATGGTTGAATAATAATATTTATACTACATAACATATAAATAATGACTTCTATAGAGTGTACAGTTTTTATTATGATGATAAAGAATTTTCATACATTGAACACTAGAGATATGATGAAGGGAAATTAATGACGGGAAAATGTGACGTCATAGTTATTGAATTTGTACGTATAGTACAAATCATTATTAGGAAGATTTACAAGAACGAATTAGAGACAAAGAGTGGGTATTAATGACTAAGAAGTACAACTACGGGTTCCAATCCTGTTATATGCAATGTGTATGCATAATCTAGGGTCGAGGGTGAGATGCAAGACAATTCATAATTAATTATAATAACTTCTATAACAAATGGAAAATGGATAATGGATACGACTAAACCATAGAAATGGTAGATCGTAAGGTTATGACACAAACAAAAGTAGAAAGCTACAAGTAAAATTATTGTCCAAACTCGCGTTAAGCGATTTTGGTTCTTAGGTAAAAATGAATATTGATTATTCATTGTTCATTTTTTACATTGCTCTCCCCTTTAAAAATGATATTTATACAATAATATAATAGGGTACAATTCATACAATAGAATTAAGAGAATAACATCCTAACTAATTCAAGTTAGATGACGAATTTTTCTTTATAATACAAATTTTATACAGAACGATTTCGCGTGGTTGAGTGCAATGCAGAGTAATCAAATTTTTAACATGACACTCGCTCAGAGGCTATTATAAAATATAAAAATTCAAAGATTAAAACTTTAATTTTATGCAAACAGAATAAAAGGATTAATACGTTAATTTAGACAAACAATTAAGTTAGACAAACAATGATAGTTAAATTTTTTTACAAACTTTTATTTTTCTGTGGGAAAAATTACATACATAATGAGTAGTAGATAAAAAGGGAAAAACGTAAATCGTACAATCTATAAACTAATTTTTTATTGACTATTGTAGGTAAAAATCGGATTACGTAGTGGATGATGTATAGACCTGTGGTCTAGTGTGTATGTGTGTGTATTAGATACAAAGTGTGTATCTTATAATTTTGAGGGACAGATTAGCTGAGAGGATTGTTAAATTAACTGAATAAATGCCTGAGCAAAAATTTATATATAGTTAGCAAAATGCTGAAGACTATAAATAGCATAGTTAGCACTTACACGCAATGAAATAGTTTATTATGATCTCCAATGATTTTAGCATAAAGTTTGTGTATATAGTATATATAGTGTGCATACATGCGTGTGTATGTGTAGCGATTTGGAAGGTTTTTGAATTAACAAAGTTTTAAAAATAATGTATAATAATTTAAGATGGGTTTAGGGTTATAAAATCTTTTAAGTTTAAGTCAGTTATTGTTATTATTATTATCATTATTATTATTATTATTATAAAATCCTTTAAGCTCAAGGTCAATTATTATAAAATTCTAAATTACAGGTAGTATTAATGATGGTGTATGCATATAAGTTTCATGTGAAAGTGACTTGAAGTGCGGAAGGAAAATGAATTCGAATATGTATGAAAAGTAATAGAATTCAATTAGGATTATCGATTTTACGTAATTAAATCAGTTACACGTATATTAAGGTAATAAAAAAACGTACTTAGAGGACCTTACAATTAATGAAAGTACATCTCACGGTTTTAAAATTGAATTTTGACACACAATTAATTAAATTCGACTACGACAATTACTCAGTATTAATCGAATTAAAAAAAATTAAGAATTACAAATTAAAAATATAAATCAATTATGCATTTTAATGAGCTAACATAATTTTATAATATTCTTAAAAATAAAAGTAAATCGAACCATAGATGAATTTCGACCAAGAATAAAAAAGTTATTGAAATGGAAGGAAAGCATTTCGAACAATCTTTTCTTTTAATAATTTCAATTAAATTTTTCATTAAAAATTATTTTTATATAATAAAAAAAAATAAAAAAAAGGTTTAATAATTTTTGCATGTTAAGTAGAAAAATCATACTCTTTCGTTGAATGTTGATAGAATTTGAATTATTTGATTTTTTTAATCTGAAAACTTGTTTGCATATAGACAAATACATCTGTTTTATTGTGTAGAAGTTTTATTAAAAATTAAATGACTGAAATTTAGGGTATGTGCGGTCATACGGGTAAATTTCCCGATCGTACAGAGCAGGATAAATTAGGTACATGATCGATTAATTGTTACGCTATTTCTGTCACCATATAATCAAAATAATTATAAAACTCGTTAAAAACTTTTGTAAAAACGGTTTTGGTCGACACTGGGTTCAACTGGGGTTGGGGTGTTAAAGTAAAAATAAAATAAAAAAACAAAGTTTGGAGTACTACATTCGGAGGAATTGAGTGACTAAGCGGGGGTATAAGTCTGAAATTGACAATACGTCTTTCGTGAGCACTTTGCTCTTTAAATAAAGATTGCTTGTCACACTACTTAAAAATTAAAAGAGTTCAACAAACGGAGGGACGGCATGTTCCTCATATACATTACAATAATTACCAAAATCGTTACAACCTTTGTAAAAACGGTTTTGTTACAAATAATAAAATACATAACTATATATTTATATACGCAACAATGGCATGAAAAGAAAAGACAGATCGGTCAATTTCCTTCTTACAAACAAAAAAAAAGTTAAACTAAAGACACAAACCGGTCAATTTAGGTTGAATTTAATTCTCTTTTACAACAAAAAAAGGTTGAATTAAATTCTTAACTTACATTTTCTTAAATTAAATTCTCTTAAATTACAAAGAAAAAGTTGAATTCAATTGACTGCATTGAAATGACTTGGGACTTGAAACCTGACTTAAAACAAAACTCTGACTTAAAACAAAACTCTGACTTAAAACAAAACTCTGACTTAAAACAAACAAAAACGGTTTTGTTACAAATAATAAAATACATAACTATATATTTATATACGCAACAATGGCATGAAAAGAAAAGACAGATCGGTCAATTTCCTTCTTACAAACAAAAAAAAAGTTAAACTAAAGACACAAACCGGTCAATTTAGGTTGAATTTAATTCTCTTTTACAACAAAAAAAGGTTGAATTAAATTCTTAACTTACATTTTCTTAAATTAAATTCTCTTAAATTACAAAGAAAAAGTTGAATTCAATTGACTGCATTGAAATGACTTGGGACTTGAAACCTGACTTAAAACAAAACTCTGACTTAAAACAAAACTCTGACTTAAAACAAAACTCTGACTTCAAATAAAACTCTGACTTCAAATAAAACTCTGACTTCAAATAAAACTCTGACTTGAACTCTATCAAGTATTCTTGAAACTAACTTGCTCTATCAAGTATTCTTGAAACTAACTTGAACCCTATCAAGTATTCTTGAAACTAACTTGAACCCTATCAAGTATTCTTGAAACTAACTTGAACTCTATCAAGTATTCTTGAAACTAACTTGAACTCTATCAAGTATTCTTGAAACTAACTTGAACTCTATCAAGTATTCTTGAAACTTAAACTGTCTAACTTGAACGCTTGTCAAGTATCTTGAAACTTAAACTGTCTAACTTGAACGCTTGTCAAGTATCTTGAAACTTAAACTGTCTAACTTGAACGCTTGTCAAGTATTTCTATAAATCTCTGGGGCGGTTGTCCCTTTTGGCGCAACCTTCTGACTTCAAAAACTGACTTCAAAAAATGACTTCAAAAAATGACTTCAAAATTACTTCAAGTATCTCTCTAAATCTATAAACTCTCTATAAACACTCTCTTTCTTAATTTGCAAGTCAATTCAATTCAATAATTTGAAAAAATTTGCAAACAAAATAAAAAATGTAAACAACATTTCACTCGAATGTACGTGAAAGTACGGTACTATTATGTTTGGTACATAAAATAAAATTATTCTATACTGAATATAATAGTGAAAATAACTTTGAAATTAACTCTGTGACAATTAACTCTGTGACAATTAACTTCTGTGACAATTAACTTCTGTGACAATTATTCTGTGACAATATTGTTTTCAATAAAAAAATGTATCACTGGTGTCTGAAGTGTTCACTGTGTTTTGTGTTAATTCTGGCTCAATATTAAATATTAACTGTTAATAATACTGACTTTTCAAATGTTTTAGAGATTATTTAAAAAAGAGTTTTGTACTTAACAAGATTCCTACGGCGAAATCCTTAGAGACGTGTCCTGAAGACGTGTCTTGCTGGCTACTTCTTCTTGGATGAAAAAAAACTAGGCGTGGAGAACTTGGAGTCGTGACACACCGGTTCAAGGGTGGATGTTACGAACTAGAAGTCGTGACACGCCGGTCAAATGGTTTTATCCTGATGCAGGGTAATTTCTATCCTGGCCAAAGAGTGGCCACTTGTTAAAATCCTCTTCTTAAAATATTCTTCTAATCCTGGGGCAGGGTCGCCAGACTGTTAACCCCTCCGTCTATGGCCTTGGGGTGGTTCGGAGTCGACGGGGGTTCTGGTTAGGAGGCAGCAACGGATCTGTTACTTGCAGTAGTTTCTTCTATACTACTCTCCGAGTTCTTCTTTAGTGGCTCGGAGGATTCTGAGAGGCTTATTAAATTCTTTGAGGTTTCTCTCCGATTCTTCTTGTAGCTTATCGGGAGATTCTAATGACTAAGTTCTTCTGAAGAGAGCACGGCTCGAAGGGGAAAATAAAAAGTTTCTCTTACTGTAATTTACTTCTAAACTGTTACAGGTAGTGCTCAGCCTCGTAGTTGGAATCAGAACGAACATGGAAGAAATTGGTGGGTTTATATACCCCGATTCTACTAACATCATCATTATTAAATGTTGAAGAGGCTGCATTATTTTTGCACAATATTTGAAAATAAAGTAAATCTTTTAGCTGTGGTAAGGTTTAAACGAATAAACAAGATATTTGAAGATGAAGCCATATTTTTATCTTAAATTGCGTATTTTCAGATCTGATGTTATCATGATCTGCCAAGTTAACTAAAAGTGGAAATTGAACTATGCATCTTTACACAAATCTGCATATGAGTAAAAATTAAAGGTTTAAGATTTACAATTAAATGCTTAGGCAAGACATGACTTCATCTTTTATAACGAAGAAAGAATGTATACAAAACATGACATGGCAAAAGTTACTCAGGATTCATTATTAAGCTAAATCTAAAAAAATGATTATGAGATTTTAAAAAACAACAGGTCATCAATTATTTGGCAAAGAAAGCACATCAAAATTTATTCCAACGAAAATAATAATAAAAAAAATAACAGTATCGCCGATTCTACATTCCTTATGGCGACATAATGTTGGGTCGGACATTGAGTACATTGTAATTTTGGTCTACTGTAACTATGATTATAAATACCAATTCATTTATTATCGTTAACTACAACTCCATTAAAGTACATTGACTACGTCATTTAGTACATTACATCATTAAGTACAGTTTCATTAAAGTACATTACATTATATTAAATTAAAGTATTACAGTTAATTATAATTAAACAGTTATTGTAACTTTGTTTTGTTACAGTGTTTCATATTAATAGACAATTAAGATGTTAGAAATATAATACAAAGTACATGTGCACATACGGTATGGATGAATATGGTTGAATAATAATATTTATACTACATAACATATAAATAATGACTTCTATAGAGTGTACAGTTTTTATTATGATGATAAAGAATTTTCATACATTGAACACTAGAGATATGATGAAGGGAAATTAATGACGGGAAAATGTGACGTCATAGTTATTGAATTTGTACGTATAGTACAAATCATTATTAGGAAGATTTACAAGAACGAATTAGAGACAAAGAGTGGGTATTAATGACTAAGAAGTACAACTACGGGTTCCAATCCTGTTATATGCAATGTGTATGCATAATCTAGGGTCGAGGGTGAGATGCAAGACAATTCATAATTAATTATAATAACTTCTATAACAAATGGAAAATGGATAATGGATACGACTAAACCATAGAAATGGTAGATCGTAAGGTTATGACACAAACAAAAGTAGAAAGCTACAAGTAAAATTATTATCCAAACTCGCGTTAAGCGATTTTGGTTCTTAGGTAAAAATGAATATTGATTATTCATTGTTCATTTTTTACATATACACACACATATATATATATATATATATATAATATATATATATATATATAATTTTAAAACATAATTCATGAGAAATGTGTGTGACATATATAAATTCTATCCATAATTAAGCTCGAGTTGTGTGTCATTTGGCTCAGATTATTGAAATGAAGAAATATCGCTGAGAGTCACTTGGAAAGGTTTTTTTTTTTTCCCATTGAATGCTTCATCTACAGCTATCAATCATAAAAATTCAAACGCGAGGAATGCATTAGAAATCCAGTTTACGATGGAATTCTAAATTGAAAATGATCTTGATAATTGGGTGATTGTTGAAAAAAATAAAAATAAATTAGCGAAATGGGTTATAAATGACGTTGACGTTTTACGTTTTGATAAATTCCCTGATTATTAAGTCTATAAAAGATTGTTACGCGGAAGTTGATCCTAAATTGAATTTAATACACGAAATAACCGAGGGCAGCCCGAAGACAAATTTCATGTTGCTAATTTCGCGTCTTTTCTTGGCTTAAAATTAAAGAATTTATTCATTCGTTTTCTCAGTTTATTTATGGTCATTTCCTAAATATTTTGTCCCATTATATATATATATATATATATATATATATATATATATATATATATATATATATATATATATATATATATATAAAACTGAATGAAACTGTGCAAAGTAAATTTCTCGAATGTTAGAAATTATAAAGGAAGTACATTTTGGCTAATATATGAAAAATGAACCTTGTCGGTGTAATTTTTCATTTTCGTTTCATTTATGATGTAATAAAATCCGATTATAATTCCGTGAGTATATAAATAATCAGTGAATCATTTGGGATATAGTTTTTATAGCATAAATACAAGGAATTTTAAAGATCTGCGAAAAAGAGTGACTTTCTTTTCTTTCAGGACAGTCTTGAAAAGCACGTTATGCTAAGCCAACATCATTCAATATAATAGCTGGTTGGTATATGAAGTTTGGTTATAAGTCTTTAACTCACGGTACCACGCTAGTCTTTATTTGGGTCCAAGTTGGTCCCGTTGGCAAAAGCCTTAATTTTCATAACTGTTGTCAGCGACCTAAAAATAGAATTCGTACATTACAAGTTGTCGTATGTCTTTTACGTACCCTAACATAATCCTATCCTAAATTAGCAGTACGCTAGCGACCATATTATAACTGCCTGACTTCGCATAGAATCAATAATTACTGTAAGAATTATAAACTACTACAAAATAATCGTCTTTTATAAGCAAACATATACGAGTATACTTTAATATTACATTCGCCAAATTTGGCCATAAAATAGGAAACTAATATAAACAAATAATTAATACCTGGCAAAACGTTCATTCTTCCCTTATGAATATAATCCCCCGCAACGTATCATACGAGTGCTCAACTCGTAAGCTTATTTCTTATTTTTCAAATTTTGGAATTTGAAAAAGGCCATATATTGGAATTTTAGGTGGCAAGTGGCTCTTATCTATGCGGTAAGAGAACTTATATTTTGCCATAAAGACAAAAATAGGATATCGAGAGACAAATTCGAAAGGAAAATCAATATAGAACCTAATTCCCATTTGTAATATTATATAAATATAGCATTCTATTTCTATCGTATTTGTTTAACTATGTACCCAAAACTTTGTCTCAGCGAGGCGATACACAGATTTTCGTAATGATATTAAACTGTATACAGTCTCTTTGTTTGGTTTATACATTTTTCGAGTTAATCTAAATCAAACGTACACGAAAACAGCAGCCGATCCGGAATACAATGCAAAACAATTAGCGTAGACAGCTAAAAAGTGAGATAAAAATGTACGATATTTATTTCATGCCTTTATATTTATAGCACACCAAATTAATTTTAGTCTCGTGATGTTAATCTATTTAATGGCTTATTTTCATATTATTGTGAAAGTTTTATCATTCAATATATTAGTGCACAATAAAATTACCAACACGACATTCAACAAAATTATATACCCAGTTTGTTTACTAAACGTTTATGAAACGGACATGTAGGCTTTACAAATATTTAGCAAACATTCTGTTTGAGCTGACGAAGAAAGAATCGTATCTTAGCTATACGTAGTCTTTAAAACCTGCTGGAAATAAAACACGAATTTCGTACAATAACACCATAAAGGAACTGAAAACAAAACTGTAATAACTGAAAGTGATGAACTGCAGGAGTGCTTTCAAAAAGTTTATGCTTATTTTTATCAGGTTCCTTCTAATAATGTCGGTTATGCGTTTTATTTATTCCCTTTAAGGAATAACATTTCTTAAGAGTTAAATGAGGTCTTTATTTACAATGTACCATCAACCGGCTACCAAAGTCGGGATAAGCTTGTAGCCAAACGTTTAATAGAATGTTTTGTTGGAATGATATAGAAAGCAATGAGGGATGTTGCTATTCATTGAGGGATGTTTTAACCCTATAAGATACAAATCCATTCTTGAAAATCATCTCTCATTATTTCGACAAAAGGTTTGCGGTTTAAAACACCAAAAGCTCCAAGAGTATTGTGCCTCCAAAATCACCACTCACGGGAGACAAAACAGAGGCTGCAGGTTCTTCATTGGTCATCTACTATCCTTGACTTAACATCTGCAGGACATGTTTGATTAAAGTAATCTCGTCTGATACATCTGATTTCATAAAATTCGTTTGCTAGACAAACGCTTTACTCAAAATTCGCCCGATAAAACAGTCACCAGACGAAGCGAGCCTCAACTATTTTAAGTTTTGCAAAATACCCTCAAACCCATTATACTTTTTACAAAAAATATGCACATTGCGTATAAGAATGCTGAATGTGTACGAAATATAGTTAAACATTGTTTAATTTGATTTAATTTAAGTCGAAGCTATAAAGAGTCCCGAATTCAAACAATGTAATTTTTGTCCTGTATATTAGAACTGGTATTGAACTGGTATGGTATTCGCTCCAACTCATCCTTCCACACAATAAAAAAATTGATTGAAATAAATGAGTACCCTGGGTAGCCTAGTGGTTAAAACGCTGGGCTGCTGGTGGAGCGTGGTTTGGATTCCACGTTAAACTGTAGGTCTAAGGTGGAGTGGCAAACTTGACCTTCGTCAGAATGAACAATTTGGGCGGAAGCAAAACCAAGGTTAAACAAGGTGTGTGTATATATATATATATATATATATATATATATATATATATATATATATATATATATATATATATATATATATATATATGGCTAAAAATACAAATTCTTGTGTCCGTGTTCGAATTACAAAACAGCTTTGTACTACGTATATCTTTACAAATCTCTTATTTTTATAGGTTGAAAAAACGTAAAAGAAATTCCACCTATCCTTCCGTTCGCCCATAATTATATTACTTTTCCCTTTCACAATACATCTTAATGACTTAATAAAGCCACTATTTTCGCTCCGTTCTCTTCTGTAACACTTCTTGGGAAAGCTTTTTCAATGCGAGCAACTCTTTCTCTTTTCTTCGAACTGTTTCAATCACAATAATTCAAATAATTCAACGAGACTTTGAGACTGATTTTCTAAAAAAGAGTACGTATATGTATATGTGTGTGTATATATAATATATATATATATATATATATATATATATATAATATATATATATATATATATCCGAATTGGAGAATATTTTGGGAGGATTTGGCTTTGGATCTGAGAATTATTGGGTGGGATTACTTTTTCATTTCCTTTATATTCATTTGGGCGCATAAAATGTCCTCGCGCAGTCATTTTAAGGATTTGAGTAAAACAATATCTTGTATTTTAAGAGATTTTTAAAATATTTTGTTACTAGGTTAGTGGATGTTTCGGTTTGATGTGATACGAAAGGCTTTAGAGCACATAATAAGTGTAGGAGTGGAGGCATGGATCTGTTGAAACGAAGTTTGTTGGTACGGGCTAAACTGAAGAGAAAAGCGCAGTACACTGATTACAGTAATAAAGGATAACCTACTGTCGAGATAGTGAACAGATTAGTACGTAGCAAACAAATAAAGGAGATATGTAACTGTGCAAAGATGATATTCAGTATGTGCGAGTGTATGAGGAGTAAAGTTGAAAAAGGAAAGAATTATGTAGAACTTTTTTTTATATAAAACAAGAGAATATTTGGAGAGAAATGAAAGGTGAGCATAAAAGGAATTAACTGATTATAAACCTATAAATACTTAAATATGTTGAATGATTCCTTTCAAAGGCAAAGGGATTAGGGAATAACTATAAATATTTGTCAAATCTATGCAACAAAAGTTTTCAAATGATTTCCCGAAACAGAGAGCAATTGAGAGTGGGTCTGTATTTATTAATGGACAACACAGTCACTATTTCTTTTTAATTAATAGTAGGGCCGGTTATAGGCGGATGCCGGGGGTGCATTGTACCCGGCCTCGCACTGCATCCGGCCACGCGCTTGGGCTGGCCCGCTGGCAACACTGAGAGATTCCATGATACGGACAGCATTGTGGCCTTGTCGGAACTAAAACCCACTTTCCATTGTGTATATAAATTAATAATTATACAATAATCCTTATTATAATTTTTGTATGTTAATCATTACAAATTGAACGGTGATTTAAATGGGTTTTAACATCAATTATAAAAAGACCATTCCGAATACTGATTGCCGGCTCCGCAGTTACTTTGTACCCGGCCTCGCAAAGCCTAGCAAAGCCTACAAAGCCGAGCGCCGCCAGTGATTTAATAGCACAATATACACAAGCTCAACAGGAATATAATTATGGAACATCACACAGAAAATAACTGTGATTATGTAAATATAAAAATTCATGCGCATATTTAAAATGTTCACTTGACAAATAATCTGTACCAGGGAATCTTGTTCATATACAGTATAACTTACAGGAATGAAGTACATTTCGACCTGGTTCCTTTCGATTTAATCCCAACTCTCGCTGTCGACGATTCGAGCGAGTCCTGCGAGTGGAAAAAATTTATATTGGTTTCTTTTCTTTACATACTGTATAATGTGCATGACTGAATATATGGAGTTAAATTAGAGTTAATAAAGGAATTCTAGCATAAAAATTAAATTTCAGGGAATTCAGTCAGGCTTTATGTGATATGTTGGAACAGGACTAAATCCAAACTAAGCTTGATTTATGTTTAATTTAAATTTCAAATGGACGAAAGCGGTGGCCAAAAGAAATATAAATTAGCATTACAGTTTGATGAAATTCCAGCAATCTGTAGAAAAATCAGATTCAGAAATTGTGCTCCAAAAAAGTGATTGTGACTGAGGAACAGATTTTCGACGAAGCGAAGGAAATACAGCTCTCTGTGTACTACAAGGACTCTAAGCTAACACTGCAAGAGACATTCATTTCTCATCTACAGTCTTCAATATTTGGTCTTTTTCAGCAAGATTTCCTCTATTAAAAGAAACTTAAGTTCGTTCAGAAATGACATTTAGAATAGAAAGTTTTCATTAGTTATTTCTACAAGCGGGTAAACCTTTAAACTGGGCGTCATAGTGAGTCTTGTTTTAGTTTCGTTATCCTGTATAATTGCAGTCACGCTATAATTCATAACAAGGTTCGTCAGTCCTCAAAGCGAACTATATATATATATATATATATATATATAATGTTATAATGTTTCAGACCAACAAAGACCCTAGGATCCACTCATGGCTGGTCTACCTAACTGTGTTCGTAATCGTGTATTGTGTATGTCCTACGTGGTGGCGGAGGGGACCTACAATTTTACGTGGGTTCCGAACCACAAGAACATAAGATATTTATGTAAAAACCGCCGGTAAATTGGCAACGACCAATTTTTACGAAACTAAATAATTATCAATTTAAAACCAATTAATTATCGATTTAAAACTAAAGATAGAATCTCTGGATCCAGAGGATCTAGTCATAATAGACTACTATCCACAAATATGTTACACTCTATATCTATTTATAACGGAACATGCAAATATATCAGATCCAAAGAATCCAGTCAATTTCATTACGGTATCCATCAAGTCACGGTCCATATCGATTGCGGACCAAGTCAAAATTTACAATCATATACATTACAATATATACACTTACGAGAAAAAGTGTAGGTGTGGCTGTAAAGACTGTACAGTAATGTAGAAATGTGTGTGCACCCATTTTGGGTCACCCATTTAAAGGTGTTTGTGGGGCAAGTGAAGATCATGAGTTTTTCAATACCTCACAGTATTATGGGGGGCACCGCTCGGCAGAGGAATCTCTTTAAATGGGGTGTGTAAGGACAGAGAGTATCCCCTAACCCAAGACGCTGCCTCCCTATATCCCACAACACTTGTGTTGAGCTGTGGGATCTATCCCCAGAAAGCCTTAATTTTACTACCTTAAACTATACCCTTTCTATCAACATATGCGTCTAATCGATTTTTAAACATGTTTATAGACGTGCTACTAATTACTTCTACCGGCAAACTATACCAGCTATTTACTATTCTATGCGTAAAAAAGTTTTTCGCAACTGCTGTCTCGAATCTTCTACTTGTCAACTTACACCCGTTATTTCTAGTCCTATTATATTGAGATATTTCGAAAAAGCTATCTCTATCTACGTTATCGAACCCATTCATAATTTTGAAAACCTGGATTAGATCACCCCTTAACCTCCTAGTCTCGAGTGTTGTCAATTTTAACTCCTTAAGCCTATCCTCGTACGACTTTGACCTAAGCGACGGAATCATCTTAGTTGCTCGTCTTTGAACTCTTTCGATTTTGTCTATATCTTTGCGCATATGCGGATTCCAAAATTGGACCGCGTACTCCAAATGGGGTCTAACTAATGATTTATAAAGTGGAACTATAATATCGCGCGATTTGTACTCAAAATTTCGAGCTATAAAACCTAACACTTTGTTCGCTTTATTGACCGCTGCTGTACTTTGTTTCGCTACTTTTAAATCACCCGTGACTATACCTCCTAAATATTTTTCCTGCTCTACGCTTGTTAAATCTTTCCCTGACATACTATACGCAAAATTACCGTTACGTGAACCTATATGCAAAATTTTGCACTTATCAACGTTAAATCTCATTTGCCATGTGACTGACCAATCAACGATTTTATTCAGATCTTCCTGAATTTTACCTCTATCTTCGTCATTAATCGCCCTACCACCCAGCTTCGTGTCATCCGCAAACTTTGAAACTGTACTGACTAGGCCGACATCTAAATCGTTAATATATATAAGAAAAAGCAAGGGGCCCAATACAGAACCCTGAGGAACGCCACTCGCTACATTAGCCCAACACGACTCCGCTCCATCAACGACCACCCTCAGTTTCCTGCCTCGCAACCACTCTTCTAGCCAATTTATTACTACACCCCTGATTCCATGAGCCTTAGTTTTTTCAATGAGTCTTTTGTGCGGCACGGTGTCAAACGCTTTTTGAAAATCTAAATACACTACATCAACCGCCCGATGTCTATCGTAAACGTCAACCACGCTTTGGAAAAATTCTAAAAGATTAGTTAAGCAAGATTTGTTTCGCCTAAATCCGTGCTGCGTATTTTTAACTAGCTTATGGAATTCTAAGTGTTCGACTATACGATCCCTAATTATTGATTCCAGTAGCTTACCTACAACAGACGTTAAACTGATTGGTCTATAATTTCCCGCCGCACCTTTATCGCCTTTCTTAAAGATAGGTGTTACGTTTGCTAACTTGAAATTATCTGGTACGCACCCCTCAGAAATAGACGCATTAAAAATCTTTGTTAGCGGCACAACAATGCTATCTTTTAATTCTTTTAGTTGTATGGGATATATGGAATCCGGAACCGGTGATTTACGCGTTTTCATTTTATCAATATAGCGCGTTACCTCCCCTTCAGTAACCACTATATTATCCAAAATATTACCATTATCAAACGGTATTATGTCCGTGACCGTAGGGATATTTGTTACATCTTCTATAGTAAAAACTGACGTAAAAAATTCGTTTAGCAAGGTAGCCATTTCCTTGTTTTCAGAAACTAGATCTCCGTTTAGATTTTTCAAAGGCCCCAAGACGCTTTTTACTGGATTTCTATTATTGACGTATTTAAAGAATCGCTTGGGGTTTTCTTTACCGTCACGAGCTATGGAGATTTCAAATTCGCGCTTGGACTTTTTTATTACACTTTTCGCTTCACGCCTCAGAGATATGTGGTTGTTTCGTAACAACAAATTGTCTTTATCGCACTTATGTAGCCTATAAGCCCTATCTCTACTCTTTATAATGTCTCCTACTCTAGAAGTAAACCACAAGGGCTTGTTGTTTACGTTCGCACGCTTAATTTTGTACGGTACACATTCCTCATTTATAGTCCTAAATACTGTTTCGAACGATTCCCACATTAGTTTTGCGTTGGAGTTCCCATCACGTTTTCCCAATTGACGTGTGACAATTTATTTCAAAATTTACTAAAGTCTGCGTGCTGGAAGTTAGGAATTTTCGTCGAGTTAGCTGGTTTCGAGTGACTTACTGAGAGGACAAACTCTACCATATTGTGATCGCTATTGCCCAACGGTTCTATTATTTGAAGATCAGTAATTAGCCTATCATCCGTAGTTATTACTAAATCTAAAATACTGTCCAACCTCGTAGGTTCCCCAACCTTTTGAATAAGAAAGCTATCCTCGAGAAAATTAACTAAACGATTACCTTCCGCGTCTCCCTGCATTGTATCGTAATTTACGTTAGCGCAATTAAAGTCACCCATAACTAAAGCCTCCTCACTACCGATTATTCGCTTTAGTTCACGATATAACGCTTCGTCCGTATCAGCTGTTTGATTAGGGGGCCTATATATAACCGCAACAAGAAGTTTGAAATCGTTCAATTTAAGTTCTGCTATAGTCGAATCTATCGGTTCTGGAATTGTGTGCTTTACTTCTATAACGTTCGCTATATTATCTTTGATATACAACATAACACCGCCTCCTCGCCTACCTATTCTGTTTTTAACAAAAAGTCTATAACCTTTAATTTGATACTCCCCTACAAAGTCACGAGTTTCAGTGCTAAGCCACGATTCATTTATCGCAATTATATCATCGTCTTTACAAGCAATTAAAGAAAAAAATTCGTTTATTTTATTTCGTAGGCTACGAGCATTTAAGGATAGAACCTTCAAATTGTTTGTAATTGCGACAACTTCGCGAGCGCAGTGGAAATTTATGGAATTTACGCTGGGACCGTTCGAGTTACGGCAGCCTGAAAAGAAGAGACAGTATTATGAAATAGTCTTCCTAAACGCGCAGCTCCTACGTCATTAAGATGAAGTCCATCTCCGAGGAACAAGTCCCTCCTGCCGCAGAAACTGTTCCAAAAATTCTCAAAATGCACTCCTTCCTGTTGGCAAAGAGACTTTAGGTTATTGTTAATATAGGTCGCCTTGCTGTAGAAATCGTTACGATGGATAAATCGAGGAAGTATACCTGTTAAAACAATCTTATTAGTTTTTTCCTTTAATCGCTCTAGTAAGTCCCTGTACCTAGCCAGCAGTTCTTCCGATCTAGAATTTAAAACGTTATTAGTACCGACATGAATAACATACGTTGTGTCCTCGGAGGTACCATCTGTAAATTGGTCAACACTATTAGTTATATCCTCCACCCTTGCACCAGGGTAGCAGTAACGGCGCCTACGACGAGGGTTTCTTTTACAGAATTCCTCGAGCTGTCCTCGAACAATGGAATCGCCAACGAGTCGTATTTCCGGTTCATCATCATCTTCAAAACCTAAAACAGAAAACTTATTGTTTGTTATTACTGGTAGACATGTCTTAGGTTTTCTCAATGGGGCTCCATTACGCACTCGAACGAAGGGTTGGGAACTAGTAGAAGAGAGAGGGCTATTAATACTATTTATATTATTAATAGAAACTGAGGCAGGAGGGGTCGTAACTGGAGTCTCAAGGGATTCTAATTTTGCTGTCAGGAGCATCACCCTTTCTTCAAGGCTTACTCTGGCCTCCTTCTCACGTTCTAACTCGTTCCTCAGCACTTTTAAGTTTGAGCACCACCTGCAAACTAATTGTTCATTATTATTAGCCATTGTAAACGCGTAAGCGGCAAATTTCCCTTCACAGCGACTGCAAGTACTTGACGGGGGTGCCATGCTTTTAATTAGTTAAACAACAACAAAAAAAAAAAAAAATACGAGCGTTTGGAAATTAATAAATTACAATGTAGGTCTACCGCGTTTTTGAAACGCAGAAACAGGTTCTTGTAACACAAATTTATACTAAATGCATATAGAATTAAGCTACCGACAAAAGATCTGTAAAAGAAGAGTATTTATAACACTTATCTGTCCGCGATTTGACCCGACTTTTTTCCCTTTTCTTCACACGGTGCGGGACAACACTCTACCTGACCTCTCGAAGGAAGGAAAAATGAACCTTATGTCAGCACGTTTTTTGATAGATTTGAAAAACAACACGGCGAGCCACGTTTGATCAAATAATATAGTATTGAATAACGACAATAAATGAAATATATTCGTTAATGAATGATTAGTAGCACGAAGTAATTTAGTTATGAATGCACCGAACACTATTTTGAACGGGACAGTACCGTTGTTTTTATGGGTTCTGTATGGGTTCTGTCACTGAAGAATAATTGTAAGCTCAATATGTTTATGTACTTACTTTTTCATGAATACAGAATATTACATAACCCCCGTCCCTTTTTTGCCATCCCAATGTCCCGTTTTTGTCTCAAGGAAATATGGTCAGCCTAACCATATCTCAAGAGCTGACATTTCTCGGTGTTAAATGTCATGTTGTTGTCTTCTGACCATTTGTCTATTTTGTTCGTGTCTCTATTTTGTTCGTGTCTCTCTGTTCGTGTCTTTTTTTTAAAAAAAAATGTTCCGTGCATTCTTAACTAAATTACTTCGTGCTACTAATCATTCATTAACGAATATATTTCATTTATTGACGTTATTCAGTACTATATTATTGGATCAAACCAAGGCTACAGAACGTGGCTTGCCTTGTTTGGTTTTCAAATCAATCGTAAAACGTACAGTCATAAGGTTGAAATTCCCTTGGTTTGTTTTTGTTGTTTTTCAAATCTATCAGAAACGTGGTTTTTTAAGGTTCAGATTTCTTCACACACTACCTGACCTCCAAAAGGGTCACCTACCGTGGGAAAAAAAGGATTAAGTCAGTAAACAACGACCAGATAAGTTCCATTTAATACTTTTTCTTTAACATTTCTTTCGTCGGTAGCTTAATTCTATATTAATTTAGTAAAAAATTTGTGTTACAAGATCCTGTTTCTGCGTTTCGAGAACGCGGTGGAACCTACGTTGTAATTTATTAATTTCCAAACGCTCGTTTTTTGTTTTTTCTTTTTGTTTTTTGTTGTTTAACTAATTAAAAGCATGACACCCCGTCAAGTACTTGCAGTCGCTGTGAAGGGAAATTTGCTGCTTACGCGTTTACAATGGCTAATAATAATGATCAGTTAGTTTGCAGGTGGTGCTCAAGCATGGAAGTGCTGAGGAACGAATTAGACCGTGAGAGGCAGGCCAGGGTGAGACTTGAAGAAAGCGTGATGCTCCTGACGGCAAAATTAGAATCCCTTGAGACTCCAGTTACGACCCCTCCTGCCTCAGTTTCTTTTAATAATATAAATAGTACTAATAGCCCTCTCTCTTCCCCTAGTTCCCAACCCTTCGTTCGAGTGCGAAATGGAGCCCCATTGAGAAAAGCAAAGCCTTGTCTACCAGTAATAACAAGCAATAAGTTTTCTGTTTTAGGGTTCGAAGATACTGATGAACCGGAAATACGACTCGTTGGTGATTCCATTGTTCGAGGGCAGCTCGAGGAATTCTGTGGGAGAAACCCTCGTCGTAGGCGCCGTTACTGCTACCCTGGTGCAAGGGTGGAGGATATAACTAATAATGTTGACCATTTTACAGACAGTACCGCCGAGGACACAACGTATGTTATTCATGTCGGTACTAATAACGTTTTAAATTCTAGATCGGAAGAACTGCTGGCTAGGTACAGGGACTTATTAGAGCGATTAAAGGAGAAAACTAATAAGATTGTTTTAACAGGTATACTTCCTCGAATTATCCAACGAAGCGATTTCTACAGCAAGGCGACCTATATTAACAATAACCTAAAGTCTCTTTGCCAACAGGAAGGAGTGCATTTTGAGAATTTTTGGAACAGTTTCTACGGCAGGAGGGACTTGTTCCTCGAAGATGGACTTCATCTTAATGAAGTTGGAGCTGCGCGTTTCGGAAGACTATTTCATAATACTGTCTCTCTTTTCAGGCTGCGTAAGCCGAACGGTCCCAGTAAATTCCACAAATTTCCCCCGCGCTCGCGAAGGTGTCGCAATTACAAACAATTTGAAGGTTCTATCCTTAAATGCTCGTAGCCTACGAAATAAAATAAACGAATTTTTTTCTTTAATTGCTTGTAAAGACTATGATTTAATTGCGATAAATGAATCGTGGCTTAGCACTGAAACACGTGACTTCGTAGGGGAGTATCAAATTAAAGGTTATAGACTTTTTGTTAAAAACAGAATAGGTAGGCGAGGAGGCGGTGTTATGTTGTATATCAAAGATAATATTGCGAACGTTATAGAAGCAAAGCACTCAATTCCAGAACCGATAGATTCGACTACAGCAGAACTTAAATTGAACGATTTCAAACTTCTTGTTGCGGTTATATATAGGCCCCCAAATCAAACAGCTGCTACGGACGAAGCGTTATATCGTGAACTAAAGAGAATAATCGGTAGTGAGCAGGCTTTAGTTATGGGTGACTTTAATTGCGCCAACGTGAATTACGATACAATGCAGGGAGACGCGGAAAGTAATCGTTTAGTTAATTTTCTCGAGGATAGCTTTCTTATTCAAAAGGTTGGGGAACCTACGAGGTTGGACAGTATTTTAGATTTAGTAATAACTACGGATGATAGGCTAATTACTGATCTTCAAGTAATAGAACCGTTGAGCAATAGCGATCACAATATGGTAGAGTTTGTCCTCTCAGTAAGTCACTCGAAACCAACTAACTCGACTAAAATTCCTAGCTTCCAGCACGCAGACTTTAGTAAATTTCGAAATAAATTTTCACACGTCAATTGGGAAAACGCAATGGGGAACTCCAACGCAAAACTAATGTGGGAATCGTTCGTAACGGTATTTAGGACTATAAATCAGGAATGTGTACCGTACAAAATTAAGCGTGCGAAAGTAAACAACAAGCCCTTGTGGTTTACTTCTAGAGTAGGAGACATTATAAAGAGTAGAGAGAGGGCTTATAGGCTATACAAGTGCGATAAAGATAATCTGTTGTTACGAAACAACTACATATCTCTAAGGCGTGAAGCTAAAAGTGTAATAATAAAAAAGTCAAAACGCGAATTTGAAATCTCCATAGCTCGTGACGGTAAAGAAAACCCCAAGCGATTCTTTCAATACGTCAATAATAGAAATCCAGTAAAAAGTGTCTTCGGTCCATTAAAAAATGGAAATGGAGATCTAGTCTCTGAAAACAAGGAAATGGCTACCTTGCTAAGCGAATTTTTTACGTCAGTTTTTACTATAGAAGATGTAACGAATATCCCTACGGTCATAGACATAATACCTTTTGATAATGGTAATATTTTGGATAATATTGTCGTGAGTGAAGGGGAAGTAATGCGCTATTGATAAAATGAAAACGCGTAAATCACCGGGTCCGGATTCCATATATCCCATACAACTAAAAGAATTAAAAGATAGCATTGTTGTGCCGCTAACAAAGATTTTTAATGCGTCTATTTCTGAGGGTGCGTACCAGATAATTTCAAGTTAGCAAACGTAACACCTATCTTTAAGAAAGGCGATAAAGGTGCGGCGGGAAATATAGGCCAATCAGTTTAACGTCTGTTGTAGGTAAGCTACTGGAATCAATAATTAGGGATCGTATAGTCGAACACTTAGAAGTGCATAATCTGGTTAGAAATACGCAGCACGGTTTTAGGCGAAACAAATCTTGCTTAACTAATCTTTTAGAATTTTTCCAAAGCGTGGTTAACGTTTACGATAGACATTGGGCGGTTGATGTAGTGTATTTAGATTTTCAAAAAGCGTTTGACACGTGCCGCACAAAGACTGATTGAAAAAACTAAGGCTCATGGAATCAGGGGTGTAGTAATAAATTGGCTAGAAGAATGGTTGCGAGGCAGGAAACAGAGGGTGGTCGTTGATGGAGCGGAGTCGTGTTGGGCTAATGTAGCGAGTGGCGTTCCTCAGGGTTCTGTATTGGGCCCCTTGCTTTTTCTTATATATATTAACGATTTAGATGTCGGCCTAGTCAGTACAGTTTCAAAGTTTGCAGATGACACGAAGCTGGGTGGTAGGGTGATTAATGACGAAGATAGAGGTAAAATTCAGGAAGATCTGAATAAAATCGTTGATTGGTCAGTCACATGGCAAATGAGATTTAACGTAGATAAGTGCAAAATTATGCATATAGGTTCGCGTAACGGTAATTTTGCGTATAGTATGTCAGGGAAAGATTTAACAAGCGTAGAGCAGGAAAAAGATTTAGGAGTTATAGTCACGGGTGATTTAAAAGTAGCGAAACAAAGTACAGCGGCGGTCAATAAGGCGAACAAAGTGTTAGGTTTTATAGCTCGAAATTTTGAGTACAAATCGCGCGATATTATAGTTCCTCTTTATAAATCATTAGTTAGACCCCATTTGGAGTACGCGGTCCAATTTTGGAATCCGCATATGCGCAAAGATATAGACAAAATCGAAAGAGTTCAAAGACGAGCAACTAAGATGATTCCGTCTCTTAGGTCAAAGTCGTACGAGGATAGGCTTAAAGAGTTAAAATTGACTACACTCGAGACTAGGAGGTTAAGGGGTGATCTAATCCAGGTTTTCAAAATTATGAATGGGTTTGATAACGTAGATAGAGATAGCTTTTTCGAAATATCTCAATATAATAGGACTAGAAATAACGGGTGTAAGTTGACAAGTAGAAGGTTCGAGACAGCAGTTGCGAAAAACTTTTTACGCATAGAATAGTAAATAGCTGGAATAGTTTGCCGGTAGAAGTAATTAGTAGCACGTCTATAAACATGTTTAAGAAATCGATTGGACGCGCATGTTTGATAGAAAGGGTATAGTTTAAGGTAGTAAATTAAGGCTTTTGGGGGATAGATCCCACAGCTCAACACAAGTGTTGTGGGATATGGGAGGCAGCGTCTTGGGTTAGGGGATACTCTCTGTCCTTACACACCCCATTTAAAGAGATTCCTCTGCCGAGCGGTGCCCCCATAGTACTGTGAGGTATTGAAAAACTCCTGATCTTCACTTGCCCCACAAACACCTTTAAATGGGAGACCCATAATGGGTGCACACACATTTCTACATTACTGTACAGTCTTTACAGCCACACCTACACTTTTCCTCGTAAGTGTATATATTGTAATGTATATGGTTGTAAATTTGACTTGGTCCGCAATCGATATGAACCGTGACTTGATGGATACCGTAATGAAATTGACTGGATTCTTTGGATCTGATATATTTGCATGTCCGTTATATAATAGATATAGAGTGTAACATATTTGTGGATAGTAGTCTATTATGACTTGATCCTCTGGATCGAGAGATTCTATCTTTAGTTTTAAATCGATAATTAATTATTTTTAAATTGATAATGTATATGGTTGTAAATTTTGACTTGGTCCGCAATCGATATGGACCGTGACTTGATGGATACCGTAATGAAATTGACTGGATTCTTTGGATCTGATATATTTGCATGTCCGTTATAAATAGATATAGAATGTAACATATTTGTGGATAGTAGTCTATTATGACTTGCTCCTCTGGACCGAGAGATTCTATCTTTAGTTTTAAACCGATAATTAATTATTTTTAAATTGATAATTATTTAGTTTCGTAAAAATTGGTCGTTGCCAATTTACCGGCAGTTTTTAAATAAGTTTCTTATGTTCTTGTGGTTCGGAACCCACGTAAAATTGTAGGTCCCCTCCGCCACCACGGAGGACATACACAATACACGATTACGAACACAGTTAGGTAGACCAGCCATGAGTGGATCCTAGGGTCTTTGTTGGTCTGAAACATTATAACATTATAAAATTATTATATATATATTATATATATATATATATATATATGCAGAGAGACACGAACAAAATAGACAAATGGTCAGAAGACAACAACATGACATTTAACACCGAGAAATGTCAGCTCTTGAGATATGGTTAGGCTGACCATATTTCCTTGAGACAAAAACGGGACATTGGGATGGCAAAAAAGGGACGGGGGTTATGTAATATTCTGTATTCATGAAAAAGTAAGTACAAAACATATTGAGCTTACAATTATTCTTCAGTGACAGAACCCATACAGAACCCATAAAAACAACGGTACTGTCCCGTTCAAAACGGTACGTATGGTCAGCCTAGATATGGTAGAAATAAGGAACTTAAAAAAAACAGCATATTATGCCCCAGTTAGCCAGGAAATTCAGAGAAGCACGAAAGCGATAGATTTGAGGGTTATGACTGATGATGCGAAATTCGAGACACGAAATCAGATAGCGATAAACAAAGTAAAAAGAGTTGTGGAATAGGTACTAAGAATCTTCAAAAGAGACAAGAATGTAATGATCCCCTGCTGAAAACACTGATCATATCAAAACTTGAATACTGCTCAGTTTTGACGTCCCCATATAAAAAGGAAGAAACTAATAAACTAGAAGAAACGCAGAGACATTTCACAGCCAAGATTGATGGCTACAAAGAACTCTACTGGGAAAGACTACGTAAATTAAATATGTACCCCCTGAAAAGAAGAAGAGAGGTACACCATAATCTATTAATCTACGTATGAAAAATGATCGAAAAACTGGTACCAAACTTCAAACTAAACCCAATTACCATCCAAACAACGCTGGAAAATAGGAAAGGCAGAATGTATAGTGTTCCCAAATTAAATATCCGACAAGGGACCTCTTTAACACTAAAGGAAAATGCTGTAGCTTGGTTGTCAGGGGACCAAGACCTTTTAACCAGCTTCCAAAGGATTTTAACCAGCTTCCAAAGGACCTTTTAACCTTCCTTCTTGAACAGACAACCTCGTAGAGACCAGCCGGTCTGTTGCTGTTGCCCGTTGGGTGTCTTTTGTATTCCTTTGTATACAACTAATTAAACAATAAATTTGAAAAGCAGAAAAAAAAAGGACTATGGTAATAAAGAAATAACAATAATACACGTAAAGAAACGAGAAATAATAAAATTAGTAATAACAACTTCATAAAAATAAAAAATACATGTATTGGAATGGCTAATGCAGGAGTTAAGTGGAGCTATAGATAAACACTTTATACCAAGAGGTCCACAGTCTAGAAGACATAAAGCAAGACTGATGAATAGCTTGGACAATTGGAATGTCTGAGTTTTTAATTCTTCGCATTAAACACGTCTTGTTACCTCAGGGAAGCTCGGAACATTGCGGTTAGCGAACATTTGAGAGGCTGAGCATATTGGAGGTAACTTATGCAGCAGTCTACAGGATCTGTTGGAAAGCAAATTGTGGGTTCTGCAGGAGCCTTTTTTCTAATTAACCCAGAGTTGCTGCCTATAAATATTAGTGCAGAAAGTAAGGAAAAAAAGAGTGTCTTCAGCTTCGCTTGTACAGAATTTGAAGTTCTTTATAATAATCATGTTTGCCTTAGCCCAGCAACTTCGATACGCCTTATATACAGGGTGCCGCAAAAGTCGCGCATCATAGGAATTTTCAGTGTTGATTAGAATATATTATTTTATTTTTTTTAGGTAGGGGATGGCTGCGAAATTAACAATAGACGACAGGGTGAGCTTGGTTTTAATGTATGGAATACCTCTTCTTCTTCTTCTGCAGCATTATTAGTCCCGTTTATATGGGGTTGCTGTTGCGGATACTTCTCCTCCACTCCGCCCTATCCTGCACCATCTCCTCCGTCAGGTTCTTCTCGCTCATGTCCATCCTGATGCGATCTCTCCACTTCATCCTCGGTCTTCCTCTCTTCCTCCTCCCGGGCACTTCCATAGAGAACACTATCCTCCCCACGTAATTCGCGTCTCTTCTCATCACATGCCCATACCATGTCAGTTTTCTCTCTTGAGCCTTCTTTGAAATTTCCGTAACTTTTACCACCCCCTTCACCCTATCGTTCCTTATCCTGTCTCCTAGTTACACCGAACATCCACCTCAGCATCCTCATCTCCGCAACCTCCATTTCTCCCATGGCACTTCTTCATTGGCCATGATTCTCCCCATACAACATTACAGCCCTCACAACTGCCTTAAACACTTTACTTTTCAGCTTCATAGGCATCCTCCTATCACACAACACTCCGAAGCCCTCCTCCAGTTATTCCATCCTCCTTTTATCCTGTGGTTAATCTCTTCCATCATCTCCCGACTTTCCTCCATCCTCCTTTTATCCTGTGGTTAATCTCTTCCATCATCTCCCCACTTTCCTCCATCACTGAGCCCAGATACTTGAATTTCCGCACCTTATTCAGTACCTGCTCTTGAATAGCAACACTTGCCTCTTGATATTCACTACCCCCACATACCATGTATTCTGTTTTCGTTCTAATGATACGCACCCCTCGCTCCTCAACCACTCTTCTCCAGTTTTCCAACTTTACCTCTAAAGCCTCTCTGGTTTCTGCACACAGAACAATGTCATCCGCAAATAACATGATCCACGGTGCCCCCACTCTCACTTCCTCTGTGACGACATCCATAACTACATCAAACAAAAACGAGCTCAGCGCGGACCCTGATGCAAGCCGACACTCACTTGCAACTCCTCCGTCATTCCAACACTAGTCCGCACTCTCGTTGTTGCTCCCGCATACATATCTTGCACTAGCCTTATATACTTCTCGGGCACCCCCCCTTACCCTCATACACCTCCATACCTCCTGCCGAGGTATCCTATCATAAACCTTCTCCAGATCTATAAAAACCAAGTGAAGCTCCCTCTGCCCTTCTCTATATTTCTCCATGATCTGTCGCAGAGCAATCTGTTGTTGCTCTACCAGCCATAAAGCCAAATTGCTCCTCCGCAATCTCCACTTCCTCCCTAATTCTCCTCTCAATGACTCTTTCCCAGATCTTCATGGTATGAGAGAGGAGCGTGATACCTGGAATACCAGGTACAACAAATCGATGAATCGGTACAGAATTTAAAAAAAAAATAATATAGTCAACAGTGAAAAGTCCTATGATTTTTGTGCCACCCTGTATATATATATATATATATATATATATATATATATATAAAGTGTGTGTGTGTGTGTGTGTGTGTGTGTGCCTTCCCAGTGGACTTTTTTTCATAATTACCAAAAAAAAATTAAGTAAATGTAAATAAATGCAACAATTTTGGGGAGATTTTATTTACAAGTGTTAAAAGAAAATTCTGAATCCGTTTTATTCGATTCGGTCAGAAGGAAAGTTATCACGCCATAAATCTTGCAGACCTAAAAATAGGTGCATCTAATCGATCAGCCGTTTTATATTTGAAAAATAACGTAAAAACTGAAGCAAACGTTCGACTTGCTTTCAAATAAATCAAAGAAACTGACGTTACTGCGGTAACTTTTCCTTTTTCTCTTCATTTAAAGCAGAGCAGATTTTTTTTTTTTTAATGCACATTTCATAAACAACAAGTGTAAAAAGTGTCAAAAATTATTTTTTACAGTTTTTTTTTTGTCTATTATTTCTTGTTTTATACACTGTATTATATTAAAAATATGCTGTTTCCATAATATATATATATATATATATATATATATATATATATAATTTTTTTTTTTTTTTAAGTTCGGGAAGAACCGATTCGCCTCTATTTAAAAGGACATATCTCGGCGGAAAAACAAAGAAAAAGTGAGAGGAAAGAGAAAAGTGGAGGGGACAGTCGAAGTAGAAAAAGACCAAGGATGACAAGGACTGCAAGGTCGAGCCCATCATCCTTGGGTGCTAGGGCCGGGAGGGCGCACGTGAAACCTCCTGGAACAAGCACGTACAAACGAGCACAAAGAGCACTCAAGCGCACGAGCTTAGAACCCCCTTGCGGGGGTATATATAAATATATATATATATATATATATATATATATATATATATAATTATCATATATATGCTGTATATATCGGGTCGGCCAAAAAAAAGGGAGATCTCAAACTTTGGCTGTAAAATCCAAAGTTATGGTCAGATTTCAATATTTTTTCACACCCCACAACTAAGTAAATTTCGTATACGGTGAGCGGATTTCAAAGAAAACTAATGAAAATTACAGATTTATTGAACATTTCTTTATGCCACTGGAAATTCTCCATTTACACTACTACTGCATTGTATGTGTAGATAAAAGGTTACAAAGTACTCACATATGGTGCTACCTTGATGTTAAAAAAACTGCGCGATATGTTTACCACGAACTTCTACAACCTTTTTCAGTCTAGGAAGGAACTCATCTATGGCTTTATTGATTTGTTCTTGTGGTAGCTCATCCCATTTTTCGAGAAGCTGTCGTAAATGAGCGACATTTCTTGCTTTGACCGGATAAATTCTCTGTGACAAATTTTCCCAAAGGATTTAAATCAGGACTGTTTGGTGGCCAAATTTAATACCACTACATGGTATTCTTTTCATATCTCCTGTTTTATCGATTTTCTTGAGAAGCTTGTCCAAACCTCCTGCAGTTGGCTTACGTTAATTAAAATCGCGGATCACTTTAACATATTGCTTCCCAGGAACCTCTCTCTAACATATTGCTTCCCAGTGTATATCACTTTAACATATTGCTTCCCAGTGTTAATCACTTTAACATATTGCTTCCCAATATTTAGGATAAGGTTTATAGAGAACCATTATTTACATAGGATAAAATTTGAATGCCCGGTTAGGTCAACTGTACGCCCTTCACGATTGGTTAAGTTTAGTCGTGATATGTTCGTTAAAACAAACGAAAATATCACGACTAAACCTAACCAATCGTCAAGGGCGTACAATTGACCTAACCGGGTATTCACTAAACCTAACTGGGTATTCAGTTGACCTAACCGGGCATTCAATTAACCTAACCAGGCATTCATTTATGTTTGTTACCCTTCGTGCGGGTAGCAAAAATATCCAAATATCACGACCTTAACCTAACCAATCGTCAAGGGAGTACAGTTAACCTAACCCGGCATTCAATAATTTTACCGTAGGTTTCGATATATATATATATATATATATATATATATATATATATAATATACATTATAACTACAAACACGCAGTATAATTAACGTAAAGAACGACGCTTTGTATAGGAGAATATCCCGCGCAAGATGAGAGCGAAAGAACGAAACAAATGAAAAAATGAGGTAACCACCCGGGAATCGAACCCGGGATCTTCCGATATATATATATATATATATATATATATATATATATATGCCCGGTTAGGTTAATTGAATGCCCGGTTAGGTTAATCGAATGCCCGGTTAGGTCAACTGAATACCCTGTTAGGTTCATTGAATGAACTGTACGCCCTTGACGATTGGTTAGGTTTAGTCGTGATATTTTCGTTAAAACTACCGCAAATATCACGACTAAACCTAACCAATCGTCAAGGGTGTACAGTTGACCTAACCAACGAAAATATCACGACTAAACCTAACCAATCGTCAAGGCATACAGTTGACCTAACCAGGCATTCAAATTTTATCCTATGTAAATAATAGTTCTCATTTATTATATGTTTGCAATAAGTAATAAATTGTTGGGATCACTTTAACATATTGCTTCCCAGGAAGCAATCTCCTAGATTACCAACCTCTTTCTAACCAACCAACCTTTCCCTTTTTAACATATTGCTTCCCAGTGTTAATCACTTTAACATATTGCTTCCCAGGAGGGATCACTTTAACATATTGCTTCCCGAATGCTTTGGGAAGCAATATGTTAAAGTGATCCAAAATGGCTTTAATTATCAACTTGAACCTATGATTAGCAAGATTTTTCTGGAATATTCGCCATAAATCCAATTTCTCAGCTAAACTGCTAAAAGATGGCACACAAACCATAAAATTACCTAGTACTAACATACTCAAATTTCATGGCTCTATGTACCGTATTTGCCGAGATATGAAGGATTTAAAAGGTCTCCCTTTTTTTGCCGACCCGATATACAGGGTGTTTATAAAATCTCTATTTCAGTGAAAACGTAGCAAAAAGGGTAAAATTCAATAACAGTATAATAGAAGGCATACATTTAATGAATACTTAATTATATGATTCTACATGAGCACCATCAGAATCTCTACAGAGTTCGAATCTGTTAGCAGCATTGCGGAACACATTTTGGAGCATGACAGGGGTTATTTTTGTAACTGCTTTTACGATACGAGCACGTAAATCTTGCAGATCTCTAACCCTCGCTTGATAAACGTTTGATTTGATAAAGCCCCATGCAAAGAAATCCAAGGGCGTTAGGTCAGGAGATCGAGCCGCCCAGGGCCTGTTGCCTCCACGTCCGATCCACCGATGTGAAAATCGTTCATTTTGGTACTCCCGAACAATGTTTGCGTAATGACAAGGTGCCCCATCTTGTTGAAAGACGACGGTGTTTAAAATGCCATCTGAACGAAGCTGGGACATTTACGTGCTCGTATCGTAACAGCAGTTGCAAAAATAACTCCTGTCATGCTCCAAAATGTGTTCCGCAATGCTGCTGACAGATTCGAACTCTGTAGAGATACTGATGGTGCTCAAGTAGAATCATATGCTTAAGTATTCATTAAATGTATGCCTTCTATTATATGGTTATTGAATTTTACCCTTTTTGCTACGTTTTCACTGAAATAGATAGGGACTTTATAAACACCCTGCATATATTATGTCACTGTCCTCCTCAGCTGATCTTTTTCCGTGTCTCAGCTACCCTGTAAGTCCCTAGCAGCGGGACTAGTTCTGCTATTGCCCATTCAAGATGTTCTGGGCCTCTACCTGATTCACTTTTCTTCAACTTCTGCAACATTCGCGGCCTTTCCCCAAATTTTCAATCTGTTGAACACCATCTCTCCTCCTCTGAACCTAACCTTCTTTTCCTCACTGAAACTCAGGTGGCTGGGACGACTTACAGCAACCCCTTTTCTGTTATAATGTTATAATGTTATAATGTTTCAGACCAACAAAGACCCTAGGATCCACTCATGGCTGGTCTACCTAACTGTGTTCGTAAGTATTTTGTATGTCCTCCGTGGTGGCGGAGGGGACCTACAATTTTACGTGGGTTCCGAACACAAGAACATAAGAAACTTATGTAACAACTGCCTGTACATTCGCAACGACCATTTTTGCAAAACTAAATAATTATCAATTAAAAACTACTATCCACAAATATGTTACACTCTATATCTATTTATAACCGACATGCAAATATATCAGATCCAAAGAATCCAGTCAATTTCATTACAGTATCCATCAATACTAGTACCTTGCCAACGAAAAATAAGTCACGATCCATATCAATTGCGGACCAAGTCAAAATTTACAACCATATACTTTCTCTGTACTCAATTTCATTCCAAAGGTGGATGTTGCGTATATGTACGCAACGACCTAACTTGCTCTCATATTCCCGAACTCGAATCTTCTGAATTATATAGTGAATATACACCCTCTTAGCTGCGGCTTGCATGCCAATCTCAAACTAAATATATCTGCGCTATCTACCTTTCTCCTAATTCTACTGACTATCCAAAATTCCTTGCCTACCTCACTTCCAAAGTGGAATACATTGTATCCCGCTCTCCTTTGGCTGAAATCTCCATTTTTGGAGATTTCAATGCTCACCACCACCTTTGGCTTTACTCACATTTCACCAACATCAATGGTGAACTAGTTTACAACTTCTTTATCCTGAATGACCTGGAGCAGGTTGTACAATGTACAGTACCCGATCGCCTTGGAGATAGCCCAATATTCTGGATTTATTTCTCATCACTCATCCTTCTTCTTACTCTGTCAACTTTTCTCTCCGTTGGGCTTCTCCGACCACAATCTTATATCTGTTTCCTGTCATATTGCTCCAATTCGGCAACAGAGAGGAGTCTTTCGGAAGGAACCGTCGCCATCCAACTCTTGACTCTCACTTTGCTTATACAGTGCGTTCGAAAAGTCTCTCCGCAGTCAACCAACACTTTAAAAAAAGTGTTTGACAACAAGTGTAGACGAGTTGCTCTGTGCCTGCAAAATGGTGGAAAACACTTTCAACACATGCTGTAAAATCAAAAGGTTATGTATCATAATAAAATCAGTAAATCATGGTTGAATGAAAACATTGCAGTTTTTCAATTTCCTATGCGTTTAACATAGCACTGCGGAGAGACTTTTCGAACGCACTGTATTTCTGCCCGGAATTATGCAAAATCTGTTCTTCCCTCCTCCTTTATGGAGAGCACGCAGTACCAGACTTTCGACACATTCTCATACCTTTTCCGTCCAACTCTCTAACCCAAGAGTTAATCGGTAGTTTTCAATCTTTCATCTACTTAACCGGTCAACTCTGGAACAATCTTCCCCAATCCATCTATCCCCCTGTGTATGACCTCCAATCTTTCAAACGTAGAGTGCCCAGGCATCTTGTAAACCTTGGACCTTGATTTTTCTCTCTTCTTCCTCAACGGGAGGAGGGGTCGTTTTTGCGGCATTCGCCCTTGGCCCCTACTTTCTCAAAAAAAAAATAACGTGTAACTGTTACCTTTTCTTTTATTTTTTAACACGATGATTAAGAGCTTTTTCAAAAGTAGCAAATTAATACACATTAATGTACATTTTCGATCAGAATAAAATAAAATTCTTAATTCAAAAACTGTGTTTCGAAACATTAATATAAAATTTACTTCTGTACTTGAAAATATCGTGTCCATAAAATAATTTTATTCTACTGATATTCAATAATATAATTAATTCCGTACTGCAATGGGCTTTCATATTGCACCAAATCGGAAGATACCCAATATGTGATATTTCTCGCGAGGGAGTAAATACACAAATTATCTATAACTACACGTAAAAAGGTAATTACTAGTCCTGGAGCTTCACCACCACAGAAATTAAGTATCCCTTATTGGGCTTGATAATTTTTTGACCGCGCACTTTTAATTCCAAGAGCTTCCCAAAGCATTTTGGTATATTTTAATTTATTTCAAAAGTATCCTTAAAAGACCTACTTAGGAAGGCCATTTTAGCGTAATGAGCGGTATTTAAGTGTTTCAAGGGGCCATCACTGGATATCAGCTGGGAAAGGTTAACTTATTTGATTCGAGCTTCTATACGCCTCTTTCGCGCATCTGTTACACGGCAAATATGAGCTGTTAAACAGACACGTGATAAAATTTTGTTTGACTTTCATTAACCTTAGGCTGATTTCTCATTGTTATTGCGATACATTTCTACGGTGTTACTGACTTACGCACAACGATGGCATTCTTGTGTACATTCTCTCGTTGTTAATGATCACTTCCAAATTACGATGTTTCTAATGATAATTTAGTAAAGATGCCTAATTGCCAGCGTCCATAGCTCAGTGGGTAACACGGTTTCCCTATAAGTGAAATGAAGACACTGAGGTCGGGGTTCGAACCCCGATGATACGGGTAATAATACTAACAATACAGGAGTTAGAACAATGGTCTCCATTAGTTAGCTTGAGCGCTGTGCCAGTTTCTGGCCCTTTTTAATTATTATATTTAGATACTTAATTTTATATTTTCCTCGTAACTTTGATTTTAAATTTATTTCAGTCGTAAGACATTTTTTGGTATGTTATAAAGTGTGATTGTACCCGGCAAAACACTAATTTCAAATAACAAAAGTAAACTAAATAACTTTATTGCATTATTATGACAGTGGGTTTGCGCATTAATTCATGAACCAAATTTATATCCTGAAAGATTAATACTAACCGAAAACCAAATTAATAAATAAATATTTTCCCCATAATAAACTCTGTGCGACAGATTCTCCTCTATAGAGCGCTGGTTTATTGTATTTTAATTGCCTTCCGATTCAAGTTCGTTTTAAAGTTATTTGGGGGAATAAATTTCCCCAAAATATTATTCGAACATTTTCCATTAATAAAATCAGTTATTTAATTAAGACTAAATTAATATAAAGAGTAGCTATGTACGAGTATAATAAGATAATTATATTATTGTCCTGCAAACCACTCATTCTATGGTTAATATTTTCAATATATTATTTTATTGTACATAAACATAAACAAATTTGAGAAAAAAATAAATTTTCAAAAATGGCCAAAAAGTTACAGTACTTTTTATTTTGCCTCCCCCCCAAAAAAAAATCATATTTTCCCCTAAAATTAATAAAATTACAAAAACAAAACTTACTATTTAATAGTTTTTTATGCTTAATTTTTCGGCGAATTTATTTCTGCAATACTACGTATAGCCAAGTGAAAAAATCGTTAAGAGAAAATCTATGGGAAAAATAGTGACGATTTCAATTTTTTTACTTCAATTACCTTTATTAATGCTAAAATAAATACATTGGTTTTACAATTTACAATGACATTGTGAAGGTGGACTATTTAGTTTATTTAATTTGGCCCTTAAGCTTAAGGCTTCACTGGGCTCTTACTAAAAATAAAATATTACTATTATTAATAATACAGAAATCATGAATAAGTATTATTAATCAAGGTATGTATTAATTTTAAATTATCATTATTGATATGACAAATGGAAGGTCATTATTGAAGGTATTATACCAATACCATACAAAGAAATCAATATTATAAATGAGAGATAAGAACTGAACAATTACGAGTAATGTAATCACGAATAATTCGCGACAAGAATTGATAATTGGTTGAGAAGTATCCTTATGCCATACCTTCGTTTTTCCGTGAATGGGTACTGAATACACTACCCTTCCTAGACACACCCCTTTCTACAAAAAAAAAAAATTATCCCTTTACCGACTTCTCACTCCCTACTTCCACTGGTATGATAGATTGGGATGGGGAGTAAATAATGTGATTATATAATTAGGTTTACTATTTCGATATAATTAAAATGCAAATATGCTTTAGCCCTCATAATAGTTATAGACAAATCTATAACTGCACATCTTATTTTAATTAATAAACAAAATAATTAATATTCGTATTTGTCATTCCATATTCTCCTTTCCCCTTTTTAAACATTAACAATATATAAAACATTTACAATGTACATATTATTCTTCTAAACACTTTATAATGTATGAATGGAGCGGGTAAATAAGGGGGTGAGTAATGGATGTGGGGAATGCTCCTTTCTTTTGTTGGTATGGAAAGAAGCTCGTGTGATTCGATACGCATCCCTAAAAAGTGAAGCCATTATTTAAGGTTGCTTACCAACCAATTAGCAATTTTTGCTGTTTTTTTAATTATTAATATTTTCCTTGATTATACTATATATACAGTATATATATATATATATACCGACTATAAGTCCAACAAATCTCTTTTACATGCTTAAAAGCCTACATAGCTGAGACATCTGGAACAAACGCCGAAAAAAAAATATATATATATATATATAATTAATATTCTTATGAACGAGAGCCTTTTATGTGGCACAGATCTAGTTATATATGAATTAACACTTATATGGTGTGGAGCAGCCTGGGCAAGGGTCTCGTATGCAACACGTTTGAGATCCTTACATTTGCTTCACAGAATTTGCTTCTCCTGTTTTCGTGTTTTGATACTTATGCGAGTCCAGATGTGTTCAGAGATAAAACATCACCTGATTGGTGGTCCTCTTATCTTTTTCAGATACTCGAGGAAAATAGTTGGTAATCCTCTTAATCACAAAGTGGACAGAGTGTTAATATGTGAATTAAGAGCCCGAATAATTATTATTAATAAACAGGTTAACGGCTGAAGAGAAACTGTAATGGAACTCAAAATATCCGACAGAGCAGTTCAAAGTTACTGTACAGCGAGTGTAGGAAACTGGCAGTTTGGCTACACGTAGCAGACACGGTCAGACTTTAAAATACCTACTGTAAGACTTTCCTTTGCAAATCGAAATATGACAGTCCCACAGTTATGTGCAACTCTTCAGGAGGACCATGGAATTATAAGCACGTTCACTATAAAAAGGTTTCAAGAACGTGGGCTACGTGAAAAATTACTGTCATAAAGCAGTATACTTGTGATTGAATAAAGAAAAAAAACATGTGCAAATGCGAAGGACCATCAGAAATGGCGTGATGAGGGGAAGAATATTCTGCGCAGTGATAAGACCAAAATTGAAGTTTCTGGAAATTAAAGGCGTACGATTATGAGACAACGAAGCTCTGAAAAGCTTCAATTGAACTGTATCAGTTACACGATGAAATATGGTGGTGGCTCATATATGGAGTGGGATTATTTCAGTTCACCCGCATGGAATGTGCGATCTTGTAAAAATTTATGGGAATATGACCAAGACTCAATACCACAGAACTTTGATTCAGCATACACTGTCGAGTGGAATTCATTTCATTGGGCGGGGATTCATCTTCAAGCATACACTGACCAATAAAATACTGCAGTATTCAGGATACTTGGAGAGGCAGGAAAAACAGTGGGGGAGTCCGAATGTTGAACTTTGCATCATAAATTCCTGATCTAAACCCCAATGAGCATTTGTAGATTGGGTTTCAAAAGCGAAGCCAACAAGCCCACGAGACTTCCGGCGTATTTCTCATCTGAAATGGCAAGCAATTTCTACAGATAAGTTACAGGCTCTGGTTGATTTGATGCCTTCAAGATATGAAGCCATCATCCGTGCTGGGGGAAGGTCACACTAAATATTTGATGCTGACCTGTCCTTGTAAATTATTAGTTATTTGCCGTAACTTATTTGTTTGTGTTTCGTATTCCCTAAAATCTGTTTTATGTACGAGTATTAAAAGGGAACTTTTAATTTTTTGCAGTAAAGCAAAAAGATAAATCTTAATAAGTACTTGACATATATTGAAAAGTCGCGTGTATATATACTAAACACCCGCTCCGCCTTGCGCAGTAAAAGCCCTCTGAAACACAATCTAGGAAAGGATACTGTGGGTGGGGCGGGTGTATTATTAAAACCTTCCCTGGTTCTCTCTCAATATGAATACTAAATTTGATGCAGATTACTCTAGCGGTTTAGGCGTGTATAAACGAACATAGAACAAACAGATAGACATCATCATCCCCTACATATATAGGGCGTCCCAAAAAAATGTATACACACTTTAAATAATTATAAAGGCAGTGTTTATTAAAATACATTTCATTTTCAAAATGTAATAGAATCTACAGACATTATTTAATTGTTTTGTCAACGCCTGTTTTCAAACTGACGTCCGTTCTGGTCCAAGCACTGCTGATAACGCGAAGCAATGGAATCGCAAACATCACGAAACATTTCGTTTGGTATTTGTGTGCATTCTCGTTCAATGGCTGCTCTCAATTCAGCGACTGTTGCAGGTTTTATAGCGTAGACTTTGTCTTTAAGTATCCCCATAAAAAAAAGTCTAGTGGTGTGAGGTCTGGTGAACGCGGAGGGTATTCTACGAAACCCCTTCGTCCAGTCCACATCCACATCGTGCCAAGTACCACTCGCAATACTCCACTCTTCGGTCCGGATCATCATCATCTTTATTAATAGCATGGACTAATCTTGGAATGTAACTTTTCCATTGACAGCGCTTCAAAACGCGTTGGACAGACGATTCTGAAATTCCTACCTCACGACTCGCTTGCCGCACAGATTTTCTTGGACTTTGGTGATACGTTTCCAGTACTCTTTCTTGCTTTGTGGGGCTTGTCGATGTCCGTGGTCTTCCGGAACGCTTCTTGTGGACATTCTGAACAGTTCCATCGGCTTCAAACTTATCTCTAATTCGAGTGATGGTAAGTCGCGTTGGTGGATCTTTTGAAACTCCCTCCTAAACTGTCTTTGCACTTCAACTGCGTTTTCACACTTCCAGTAGCATTTTAGAATGAATTTCCTTTGTTCAAAGCTTAGTCTGACTGCCATTATTAATTCTAATGGGTTTAACTTGGAAAGAAAGAAACATCAATTGAGCTATCAGCTGTTAAAGTGTGTATACATTTTTTTGGGACGCCCTGTATATATATATATATATATATATATATATATATAATATATATATATATATGAAAATTATTTCACGAAAGTAACACGTGAAAAATATTTATGATGAATAAAACCACGAAGGAGACTATAGACACCAATCGACCAGGGAAGTACTCGGGGAGGGACGTTAGACAGGACATGGAGTGCTGGAACTCTCCTTTCTCCTGTCACTGTCCTCTTTAGCTGATCTTTTTCTGTGTCTCATCTATCTTGTGAACAGTCCAGCATGCTCTCAAATACACACTTTTAGCCTCTATTCTTCACTACACATACATGCATTTTCCATACTACACAATCTCTTCAAAATTTATATACAGGGTGGGCGGAAAGTAGCTCCCTATTTTGGATTGGTAAAAAAATACGTATATTATCCATTTATTTCAGAAGAAATAATATGAAAAGGTAGGCATACATGGTAGGTTTTCTCTGAAATTCAATGTGGGCTCCAACTCTTTCCACCAGCTTCTGGAGCCGCCCAGGAATGGCGTCCACTGACTTTAGCAGGAACTCCGGCGGGATGGAGGACATGACTTCCCGAATTCGGTCCTCCAGTTCTTCCAATGTCCTCGGTTTGGTGCGGTAGACTTCCTTTACCCACCCCCAAAGAAAGAAGTCGCACGGTGTCAAGTCAGGGCTCCTGGCTGGCCATTGATGTGGACCACGACGACCCATCCAACGCCCAGGGAAGTGGGCATCCAGCCACTCACGGACAACAAGAGCGAAGTGCGGAGGGGCGCCATCTTGCATAAATATCAGATCGTTGATGTTCTCCCATGTGCTGACAACCGGCCAGACCTCGTTTCGCAACATAGCAAGGTACCGCTCAGCATTCATGGTGTTGCGCAGAAGGAACGGGCCCACAACCTGATCTGAGGTCATACCACACCACACCGTTACACTGAACCGATTCTGCCGTTTTTCAGCGGTAACCGTGCGACTTCTTTCTTTGGGGGTGGGTAAAAGAAGAAGTCTACCGCACCAAACCGAGGACATTGGAAGAACTGGAGGACCGAATTCGGGAAGTCATGTCCTCCATCCCGCCGGAGTTCCTGCTAAAGTCAGTGGACGCCATTCCTGGGCGGCTTCAGAAGCTGGTGGAAAGAGTTCGAGCCCACATTGAATTTTAGAGAAAACCTACCATGTATGCCTACCTTTTCATATTATTTCTTCTGAAATAAATGGGTGATATAGTATTTTTTTACCAATCCAAAATAGGGAGCTACTTTCCGCCCACCCTGTATAAAGAAAAAAATGGCATTGTGAGCCTCGAAGACTTTGATTTTGGCTCTCTCCTTCTTATATAGGGAAAGCATTTTTGCGGGCACCCGCCCTTGGTCCCTCCTTTCGAATAAAAAAAATATAAAAATAAGATACGTGTGTATATACAGTATATACCGAGTGAACCAAAAGTAGGTGGACAGTAAATGATAACGTTTATTTTGAGTAGGTGGACAGTAAATGATAACGTTTATTTTGAGTAGGTGGACAGTAAATGATAACGTTTATTTTAAGAATACATATACAATTATATTTAATTTTTTTGTATACTATAATACAAAATAAAAAAAAATTAACTTATACCAATACAATACAAAAGCACTGAAAATTTTATCAACGCAGGTGCTCAAATTGCTGTCCATCACAATTTACACAGCTTTGAAGTCTACCTTTCACACTTCGACAAACATTTTGCACAAGTTTCTTTGTGCATTAATTTCTTGAAATGCATCTCTGATGTAATTTTTCAAATCACCAACACTTCGTGGTTTTCGACTATAAACTTTGTCCTTGAGTATTCCCAAAAGAAAAAATCCATTGGGGTAAAGTCAGGTGAACGTGCAGGCCATTCAAATGGACCTCTTCGGCCGATCCATTTCTCGGGAAATGTTTCATCAAGATACTCACGGACTGCTCTTGAATAATGTGGAGGGGCCCCATCTTGTTGGAAATAGAGGTCATGTGAATTAGGCTGTTGTTGTAAGTGTGGAACAACTTCATTCATTAGAATTTCGAGATACTTATCACCTGTGACTGTTCCATCAACAAAAATTGGTCCTAAAACACCAGAACTTGAAATACCGCCCCAAACAGTGACACCAGGCTGGTTTAGTTGCTGCTCTAATGTTAAATGCATGTTCTCACTATACCAGTAAACACAATTATGTCGGTTAACATGACATGATAATTTGAAAGAAGCCTCATCGGTCCACACAATGTTATCTAAAATTATTGGATTCCTTCAATTTCGTTCAGCATGATCTTACTAAATTGCAGCCGCCTGTCTGGGTCATCCTCCAATAAGCCATGAATTAGCCGTGGACGATAAGCTTTCAACCCAATAGATTTCAGAATTCGTATAATAGAGGTTTGTGAAATGTCCAGTTCTGCTGAGGCTCTTCTGGTGGACTTTTTGGGACTGTGAACAAATGCTTCGGCAACAAGTTGCTTATTGTCCTCTGTGCAAACTGTTTTGGGTCGACCAGTTCTTGGGGCATTAAGAATTGAGCCAGTGGCATCAAATTTGTCACGAATGCGGTAAATGGTTTGTCTCTTTGGGGCTTGAGTACCAAATGTTTCAACCCATTTTGTTCTAACAGTTTCAGTATTTTGAGATTTCCAATACTCTTTTAACACCCATTTTCTGGCATCAGTATTTAGATTATTTGCCATTATGGGTTCTCTGAACTATCTGAAAGAAAAAGATTAAATTTAAATAAATTTAGTTATAATATTTAATATAATATAACACAAACACCATAGTTATAATGAACACCATAGTTATAATATAATATAACACAAACCCTATTCAACCTACTGTCCACCTACTTTTGGTTCACCCGGTACCTATATATATATATATATATATATATATATATATATATATATATATATATATATATGAAAAGAAGGATCAACACAACGGCAAACATTTTCATTTATTTGTACATCAGACGTTTCGACAAATCTTTTGTCATCATCAGTGAGTTAAGTCTTAAAACCTTAAAACAAAATTGAAAAGTGAAAGTTACATCAATACATATTAAGACCATTAAAATTAAAACCTTAAAGCAAAATGAAAATTGCATCAATACAAAATTAAAACATTTAAATTTCATCACTAAAAAACTAAAATTAAATTAAATTTCATCACTAAAAACTAAAATTAAATTACCTCAATAGGTAAATACACAATGTTTACATCCACCTCCATACTTGGCAAAGTCTAAGAGAACACTAGGTGGTCAAAGGATTAGAAAGGGTATATCTGTGAAACACGGTTGGTTGTCAAAAGAGTCGTAATTTGTAGGATGAGCTATTATTATTAAGGGAGGGTTTGTTTCTATAGATGTACAAAGATTCTAAAATTCGGAGTTCTGTAAGGTTATTGGATCTAGTTAAAATTTCAAACTGAGTTTTGTGAAGGGGATGGTCGTTTTCATCACTGTGGTTTCTAATTGCGGATTGTGGAGGGCTACTGAGGGGACGGTTGGTACGGACTGACAAGCCCAAATGTTGAGAAAGGCGCACCTCCAGTTGGAGTTGAGTGCTGCCAATATACGCAGCCTTACAGCTGTCGCACGTGTATTTGTAAACAACATTGGGGCATACAGTTTTGGGGAATTCATCTTTGAACTTTAAAAAATTTGATAATTTAAGTGGGTTGACGAAGGCGAATCTAAAATTTATTTGGGGATAACTAGACTTGAGTAGTTTGGACAATTCACCTCGAATACGCAATGATAAATAACCATAAAAAGGTAATTTAATATATCTGGTTTCTTTTTGTACTGTAGTTACGGGGAGTTTAGTATCAAAAGTGTTATTTAAAAATTTCTTTAATTGGTTATCGAATAGATGAGAAGGGTAGTAATTGTTAAAAAGTACTGTTTTAAAAATTTAAATTCTTCGTTTAACGAAAAGTAATCCGAACAAATACGGTAACTTCTTGTTAATAATGTTACTATAGCACTAATCTTATATTTATAAAACATACAACTTAAATAATTGGTTCCCAAGCCAGTAAAAGTTTGTTTCCGAAATAGTGAAGTATGGAACTTATTATGGGCCCGTTTAACTAAAACATCCAGGAAAGGTAAACTATTATTTGTTTCGTTTTCACACGTGTACTTAATATTACTATGTTGTTTATTAAGATAATCAAGAAAAAGTTTTACGTGTGAAGGATGGTTAAATATTAAGAAAGTGTCATCCACGTATCTTCTGTAATATATGGGTTTAAAACTACTAGGACAATTTTTCAACCAAATTTCTTCGTAATGGCAAAGAAATGCATTTGCTAGTGTTGGGCTTAACGGGGAACCCATAGCTACCCCATCAATTTGGCTGTAAAGGTTGCTATTAATAAGAAAAGATTATCAAAACACACTATTTCGAGAAGGTTTTTAAATTGAGTCTGAGTGAGGCCATTAATAAGAGTATTATCAGTAGTGAATAACTTATTTAGTATGATATTTAATGTTTCTTTTAACGGGACATTAGTAAACAATGATGAGACATCAAACTGGCCATAGTAAGAGAATCGGCATGATTGATCTCTTTTATCTCTTTAGCAAAATCAAACGAGTTGTTAATAGAATAATCATTAAAGGTGAGTTTTGAAAGCAAGGGAACGAAGAATTTGGCTAAGTTATAATTGAATGTACCACATGCCGAAAGAATAGGTCTTAGTGGGAAATTTGGCTTGTGGACTTTAGGTAAACCATATAGAATTCCTGGATTAGAACCAGAAGCAAATAAAAATTGTATGTATTGTCAGCAATAATATTACTATTTTTAATTTACGCAACACCTATTAAGTTTATCTTCGAGTTTTAGTAATTTAGACAGAACATTCTCTTTTACCCTTTTAAATTTAGACGTATCCGACAAAATTGTCTCCATTCTATTTATGTAAACTGTTGAATCAATCAGCACTACTCCTTTACCCTTATCCGGTTTTGTAATGATGACAGAGTTATCCTTTTTCAAATTATTAAGAATTTTAAAATCTTGCTTATTAAAGAGGGGAGAAAACACCTTATGGGGTTTAAAATTAAAAAATTCTTAAAAGAGATGCTCTCCACTTGTTTTACCAAGTTATGAAACGAGAAATTTGGTCGGATCTCACAATTCTTAATATTCATGAGAAGATTTTCAAGCCAGAGAAAAATTTATAAAAATTTAGTTTATAATGAGGTAGATCAAAATTTAAGCCTAACGACAATATTTCTTTCTCTCTAATACTTAAAACTTTATTAGAGAAATTACAAATAAAATTATCTGGATTATTAAAAAACGACTGAGTGATTCCCAATTTTTCCAATTTGGCAGCATGTATCCTTTTATGTCTGTTGACAGTTTTATCACAGCAAGTTGAAATTTAGTAACTAAACAATGATAATCAATATAAGACACCCTAGATTTTAGACCAAACAGAGAATTTTTATATTTCAGCTTGAGAAAACTCACTGTTTTAGTTTTCGATTGAAGCTCCAAATTTAATAATTTATGTAGCCATGATTTATATAGTTTGTCAGTCCGTACCAACCGTCCCCTCAGTAGCCCTCCACAATCCGCAATTAGAAACCACAGTGATGAAAACGACCATCCCTTCACAAAACTCAGTTTGAAATTTTAACTAGATCCAATAACCTTACAGAACTCCGAATTTTAGAATCTTTGTACATCTATAGAAACAAACCCTCCCTTAATAATAATAGCTCATCCTACAAATTACGACTCTTTTGACAACCAACCGTGTTTCACAGATATACCCTTTCTAATCCTTTGACCACCTAGTGTTCTCTTAGACTTTGCCAAGTATGGAGGTGGATGTAAACATTGTGTATTTACCTATTGAGGTAATTTAATTTTAGTTTTTATGGTGATGAAATTTAATTTATTTTAGTTTTTATAGTGATGAAATTTAAATGTTTTTAATTTTGTATTGATGCAATTTTCATTTTGCTTTAAGGTTTTAATTTTAATGGTCTTAATATTGTATTGATGTAACTTTCACTTTTCAATTTTGTTTTAAGGTTTTAAGACTTAACTCACTGATGATGACAAAGATTTGTCGAAACGTCTGATGTACAAATAAATGAAAATGTTTGCCGTTGTGTTGATCCTTCTTTTCATCTGTAAGCTCCGGTTCCCTAAGGAGAAGTCAATAGCTTTGATATATATATATATATATATATACTGTGTGTGTGTGTGTGTGTGTATATATACATATATATACAGTGTGTGTGTATGTGTGTATATATATATATATATATATATATATATATAGAGAGAGAGAGAGAGAGAGAGAGGAGAGAGAGAAGAGAGAGAGAGAGAGAGAGAGAGAGAGAGAGAGAGAGAGACAGAGAGACAGACAGACAGACAGACAGACTCATTTGGTTTAAAATTAATTTTAATAGAAGTACAGATATCTGATTAATGTTTATTAATAAAAATTGTAGTTTTGTACATTAAATCCTGCATAAGAAAACATGATAAAAATAAACCAGTAAACAGTGTCATATGTCCATAAAAGATGTCGTGTCTCAAGAAGATCCCATACATTGTTTTTGAAACAATTACATACTAAGATGTTTGAAAAACAATTGAAACATTAAAACAATGTCAAAGCCATTGATCTAATTATTACACCTACAGTATAAAAATAATATCAGCAATAAGTAGTCTCCAAACGTATAACTCCTATTTTTCTGGGAAGTACCTTTAATATTACAATTTACCTCTAACTATTCAACAACGCTATTTCTTATCACACGTATGCACCAATTTTACTAAATATTTTGATGCTCGGAATACGGCATTTTTTGAGATTGTGAACTAAAAACTTTTTTCAGACCATTATTTTTTATACAGCTATGCATAAAAAGCCATGTTGGAAGTTATATATATATATGCAGGGTGGCGCAAAAATTATAAAGTATAAATTCTTTAACTAAAAAAGTAATTTTTAGAACGGAAAAGATCCATTCTCTTTGGCTCCTTTGACTCCTGACTTTTGCGCCACCCTGTATATATATATATATATATATATATATATATATATATATATATATAAATGCTTACATTTTTTTTGTTACTTTTGTTGAGTTTGAACGACGGTTCAGGATCGACCTGCGGTCGACCCCTCTGCAGCATCCCGCCTCATTGCGGGACTTGGTGAAGGAGGGAATTGCTCTCTGATCTCCTCCTGCCCTCGTAGCCAGCCACGCATGGCTGGTCAGGGACTTTGCACAAGAATCTGTCCAGCTGGTTCTTGAAGTTATTCAGGTCGGTGTGCTGGAGATTCCTCACTTCTTTTGGAAGGACATTGAAAAGCTTTGGGCCCCGTATTCTGAGGGTATTTTCCATCCTCGTTTTCATGGCTCCTTGTCCCACCGCAGCTGGGACCGTACAAAATCTGCCTCTTCTCTCATTCCAGTTTGTTTCTATTTCATTTCTGAGGTTAGGGACAGAGCCCTCAAGTATTTTCCATATGTATGTTATTGTGTACCGCTCGCGCCTTCTTTCAAGAGAGTAGAGTTCCAGGGATTGTAGTCGAGACCAGTAGTCTTCACCTTCCGTTTCCTCTATCTTAGACATATATATATATATATATATATATATATATATATAACCTTACAACCTTACAAAGGTTCCACGTGATGATTTCTCGTTTCGCGAAGGTCAAGCGTGTCGCCCCATGTGTGTGTGTGTGTGTGTGTGTGTGTGTGGAAAAGAGAGTTATGATTTATCATCACTTCAGATATTGTTGTTCGATTAAATATACGAGAATCCCTGAGTAAAAATCGTGAACAATTTAAATTTATTTCCATTTCAATTTTACTTTTTCTCACTTGGTCTTTACCATTTTATTTACGATAAAGTTATTAATTTAAAATCCAATTGAATCACTGGAAATGTAGGTTGGTCTAGTGTTGAAACTAGATTAGGTCACTGTTAACCTTTTGTTGCGATACATCCAGTTTACTAATTTTATGTAGCTAATGTCAGACGATTTTACTCAGTCATAGGAAACACCTCTACGCGAGAAAGGGTTACGCAGTTAAGTAATGTCAGGTAAAAATACACAAAAGTAATTTCAAGAGCAATGATAATATTTACTTGAACCGTAAAACTATTTTTCCATTTTATTTGAAAATTTTGATGTCTCTCCTCGTTAAGAATGGCTCTAGCTGTCACCTAATTCCGTCACATATTAATTCTTTTAGATTTAAAGAATAGGTTCTGGTTAGTTATGATTTTCTATACCCATTCATTTAGCGCCCTTTTTAGTGGTGATTAAAGACAATCGAGGTCACGTTAGCATATCCAGTTAGGTTACCATTATGTTGAAGTGTGAGAGACGTTTTAACCATTAAGGATAATTTCGAATCAAGAAACAGTTTTCACGGAGAGGTAATCATTTCTAACGTCCGCAAAACATCAATAATTCTATGCCGATCTCACGGATGAAGTCATTCAATGCGATTTCTTGAAATAAAAAAATCCCGATTTGGCGAAACTGCAAACCATCAACACACTTGAGACATTACAAATCAACTTTACAAAGGAAAGCTGTAAATTTGGTACAACATATTATGAAATAAACATATAAACATATGTGTGTATGTATGTATGTGTGTGTGTGTGTGTGTGTGTGTGTGTATTATTAAGTACAAAATATTAAGTTTTAAACGTATGATGAAATAAAGTTGCGTACAATTAAAATAGCTGTCGCCACAAATTTGTAGCATTTTTACTTTCTTAATCCTTCTATTTTAATAAACAAAGTTATAAATAAAAGAGATCAAAGAAGCGTCAAACTTTTGCTTCCTTAAATGTATTTTTTTTAGGATGTTGGATCTCAGAAGGCCTTAATTCGCTCTTAAACGATAACAGGGCTCACTTCTATATAAATGAAATACCTAAATCAAATTTTAACCTTATTAACCCCGATCAAAACGACTGAGTAGGCCTATATGAAGTTATTTCACGCAGAAACAGCCTTTAAAGTCACATTCACTTGCAATTTTTTCTTTAATAAACAGGCACCTTCCCAACATTATTTACGAACATGTTTTTCCTCGCTACTATTTATTGCTTAGCTCTTTTTCCTAAATTTTTCTTTTATTTCTTCAGTTAATGAACCTTACATAAAAGCTCCTATTTAAAGTTAAAATTGTTCTATTTCCATAAAAATCTCATATTTATATTAATAGTACGTTAAAGGATACGATTCGTATTCTATCCTCGTGAACCTATATGAAAAGAAAGCATTTTAATATGCGTGCGATGTATATGTAGATATTAGGGAAACTGAATCGATAACTATATTCTTTATATGCACTGAAATGACTCGGCCATAAAATTTTATGATCTCTTTGGGACCTTCTCAGTTAATTAAATGTTTATCGTATTTTTATCTATTATTACCGTACCTATCGTCCTTACGTTAAATAGGACATAATATAATTATCATTATTACTTTCATGAGCGTTATTTCATTATTATCACGGCATTTTATTATTCATAACCGTCATCGTTATAGAAATGTCGTTCAACATGAACGACGTTATAAATTTTTTTCAAGAATGGTAAGGGACATTCCTTACAAAATGAATTCGTATATTCATATATATTTTGAAATAAAGGAATGCTTCCTATAAATAGAGGTTCTCTTGGGTTTTTATGATTTTTTTTTTATAATTTATACGTAAAATTTAAGTATAATTTTGTATAATTTATATTAAAACTTGAATTACTGAATAAGTTAAGCGAATTACTTTGCGAGTAATACTTTGTAAAGTGTATGTATGCATAAAGCTTAAATTTAGGATTCAAAACCCCCAAACTTTTGTATAGTTGACAGTTCTTAAGTGGATTTGGGGGATAGGTCTTCCAACAACCCATTTATCTTTCTAAACTCTTGTTTTTCCACTCACTTTCTATGACACTTTCCCTCATGTTATTTCCCAGTTCCTCTCTCAGAAAGGTTGTGTTGCTTTTAACTAAAGAGTTTCAAAAGTATTTCGAGGAAAAACTTTGTGTATTTTGTTTTGAAGAATTTCGTTAATCATTTTTTAATATTTTAAAACAATGTCTTTCCTCTTTCTATCCGCGTGAATTTAGCTTTCGTTGATGTTGGTCGTCTGTTGTTTAGTTGCGCACACACACACACACACACACACACACACACATATATATATATATATATATATATAATATATATATATATATATATATATATATATATATGCAGTCATGAATATGCACAACCGCAAAATGTACGTAAGTTTTTTAATGTTCTTTGGAAGTGTTCTTGAGAGTTGAATAGAATTTCCCAAAGTTATATTGTTTGCAGATTTTATCTGAAGTTATTTTTATACAAAATATAGTTAAAAAGATCACACCATTTTTCTAAATGCATCCCTTTTTTTGGTGGAAATAGAATAAAGCAACCCAAATTTCTGTTGCGTGATAAAGGTGAAATCTGTCAAAGGCGGGGTTCACATACTATGAGAGAACCCGCATATTTATGAATTTATGTGAAATTTATCGTAGTTCTTATAATGTACATAATTATAACGTTCTTCTCTCATCCTGTATAAGGAAAAAAAATAGAATTACTGAATACATCTTCCGTGATGTCCGTACTATGAAAGTAAACTTATTTGCAGAATTTAATACGGTGAATAATGTGAGAGATAAAATAGATGAAGGAAATGACGAAGAAAAGAGCAGCGAAGCCGAGTTTCTCACGAAGAAGGAACGAAACAAAATAGATGATAAACAAAATGGATATTAAAATAACAGATAATCTATTAGAAACACTTACAGAAAAAGGAACTAATGCTAAGCGAAAGGAAAGCACTGACAAGAAAGCAAAACTTACGAAAACCAGAAATAATATTATACTGTATACAGATACTGTACAATGAAGTTGTAGATACAGAAATGGCCAATGTATCTAGGCCCGTATCTAACTTTCCAAATCCCGAAATGAATATAGTTACTGTAAATATGAAGAAAAGTGTAAATTCAATCATTTCAGTATCTTTAAATATTATGTAAGGTACAGTAGTTGCAAATTTGGCAAACGATGCCCCTTCCATCACCCATCAGAGCATTCCGACCGACACTCTAAACAAATCAATGAAAATAAGTCAACTCTTACTACAGAAACCTTTAAACGAGAATATAATTTTTTTTTTTCGACACTTTCGAAACGATCAAATTATAAAAATTTACTCAAAATTTATATTTGTGGAAAGAAGTTCGCCGAAATCTATTTTTAAAGTCCCAAAAATACTAATTTATAATTCGTTTTCACGACGAAGAAATTATAATTATAAAAAATATTAATTAGTAATTTTGGGGCTTTTTCAAATTTATTTTTGTCCACAATTTTTTTTCCAGAACCGCACAACGGAAGACAACACAAATGGGGCTCTCGCGTCAATTCTGTTCATTTTAAAAAGAAATTATGAAAATGCTAATATGTAAAAAGGAATTTCATGGATGACCGCAGGGCAAACCAGTATGCTTTACTGAAGGACAATGAAACTCAAGCTCAAACAAGACAAAATGCCAAAACAAAAAGATAACGATTTTATAAGGAAAATATAGAAAGGCTGCAGCGAAATCACTCTATAATTATTATTAAATTAAATTATATATTATCGGAAAGGAAATACAAAAGAAACGAAAGCAGACTTCCTTTACCTCTGCAATGTGGAAAGGAAATATTTTACTATAGCACATATTATTAATTATTATTATTATTATTATTATTATTATTATTATTATTATTATTATAGTTTATTGCACACCAACAGAATAAGAAAAAGACAAGGCAAATCTGCTTAATATGTACAATATACACAGTTGCTTTTGCGTTTCTTTCTGTATATATATATATATATATTAGTGTGGACCAAAAAAATGAAGGTTTAAAAATCTTTGTTCCACATGAGTAATGTTATTCCTTTTGCTTACCTTAATCAAATTACAAAATTTGAAACCTCTACGTCAAGTTTTAGGGGTCCCGAGAAAATTGCACTTTTCCTTTTAATGCTGAAAAAATTAGTTTTTCCTCATTTTCATAAGTTCTGCTTTATTTTTTGTTGGAAATTCTTTACGATTCTTGAAAACTGTTTTGAGCAGGTATTGTTTGTCCTCTTCTTTAGTTTTCACTGCTTGATTAAACTTTTCAATCAATGCAACACCCCGCTCAGCTGTGTCATTTGTCACTCTAAGGGCACGAACTCTAGCACAGCCTCTTTGGTACTCAGGATCTATTCCCCATGTTGATGCAGAATTTTCAGTGAAGAGAGAATTGAGATGTAGAGCATCAAAAAGAGATTTAGTCCTTGAAGTAACAAAATCAGAAATCCTTTTTTCTTTAAAAGAAGCTAGGGTTACCTTTGCTTCTAAACGTTTCAGTCACTTATTTCTTGGAGGCATTTTGATATTATTTCGCATTTGCTCCTTTTCTTCAAGGGATATGCTTTTGTCAAAGAAGCTTAATCCAACAAGTGTTTCTGAGAGGTACCACAGATGTCGTTTAATGGCATTTTGGGCTTGCTTGATAACACTTGATATCAAAGAATTTTCCTCCATTATTGCAAGATCTTGCAAAAATTTAAGATCAACATTTGGGGCTTCCTCTGGTTGAGAAGCTTTTGCCCAAGATTTTGCGTATACCAATGCAACAAATAAACAAATTTCTGTTATTGCATCAAGTTCTTTTTTAGTCATCTTAAATTGATTTTGGAGAAGAAAAAGCTTAAATGCATAAATTCCTTTTGCCATCCATCTTGCATGATGGTACGCTCCAGGTCTCTTCAAGGGAGTATTAGAAATGCTTTCTTCTCCAAAAAACAAGAGAACAAGTTGAAAAAATTCTTTATAATCATCTCTTGGCTGTTTAGAGTTGAGTGCCTCCTTCATGATTAAGACTGTTTGATTTTTTAAATCTTGAACTCTTTCAATTATTCTGCAGCTTTGGGAATCAACAGCAGTTGTGATTTGAGAATGATCCATAAAATCCCATTGAGTTTTGAATCTTTTGAAGATTGGAATATCAGGTTCAGAGGAATGGCCCATAGAAGTCCGGAAGACTTGAGATAGGACAATCTCATAAATATGGTGTCTGCAGGCTAAATATAAAAGCTCTTTTCCAAGTTCTTGTTCAATTTTAGTGCAAGCTCCAGCATGGATTCCGGTATTGGATGCTGTTGTGTCAAATGACAGCCCAATAATTCTCTGGGTCATATCATGTTCTTGCAGGAGAGAAATGCAAACACGAGCCATCTCCGTACCCGTGCCAGCAGTGACTTTAGGAATTCCCAGCAATTTCTCTTCACCATTCCCACTGACTAACACTGCAATCCTTTCCGTTCTTCCTTCGCCTTCAAAGAAAAGTTAAAATATATAATTTATATATAATTTATATATATTTATTTTTAATATTTTATTTTATATATATTATATTATATATTTAATATTTTATTTTATATTTAATATATTTATATATATTATAATTTATATATATAATATATAATTTTAAATTAAACTTGACTTATTTTAAATTAAACTTGATTTATTTTAATTTGAAGGTAAAATGGTGTACATTGTGAAAACTAGCTTCAGACAGTGAAATGTAACCTAATTAAATAGAAATTTAGCTATCAAAATGTTTAATTAAAACCAACCAGATAATAACACATTGCCTAGGTGTGAAAACCAGACCCACAACTAAGTTTTTCACCTGAGAGATAAAATATAAATATGCTAAATTAATCAGACAAAAAAACTAACCTGATATCTCTGGGAGCATTTTTCCATCCCAATGAAGAACTAAAGGCTCTCCAGGACAAAATGCTTGCTCTTGATATTCTGTTGCTATTTCTTTGCGTAACTTTTGACGAGTTCGAAGCATAGTAGATTTTGACACTGTAATGTTTTCCAAATTATGGCCCAAAGACTGAGCAACAACAGCATAAGACATAGCTGCATCTCGATTGGAAAGATTCATTCTATCATAGGCTGCTACAACATTTTTGTCAATAGGCTTTGACTTTTTAGGAGCCAACATTTTCTTTTTAAATTGCTCTTCAGAGGGACCTTGAAAATTCATTTCAAGGTTGTCGTCATTAGTTGATGGTGATGATGATGATGACGATGTGAAATCATCTCTATTGGCAGGCAAGAATGATCTTTTAGATCGCTTCTGCTCTTTGAGGGCTCTTTCACACTCTAATTCTTCACGATGAAGCCTTCTTTTCTCTCTTTTTGCAAGAATTTGGTCTACTGTACCCATGCTACTTTGTGTAGGATATTCTTGCTGGCTTAAGTAGAAAAGCTTGTCTTCTTCATTTGACATCATCAAAAGGGCATTAGAGTGACCAATATCAAGAATTTCAGCCTTAATTTCATCTTTAAACATAGCTTCTTCAATACGGCATTTTTCCTCGGGCCTTTTTCTGTTTTTCATCAATTTATCATAACAGCATATTAAAGAGTCAATCTTTCGGATAGCACTGTCTCTACGCATTGTGGGAATCCTGGCTTTCTCCCAGTAGGTCATCACTTCATCTAAGCAAAGATTAATGGATCTTCTTCGTCCCAATTTTTCCTCTTTTTGATGGAAGAAATATGTTTGCAAAACTTGCAGTTTTGTAGGTAAGCGGCAACAAAGTATATCTTTATTTAAATGGCCAATGAGCCAAACTTTAGTTTTAGAACGAGTAGCCATTTTTAGTTTAAAAAATTAAATTTCTGAAATAGTAAAATAAACCAGTTAAATTAGGAGATAAAAAGGATAACTAAAAGGTTCAAGCCAATTAGGCAAAGCCTTTAATTTAGAGTTGACCAATTAAGGATAATATATTTTATCCAAAATTTTTGTTTTCCTTATTAATAATTTTCTCTGAAATAATGATCTAAGATTGTTTTTGTACTCTATTAACACCAAAAATTTCTTAAATAAGAAAAATTTTTTCATAAGTTGCAACTCAAGAGTTGAGTTGATCATTGATGTTCTAAGCGCGCCTATTCATTGGAAAATTTTTATAAGTCATTAAATCTCGGGACCCCTAAATATTCTCATATTTGACCAAACCTTTGCTGACATGTCTATCTGGTCCAAAGGAACAAGGGCATTAATGTGGAACAAGGATTTCTTCAACTTTATAATTTACCCCCATTTTGGTCCACACTAATATATATATATATATATATATATATATATATATATATATATATATATATACACATGATACACACAGACCGTGCATGGAACAAGGAACTCTTCTGGGAAAATTAAATCCACTATAGTCCGCGAATAATTAATGGTAAAGAACAAACACTATAGTTTTTCTTTTTCATGATGTTAGTCCGACGTGGGCAACGGGGTCACTCGCAAAGAGACCCAAAAAATATAGCTTCCCTCACCAGCTATCTGGAAAGCAGATAAGATTCAGCTTTGGGACAGGATCTAGGGGTTACAGCTACACCTAGCCTACTATATTCAGAACCTCAGTACAGTATTCACGTCGGATTAAATACATCAGAGAAAAAGGGGTAACTATTGTATTTTTAGCCAACAACCAAAACTTAAACCTCAATTGGCAAAATTGAGCGTTCAGTTTTCAAGGCACATAACATGTCCGTTTCATGATGGGATTGAACTCAGAATGGTTCCCTGAGGTTTTTTCATGATACACTCAGACCGTGCATGGAACAAGGAACTCTTCTTGGAAAATTAAATCCACTATAGTCCGAATAAGTAATGGTAAATGACAAACACTATAGTTTTTCCTTTTTCATGATGTTAGCCCGACGTTTAAGGTTTAAGTTCTGATTGTTGGCTAAAAATACAATAGTTACCCCTTTTTCTTTGATGTATTCAATCCGACGTGAATGCAACGAGTCTTTTGCTTATATTGAGGTTCTGAATATAGTAGGCTAGGTATGGCCGTAACCCCTAGATCCTGTCCCAAAGCTGGATTCTATCTGCTTTGCAGATAGCTCATGAGGGAAGCTATATTTTTGGGGCCTCTTTGCGAGTGACCCGTTGCCCACGTCGGGCTAACATCATGAAAAAGAAAAAATTATAGTGTTTGTCATTTACCATTACTTATTCGTACTATAGTGGATTTAATTTTCCCAGAAGAATTCCTTGTTCCATGCACGGTCTGTGTGCATCATGAAAAAACCTCAGGGGACCATTCTGAGTTTAATCCATATATATATATATATATACACACAGTGGTGGGCACCGTTAACCAAAAAGTTAACTTCGATAACGATAATCCGTTAACCCCGATTTTTAACTCCGATAACGATAATCCGATAATTTTACTACAAAGTTAACGGAAGTTAACGATAATCCGTTAACGATAACTATTTCTTTACTAACACTTAAAAAAATCAAGGAAAAAAGCTTTAAAACCCATAGAAAATGTTTATTTATGCAAAATCCAACAATAAATAGGTATTTAACTGTATTTTTATCAAGTTTTGCAACTTTTTTGCTTAATAACTTTTTTTTTTATTTTTAATAAAAAATGTACTATTACATGTTTTGAAACCCTTGTAACCACTAACCATTAACTAAATTTTAATTTACCAGAGAATTATTATGGCGGGAACTGAAAGGTAAAATTAAATTTTAGGCACATTTATTAAAGACTATGACACAATGTGCTGGTTGCCCTTCAGAAAGACCAACTTCTCAAAGTTAGGCCCATCTGCCAGTCTTGACCTCTTGGGCCTCAGGATGTCCTTGCCGAGAGAGAAGAGCCGTTCCACTGCGGCAGAGGACGGAATTGGCAGACTGAAGTTATGGCGGTTTGAATTCATTCGCGGAGCGGTGATCTTCCGTGAATGACTCCTCGCAGTTAACATGTTAACGGACTTTAACAGACTAAATATCGAGTTATCGGAAGTTAACTGGTCCGATAACGATAAATGGAAATTAACTTCCGTTAATAGTTCGTTAAAAAAGTTAACTTCGTTAATTAACTGTTATCGGATTAACGCTTTAGTGCCCAACACTGTATATATATATATATATATATATAATATATATATATATATATATGTGTGTGTGTGTGTGTGTGTGTGTGTACGAAGTCTCCTAATTTGCTTTGTAGTTTTAACCATTATACACTTATAATACAAATACCTTCTTTCAATAATCTGGTTTTACGCAAAAAGGATGTATGATACAATAACCACATAGATATTCTTTATTGAAAATATACCAAACGTTTCGAAAGCAACCGTCACATTCTTAATGGCTGGAAACACAAAATAAACGAAGTCAGAACAAAGGATTCATAATTAAATTTAAAGCTTTACAAAACAAACAATAACATAATAATTTATATTAGAGAGCCTCTCGTGCCAGAGAATGGAATTACATTAATTTAAATTAACATAATTCAATAACAGTAAAAAGCTAAATTTAAAAATAAAAATAATAAAAATTCAAAATTTTATAATTTTGTGAACAAAGTTATATTGGAATGAAGTTGATAGGTCTTCTGTGAAAATTTTATTTAAAATTATAAAATAAAAATTACTGAAGTAAAATATCTGACATCCAATGTCAAAAAACCCCCTGCTGCTTCCTATTTGTAGATATAATTCATTGTAAATATTAATAAGCCTTCAAAATTCAAGAAAAAAAGAAATAAAATTTATAAAATGCTACAAAAAGTTACTTTAGTGCCATTTATACTGACATATACTTTTGAAATCAGCAAAATCGTCGACCAACTTTCCCTCTGTAACGCCAGCGTCCGTGGCTCAGTGCGTAACACCGTTTCCCTTTAACAAAGTGAAGACATTGAGTGGACGGTTCAACTCCTGTTGGTACTAACTAATAATAACCCATGCAGAAGTTAATGCAATGGTCGCATTAGTCTGTCCTGAGCGCCGTGCAGTTTCTGGCCTTTGTGACTGATTACACTGCCCTGCGCTATATGAGTTGTTTAGAAAATTATAGTATAAAGCCCATGGTATGTGAGTTAAGATACAATGCATAATTTGTATCTGGCGCGTCAGGATTAATAAGAATGTGACGTTGGTTATTCTACCCAAACGCTTCTATTTCTTGAGAAATGTACTTCTCTCATATGACTAAATGGACATCTATATTTCCAATTATGGTTGGTTTGCTATGAGTTCCATATGCGTAAGGATCTGATTTTATTTCAGAATTGAACTAATGTACATTTTCTTTATTTCAGATGTGGATTAAATATGCCGAGAGTTTGTAATAATACACCTAATTCATTCTGTTATATATGCGGACGATTTACTACTTCTAAACAAAGACAAGAAATCACTGTACAAGTACGAAAGCATTATCACGTCTACTTTGGCTGTAAGATCGGCGACCAGGACAAGGTTCGGGCTCCACATTATGTTTGTAAGTAATGTGTGGAATGTTTATGTTTTTCGGCATCCCCATGATTTGGAGAGAACCGAGAAATCACTACGAAGATTGCTACTTCTGCGTGACAAACGTGGCTGGATATAATAATAAAAATAAGAGACACATCACATATACGAGTATTCCATCAGCCATCCTCCCTGTGCCATATTCAAGTGAAATTCCTGTGCCGAAGCCGCCTCTTGATTTTGAAAATTTTGATTCAGATGTAGACAACATCTCAATAACAGCAGAGTCATGTTCAGATGAACATGACGAAGACTATACTGTGGCCGAAAATCAGTCACCAAAATTGATAAGTCAATGACCTAGTAAGAGATTTAGCATTACCGAAAGATTCGGCAGAATTCCTGAGATCAAGGCTCAAAGAATGGAATCTACTCGCTCCTTCGACAACATTCTACTGGTACAGACATCGTGAAAAAGATTTCATCAATTTTTTCTCGACTGAAGGATCACTGGTATACTGCAATGATATAGTATTAGTAGGTCTGGTAAAGGCGATGGGCAAAGACTACCAACCATGTGACTGGCGCCTATTTACTGAGTCCTCAAAGCGAAGTTTGAAAGCTGTCTTACTGCATAATGGAAACAAAGTTGCCTCTCTGCCTATAGGGCATTCAGTTTATTTGAAAGAGACTCATGGAAATCTTTCATTTCCTTTAAACAAGATAAACTATGAAGAACACAAATGGTTTGTTTGTGATGAGCTTAAGGTGATCGGCCTTCTTTTAGGCCAACAGGCTGGCTTTACAAAATACCCATGCTTTTTACCTCTGTGGAATAACAGAGACAGGGAGGAACACTATGTGAGGAAAGACTGGCCTCAGAGAAAACAGATTACTCCAGGACAAGCAAACATCATTGGTAATCCACTGGTAGATCGTAACAAGATACTGTTACCTTCACTCCACATAAAGCTTGGATAAATGAAAAATTTTGTCTGCTAAGCTGAAGGAAGGAGTGATCGTCGGTTCTCAAATAAAACGATTCTTAAGCGATCCAATATTTGAAGCTGCAATGACAGGTCATGAAAAAATGCTTGGCTAGCTTTCAAGGCTGTTGTGAACAACTTCCTTGGTAACAGGAAATCTGATGACTACAAAGAAATAGTTAAAGACATGATCCGAAAATATCGTATGCTGGGATGTAACATGAGTGTTAAGATACACTTCCTTAGATTCTCATCTTGATTTTTTTTCCTGAAAACTTAGGCGCGGTAAGCGAGGAATAGGGAGAAAGATTCTACCAGGATATTTCAGAAATGGAATGGAGGTATCAGGAAAAATGGGATGTTCGAATGATGGCAGACTATTGCTAGAGTCTAAAGAGAGATGTAACCGAAATCAGTACACAAGAAAAGATCGACGAAAAGGAAGTTTCTTTAGCTATGACTGCTCTAATAAATTCAATGCGTTACTGTTAATGAATGGTTGGTTCAGTCATTCACAATTTTTATATATAAATATACTGTATCTTACTTAAATCCATATCTACGTGTATTATATATATTAGTGTATATATGTAGTAGTAATATGTGTGTGTGTGTGTGTGTGTAATATGTGTTTCTGGGCATGCATTACTACTGTAAAATGTTTGAACTGAACAACATATGCCATATGATTCGTTTGTTCTCTTGTCCAATTGGTAACATTTTCTTATCTATACGTTACGTGTGATTGTGGACTATCTAGGTGTGATAGGAAAAACTAAATATACAGCTGAAAAGAGCATGCCTTTATTGCCTAAAATCATCCATTTTCATTGAAACAACTCGCAAAAAATTTGAATTCGCATCCGTTGGGATCTTTTCCGTTTGACTGCCGCCATTGAAACATAATTAAACTCCAGCCTTCTTTAGTTAGCTTTATAAGGCTAACTAACAAAAATATCACGACCTAACCTAACCAATCATCAAGGTCGTACAGTTGACCTAACGATTGGTTAGGTTAGGTCGTGATATTTTCGTTAGTTAGCCTTATAAGGCTAAGTAAAGAAGGCTGGGGGCACTCACCTCTTATGTTTCAATGGCGACAGTCAAACGGAAAAGATCCGACCGTTGTTATTATTAGTAGTACAGTCTAACAACCATACAACCTTACCCGACCTTACCTAGCTTGATGTAACGGACCATAACGATATACTATTCCTATCCTAAATAAATAATAAACAGAATTATTTACAAATTAAGACACGAAATTTGCACATGCGAAAGTTAATTAAATGAGAGGCGAGGTGTAGAAAATATAAAATAACAAACTATGAAGATCATTTGTTTCGCATTTGAATATTTTAATATTTGGGAAACGGAAAACGAATTAGTTTCAAAATACTTACGGAAATTTCATTTCCAATTGCTTGCCATTTCATTTCCATGACATGTTCCAAAATAATTATAGTCCCATTTGTCAGTCACCGGCAGCCACTTACGCGAATAAAATCCTAAAATAACTATGAATTAACATTATCTTCACATACACACACACACACACACACACACACACACACACACTTATGCGCATCTCCACAAAAGCACGGTACCAACTTTTTTGAAGTCCATATATCTACAAAACTAATTAGCTTAACCTAATTTAACCTAACCGAACGTTAGTGCCATCGAACCACAATAGTGAGGTACAAACTTGCATTCTAACATAACTTAAACAAACCTAATATGACCTAATCTAACGCAACGTAACCTTTGTGAATTATTACAAATTTAACGTCGTTTATATATATATATATATATAGGGTGAACCAAATGTAGGTGGACAGTAAATGATAACGTTTATTTTGAGAATACATATTTAATTTTTTTGTATACTATAATACAAAATAAAATTTAAATAAATTTAGTCATAATATTTAATATAATAAAACACAAACACCATAGTTATAATGAACACCATAGTTATAATATAATATAACACAAACCGTATTCAACCTACTGTCCACCTACTTTTGGTTCACCGTGTATATATATATATATATATATATATATATATATATATATATATATATATATATATTGTTATAATATGACGCAGTTTTATACTTTATTTTTAAGGTGTAAATTATACCTTTATTTTAGCCTATTTTCCTTTAAACCACATCATATAGATTTAACCCAAGGTTATAATATATATTACTGATTATATATTCTTATTTCTTTGTCATTTCGTGTCGGGGGATAATTATAAAACCTTTTACAAAAATAATATATTCATCACAGACTTTCTAAAACAATTAAAATGCAAAATGAAATTTTTGACAGTAATAAAGATTTGTTGAAGAATGACACTGGATAATAAGACCATTAAGTTAAAATGCACAAGCACTTTAAATTTGACTGCTAGACAATTTTAATCTACAATTTGTAGTTATTTAACTGAATATCTTTAGAACAACAGTTGGTTCTCTACCCGGCCTTTTGACCGTATTTTGTAAATAATACAATTTCATAGAATTATTTGAATCCTATCTGGTTATTTGACCATTCCAATTATAATGTTTAATGTATGCCTTAGTTACATTGTTTACCTACTTCCTTTTGACAGTGGTAATTATTCTTTTGAGAATTTGTACATTATAATCCTGTGTATTTTATATTTCTACCGAATGCGCGGAACTCCGTTTTCTAAAGGTGAATCAAGGACACACTATTTTAGAGTGTTTACCGACACGAACAGAATATAGGAGTCTGCGTTTTCTTCCGTTATTTAGGAATGACTATTTTAGTTTTGTGAGTAATTTACTAAGTTTATACAAACGATTTCGCTTCTAAGTGCCACACACGATTTGAATTTATCATTACGGCACAATAGATGTATATTTATATACTTCAGCAAACTTCCACTAAGAACTCGTTTTTTTTAAGGAGAAATAAATCTAATATTCTTATTTACATTCAACAGAGGGTTTGTGAGAGGGAACTTTCGTTAACCAGTCTGAAGACGCACTGAAGCTATGCGTTTTCCTTTGTGACTTTTGGGCATCTTCCGCTTCGAATTTATATTTTTTAGTGAATACATTAATCCCATCTTTTAACTAACATAATTTTATGCTACGTTATTCGGCAGAAGGTGAAGAGTAACGTGATGTAAATTTCATTCTCGTTCTCTGCCTTCATACAATTTGATTTATATATACGACATGTTATTCCAGAATGCGGCGTATTGTATCTGCTCTCTGCCGGGCGCAAGATTACCTACATAAGATTCTTTTTTATTCATCTTATTTTTAAGAATTATGAACCTTTCCGAAGGTGTAAATTTAACATGCCATTAAACTTGTTAATAATGTAGCAATCTAATTTTAACGGAGTATTCCCATTTTATACATAAATGAACGTTCAATTTTATAACGTCCTCTTTCTTTCTTTGGAGTGAACGCGGAACCCACGTGTCGTCTCCCGATTGAATTTCTTTATTTTAATGTAATTTTTACATTAGTTATTTTCCTAGTTTCTGGGTACCTATATAGGTTTCTTATCCGAACTTATTCAGAATTAAATAAACAATTGAATTCATGTCTTTTTCCCTAAATTACATGAGTATTTAACATGCATATGTTTCTAATTTCATGTACTCAAGAATTTATAAAACGTCGTTTCAGAAACGAAAAAAGCGGAGCCGCCATTTCGGTCGTTCCCTTTGTTTTCCTGAACCATTCATTTATGCATACAATTCATTCTGTTTGCATGATCAATTTTGTTTGTAGGTTAATTTATAACCAGTAATTAATTAACCTTATTACATTATTCCCATACATAACAATATATATATATGGTTGAGAGGAGGGGTGACAAGCTTGACCTTCATGAAATGAAGAATCATCGCACGGAACCTTTGAAAGGTGTGTATATATGTATATATATGTTAACCCCTCCGTCTATGGCCCTGAGTCGGTTCGGATCGACGGGGGTTCTAGATGGGAGGCAGCAACGGATATTTTCTCGCGATACTTTTCTTTTATAACATTCTAATTCTTTTCTCTCGCTATAGGGTCGACAGTTGTTAATTCTTCTCTTTCTATAATACTCTGATACTTTCTCTTGGTACTAAACTTATCGACTTTACTGACTAAATTCCTGAAGAGAACAAGGCTCGAAGGTAAAGATAAAAAAAAAACTTCTTTTACTGTAGTTTACTTCTCAAAATGTACAGGTAGTGCTCTGAATTTACAGGGGTAGAGGTTCGACCTCTTTCGACCATGGCTCAGGCCGGAATCTAAAAAAATTAAGGGGGCAAGGGGCCTCTGCCCCCTCCTCGCAGCGAAGCTGCTAACAAGGGAGTCGTAGCAGTGACCAAAGAAGAGTCCCGTAATGAAGTGAAGTTCATTTTACAAATACATGTACCATATAAGCCTAAATGTTGGTGGAAGGAAGTTGAAGGTTAAGTTTCCCCCCTTTTAAACACATGATCAGATGTTTGAAAGATTCCAAATAAAAATTTAAAAAAATAAAAATAAAAACTAATCGTATTTTTTTGCCGAGTCTTCATTTCTGAAGGCGATATCATTTCATAGTAGTACATAAGTACAATTTAAGTACACGACTGAGTACATTTTCGTTTGGGTTTATTACAATTATGATTGCGATTATGGATTACTTCACATTCGCTTATGATTGTCCATTACAGTTCTATTAAAGTACATTCTTACATTATACAGGGTGGGCGGAAAGTAGCTCCCTATTTTGGAGTGGTAAAAAAATACGTATATTATCCATTTATTTCAGAAGAAATAATATGAAAAGGTAGGCATACATGGTAGGTTTTCTCTAAAATTCAATGTGGGCTCCAACTCTTTCCACCAGCTTCTGGAGCCGCCCAGGAATGGCGTCCACTGACTTTAGCAGGAACTCCGGCGGGATGGAGGACATGACTTCCCGAATTCGGTCCTCCAGTTCTTCCAATGTCCTCGGTTTGGTGCGGTAGACTTCTTCCTTTACCCACCCCCAAAGAAAGAAGTCGCACGGTTACCGCTGAAAAACGGCAGAATCGGTTCAGTGTAACGGTGTGGTGTGGTATGACCTCAGATCAGGTTGTGGGCCCGTTCCTTCTGCGCAACACCATGAATGCTGAGCGGTACCTTGCTATGTTGCGAAACGAGGTCTGGCCGGTTGTCAGCACATGGGAGAACATCGACGATCTGATATTTATGCAAGATGGCGCCCCTCCGCACTTCGCTCTTGTTGTCCGTGAGTGGCTGGATGCCCACTTCCCTGGGCTTTGGATGGGTCGTCGTGGTTCACATCAATGGCCAGCCAGGAGCCACGACTTGACACCGTGCGACTTCTTTCTTTGGGGGTGGGTAAAGGAAGAAGTCTACCGCACCAAACCGAGGACATTGGAAGAACTGGAGGACCGAATTCGGGAAGTCATGTCCTCCATCCCGCCGGAGTTCCTGCTAAAGTCAGTGGACGCCATTCCTGGGCGGCTCCAGAAGCTGGTGGAAAGAGTTGGAGCCCACATTGAATTTTAGAGATAACCTACCATGTATGCCTACCTTTTCATATTATTTCTTCTGAAATAAATGGATAATATACGTATTTTTTTACCAATCCAAAATAGGGAGCTACTTTCCGCCCACCCTGTATATTAAGTCATTACATTTAATTACAGTTTCATTGAAGTACATTACAAGTTATTATTAATTACAGTTTCATTAAAGTACATTACGTTATATTAAATGAAAGTATTCAGTTAATTACAATTAAACAGTTACTATAACTTTGTTTTGTTTTTACAATGTTTCATATTAATAGACAATTAAGATGTTAGAAATATAATACAAAGTACATGGGCACATACGGTATGGATTTATATACAACATAATATGTTATATTATGTTATAAATTTGAATCAGAGCGAGAGGAGATATTTATCTTAGAAGCGTTCGATTTTGCTGTGACTAGCCAATTCGATCACATACCTAAGCATTTATGAATATTTTGTGAGGGGTGAACGCACTTGAAAAAAATAATAACAAAAAATACATGTGGGCGTATTTTACATGTACGTAACACAATAGGTTGTGTGCGTAATATAGACACGCGTAAAATATGGACTGATAGGTTGATAGGCATCAGTAGACAATAGGTAGGACACAATATAAATAATGATGTATAGAGAATGAAGTTTTCTTTTTTTTATTATTATTATTATTATTATTATTATTAAAGAATTTACCATACATTGAATACGGAAGATGTCCAAATACTAAACACGTGATTCAGTGTTCAAGGTATGGAAAACGTGAAGAGAATTAAGTTACTTTATGACGTCATAGTTATTGAATTTGTACGTATAGTACAAATCATTATTAGGAAGATTTACAAGAACGAATTAGAGGCAAAGAGTGGGTATTAATGACTAAGAAGTACAACTACGGGTTCCAATCCTGTTATATGCAATGTGTATGCATAATCTAGGGTCGAGGGTGAGATGCAAGACAATCATAATTAATTATAATAACTTCTATAACAAATGGAAAATGGATACGACTAAACCATAGAAATGGTAGATCGTAGGGTTGTGACACAAACAAAAAGAGGAAGCTACAAGTAAAATTATTATCCAAACTCGCGTTAAGCGATTTTGGTTCTTATGTAAAAATGAATATTGATTATTCATTGTTCATTTTTACATTGCTCTCCCCTTTAAAATGATATTATACAATAATATAATAGGGTACAATTCATACAATACAATACAATTGAGAAAATAACATCCTAACTATATTCAAGTTAGATGACGATTTTTCTTTACATTACAAGTTTTATACAGAACAAGTGAGTTCGGGTGGTTGGTTACAATGCAGAGTAATCAAATTTTTAACATGACACTCGCTTAGAGGGCTATTATAAAATATAAAAATTCAGAGATTAAAACTTTAATTTTATGCAAACAGAATAAAAGGATTAATACGTTAATTTAGACAAACAATTAAGTTAGACAAAGAATGATATTGTTAAATTTAAAAAAAAAAAATGTATTTTTATGTGGGGAAAATTACATGCATAATGAATAGTAGGTAAAAGGAAAAATATAAATTATTTTCCAAAGTTACCCTGATCGTACATTCTATAACTAATTTTATTGACTATTGTAGGTAAAAAAACGAATTACGTAATGGATGATGTGTAAACCTGTGGTCTAGTGTGTATTTGTGTTTATTAGGTACAAAGTGTGTATCTTACAATTTTTGAGGGACAGATTAGCTGAGAGGATTGTTAAATTAACTGAATAAATGCCTGAGCAAAAATTTATATACAGTAAGCAAAAATGCTTAAGACTATATAAATAGCATAGTTAGCACTTACACGCAATGAAATACTTTATTGTGATATCCAATGATTTTAGCATAAGGTTTGTATATATAGTATATATAGTGTGCATACGTGTGTGTGTAAACGTTTAAGCGTTATTATTATTATTATTATTATTATAAAATCCTTTAAGTTCAAGGTAGTATTTAAGTATTTAATTACATCAGTTACACGTATTAAGGTAATAAAAAAACGTACTTAAAGGACCTTACAAGTGATGAAAATAAATCTAGCGGTGTTAAAAATTAAATTTTGAAGGTGGAATTAAATTCGACTAGTAACATTCCTAGCTATATATGAACTATATAACCATTAACATTAACCAGAAGTATCGGTACGATAACTGAATTAAGAAAATTAAGAATACAAATTAAAATAGAAATCAATTATGCATTTTAATGAACTAAACATATAGTATACTTAAAAATTAAAAAAACACAGCTTAACATAAATTGAGGTTATGTTCCATAGTACCAAAGAGGAATTAACCATGGTTGAACCATTGCTCTGGTTGACACTGAGTCAACTGGGGTTGGGGTGTTAAAATAAAATAAAATAAAACAAAGTTGGAGTACTACATTCGGGGGGATTGAGTGACTAAGCGGGGGTATATGTCTGAAATTGACAATTACGTCTTTTTTATATATAAAGAAAAGGGATTGCTTGTCACACTACTTACAACAAAAATTAAAAGAGTTCAAACAAAACGGGGGGACGGCATGTTCCTCCCTATATTAATTTAAAAAGGAAGTCATTGGACATGATTGATTAATTATTACACTATTACTGTTATCATATAATCATAAAAATTATAAAACTCGTTACAAACATTTGTAAAAACGAGTTTGGTTGTAAACAATAAAATATGTCATTTTACCTATATATTTATATACGCAACAATGGCATGAAAAGAAAAGACAAATAGGTCAATTTCCTTCTTACAAACAAAAAAAACAATTAAACTAAAGACACAAACCGGTCAATTCAGGTTGAATTTAATTCTCTTTTACAACAAAAAAAAAGGTTGAATTAAATTCTTAAATTACATTTTCTTAAATTAAATTCTCTTAAACTACAAAGAAAAAGTTGAATTCAATTGACTGCATTGAAATGACTTGGGACTTAAAAACTGACTTCGAATAAAACTGACTTCGAATAAAACTGACTTCGAATAAAACTGACTTCGAATACTTCTGAAATCTCTGGGGCGGTTGTCCCTCTGGATGCAACCTTCTGACTTGAACTTTTATCAAGTATTTCTATAAATCTCTGGGGCGGTTGTCCCTCTTGGATGCAACCTTCTGACTCTGAAAACTGATTTGCAACTTATTTGCAACTAAAACTGACTTGGAACTTATTTGCAACAAAAACTGACTCGAAATTACTTCAAGTATCTTTATAAATCTCTGGGGTTTGGTTGTCCCTCTTGGATGCAACCAACTGAAACTGAAAACTGATTTGCAACTTATTTGCAACTAAAACTGACTCGAAACTACTTCGAGTATCTCTTTAAATCTATAAACTCTCTATAAACTCTCTCTTTCTTAATTTGCAAGTCAATTCAATTCAATAATTTGAAAAAAATTGTAAACAAAAATAAAAAATGTAAACATTTCACTCGAATGTACGCGAAGGTACGGTACTATTATGTTTGGTACATAAAATAAAATTATTCTATACTGACTATAAAAGTGAAATTAACTCTCTGAAATTAACTCTCTGAAATTAACTCCTGTTACATTTAACTTCTGTTACATTTAACTTCTGTTACATTTAACTGCTGTGAAAATTACTGTTTCACTAAAAAAAATGTATCACTGGTGTCTGAAGTGTTCACTCTGCTTTGTGTTAATTCTGGCTCAATACTAAATATTAACTGTTAATAATACTGACTTTTCAAATGTTACAAATTACTTAAAAAAAACAACTCTGTACTTAAAATTTCTACGGCGAAATCCTTGACGTGTCCTGAAGACGTGTCTTCAAAACGTGTCTTGCTGGCTACTTCTTGGATGAAAACTAGGCGTGGAGAACTGGAGTCGTGACAAACCGGTTCAAGGGTGGATGTTACGAACAAGAAGTCGTGACACGCCGGTCAAATGGTGGGTCGCCACTTGTTAAACTCTTGGCTACAGACTCGCCAGACTGTTATGCCAATATCTTCTATGTGCTTGGGTCGTCAGTTTCTTATCCTGGGCAAAGGGTCGCCAGACTGTTAAGATCCTGGCTACATGGTCGCCACTTTGTTATACCAATATCTTCTATGGTGCTTGGGTCGTCTCGAAGTCGACGAGGCGTTCTTGTTGGAGGCAGCAACGGATATTTTCTCGCGATACTTTTCTTCTATAACATTCTAATTCTTTTCTCTCGCTATAGGGTCGACAGTTGTTAATTCTTCTCTTTCTATAATACTCTGATACTTTCTCTTGGTACTAAACTTATCGACTTTACTGACTAAATTCCTGAAGAGAACAAGGCTCGAAGGTAAAGAAAAAAAAACTTCTTTACTGTAGTTTACTTCTCAAAATGTACAGGTAGTGCTCTGAATTTACAGGGGTAGAGGTTCGACCATGGCTCAGGCCGGAATCTAAAAAAATTAAGGACGCAAGGGGCCTCTGCCCCCTCCTCGCAGCGAGGCTGCTAACAAGGGAGTCGTAGCAGTGACCAAAGAAGAGTCCCGTAATGAAGTGAAGTTCATTTTACAAATACATGTATCATATAAGCCTAAATGTTGGGGAAGGCAGTTGAAGGTAAGTTTCCCCCCTTTTAAACACATGATCAGATGTTTGAAAGATTCCAAATAAAAATTTAAAAAAAAATAAAAATAAAAACTAATCGTATTTTTTTGCCGTCTTCATTTCTGAAGGCGATATCATTTCATAGTAGTACATAAGTACAATTTAAGTACACGACTGAGTACATTTCGTTTGGGTTTATTACAATTATGATTGCGATTATGGATTACTTCACATTCGCTTATGATTGTCCATTACAGTTCTATAAAGTACATTCTTACATTATATATTAAGTCATTACACTTAATTACAGTTTCATTGAAGTACATTACAAGTTATTATGAATTACAGTTTCATTAAAGTACATTACGTTATATTAAATGAAAGTATTCAGTTAATTACAATTAAACAGTTACTATAACTTTGTTTTGTTTTTACAGTGTTTCATATTAATAGACAATTAAGATGTTAGAAATATAATACAAAGTACATGGGCACATACGGTATGGATTTATATACAACATAATATGTTATATTATGTTATAAATTTGAATCAGAGCGAGAGGAGATATTTATCTTAGAAGCGTTCGATTTTGCTGTGATTAGCCAATTCGATCACTTACCTAAGCATTTATGAATATTTTGTGAGGGGTGAACGCACTTGAAAAAAATAATTAAAAAAAATACATGTGGGCGTATTTTACATGTACGTAACACAATAGGTTGTGTGCGTAATATAGACACGCGTAAAATATGGACTGATAGGTTGATAGGCATCAGTAGACAATAGGTAGGACACAATATAAATAATGATGTATAGAGAATGAAGTTTTCTTTTTTTTATTATATTATTATTATTATTATTATTATTATTATTAAAGAATTTACCATACATTGAATACGGAAGATGTCCAAATACAAACACGTGATTCAGTGTTCAAGGTTATGGAAAACGTGAAGAGAATTAAGTTACTTTATGACGTCATAGTTATTGAATTTGTACGTATAGTACAAATCATTATTAGGAAGATTTACAAGAACGAATTAGAGGCAAAGAGTGGGTATTAATGACTAAGAAGTACAACTACGGGTTCCAATCCTGTTATATGCAATGGTATGCATAATCTAGGGTCGAGGGTGAGATGCAAGACAATCATAATTAATTATAATAACTTCTATAACAAATGGAAAATGGATACGACTAAACCATAGAAATGGTAGATCGTAGGGTTGTGACACAAACAAAAAGAGGAAGCTACAAGTAAAATTATTATCCAAACTCGCGTTAAGCGATTTTGGTTCTTATGTAAAAATGAATATTGATTATTCATTGATTTTTACATGCTCTCCCCTTTAAAATGATATTATACAATAATATAATAGGGTACAATTCATACAATACAATACAATTGAGAAAATAACATCCTAAACTATATTCAAGTAGAAACGATTTTTCTTACATTACAAGTTTTATACAGAACAAGTGAGTTCGGGGGGTGGTTACAATGCAGAGTAATCAAATTTTTAACATGACACTCGCTTAGGGCTATTATAAAATATAAAAATTCAGAGATTAAAACTTTAATTTTATGCAAACAGAATAAAAGGATTAATACGTTAATTTAGACAAACAATTAAGTTAGACAAAGAATGATATTGTTAAATTTAAAAAAAAAAAATGTATTTTTATGTGGGGAAAATTACATGCATAATGAATAGTAGTAAAAGGAAAAATATAAATTATTTTCCAAAGTTACCTGATCGTACATTCTATAACTAATTTTATTGACTATTGTAGGTAAAAAAACGAATTACGTAATGGATGATGTGTAAACCTGTGGTCTAGTGTGTATTTGTGTTTATTAGGTACAAAGTGTGTATCTTACAATTTTGAGGGACAGATTAGCTGAGAGGATTGTTAAATTAACTGAATAAATGCCTGAGCAAAAATTTATATACAGTAAGCAAAAATGCTTAAGACTATATAAATAGCATAGTTAGCACTTACACGCAATGAAATACTTTATTGTGATATCCAATGATTTTAGCATAAGGTTTGTATATATAGTATATATAGTGTGCATACGTGTGTGTGTAAACGTTAAGCGTTATATTATTATTATTATTATTATAAAATCCTTTAAGTTCAAGGTAGTATTTAAGTATTTAATTACATCAGTTACAACGTATTAGGTAATAAAAAAAACGTACTTAAAGGACCTTACAAGTGATGAAAATAAATCTAGCGGTGTTAAAAATTAAATTTTGAAGGTGGAATTAATTCGACTAGTAACATTCCTAGCTATATATGAACTATATAACCATTAACATTAACCAGAAGTATCGGTACGATAACTGAATTAAGAAAATTAAGAATACAAATTAAAATAGAAATCAATTATGCATTTTAATGAACTAAACATATAGTATACTTAAAAATTAAAAAAAACACAGCTTAACATAAATTGAGGTTATGTTCCACAGTACCAAAGAGGAATTAACCATGGTTGAACCATTGCTCTGGTTGACACTGAGTTCAACTGGGGTTGGGGTGTTAAAAATAAAATAAAATAAAAACAAAGTTTGGAGTACTACATTCGGGGGGATTGACGTGACTAAGCGGGGGTTATATGTCTGAAATTGACAATTACGTCTTTTTTATATATATAAAAGAAAAGGGATTGATTGTCACACTTACAACAAAAATTAAAAGAGTTCAAACAAAACGGGGGACGGCATGTTCCTCCCTATAGTAATTTAAAAGGAAGTCATTGGACATGATTGATTAATTATTACACTATTACTTATCATATAATCATAAAAATTATAAAAACTCGTTACAAACATTTGTTTAAAAACGAGTTTGGTTGTAAACAATAAAATATGTCATTTTACCTATATATTTATATACGCAACAATGGCATGAAAAGAAAAGACAAATCGGTCAATTTCCTTCTTACAAACAAAAAAAAACAATTAAACTAAAGACACAAACCGGTCAATTCAGGTTGAATGTAATTCTCTTTTACAACAAAAAAAATGGTTGAATTAAATTCTTAAATTACATTTTCTTAAATTAAATTCTCTTAAACTACAAAAAAAAAGTTGAATTCATTGACTGCATTGAAATGACTTGGGGACTTAAAAACTGACTTCGAATAAAACTGACTTCGAATAAAAATGATTCGAATAAAACTGACTTCGAATACTTCTGAAATCTCTGGGGCGGTTGTCCCTCTGGATGCAACCTTCTGACTTGAACTTTTATCAAGTATTTCTATAAATCTCTGGGGCGGTTGTCCTCTTGGATGCAAACCTTCTGACTCTGAAAACTGATTGCAACTTATTTGCAACTAAAACTGACTTGGAACTATTGCAACAAAAAACTGACTCGAAATTACTTCAAGTATCTTTATAAATCTCTGGGTTTGGTTGTCCCTCTTGGATGCAACCAACTGAAACTGAAAAACTGATTTGCAACTATTTGCAACTAAAAACTGACTCGAAAACTACTTCGAGTATCTCTTTAAATCTATAAACTCTCTAAAACTCTCTCTTTCTTAATTTGCAAGTCAATTCAATTCAATAATTTGAAAAAAAATTGTAAACAAAAATAAAAAATGTAAACATTTCACTCGAATGTACGCGAAGGTATGGTTACTATTATGTTTGGTACTAAAATAAAATTATTCTATACTGACTATAAAAGTGAAATTAACTCTCTGAAATTAACTCTCTGAAATTAACTCCTGTTACATTTAACTTCTGTTACATTTAAATTCTGTTACATTTAACTGCTGTGAAAATTACTGTTTCACTAAAAAAAATGTATCACTGGTGTCTGAAGTGTTCACTCTGCTTTGTGTTAATTCTGGCCAATACTAAATATTAAACTGTTAATAATACTGACTTTTCAAATGTTTACAAATTACTTAAAAAAAACAACTCTGTATTTAAAATTTCTACGCGCGAAATCCTTGACGTGTCCTGAGACGTGTCTTCAAAACGTGTCTTGCTGGCTACTTCTTGGATGAAAACTAGGCGTGGAGAACTTGGAGTCGTGACACACCGGTTCAAGGGTGGATGTTACGAACAAGAAGTCGTGACACGCCGGTCAAATGGTGGGTCGCCACTTGTTAAACTCTTGGCTACAGACTCGCCAGACTGTTATGCCAATATCTTCTATGTGCTTGGGTCGTCAGTTTCTTATCCTGGGCAAAGGGTCGCCAGACTGTTAAGATCCTGGCTACATGGTCGCACTTTGTTATACCAATATCTTCTATGGTGCTTGGGTCCGTCTCGAAGTCGACGAGGCGTTCTTGTTGGAGGCAGCAACGGATATTTCTCGCGATACTTTTCTTCTATAACATTCTAATTCTTTTCTCTCGCTATAGGGTCGACAGTTGTTAATCTTCTCTTTCTATAATACTCTGATACTTCTCTTGGTACTAAACTTATCGACTTTACTGACTAAATTCCTGAAGAGAACAAGCTCGAAGGTAAAGATAAAAAACTTCTTTTACTGTAGTTTACTTCTCAAAATGTACAGGTAGTGCTCTGAATTTACAGGGGTAGAGGTTCGACCATGGCTCAGGCCGGAATCAAAAAAATTAAGGACGCAAGGGCCTCTGCCCCCTCCTCGCAGCGAGGCTGCTAACAAGGGAGTCGTAGCAGTGACCAAAGAAGAGTCCCGTAATGAAGTGAAGTTCATTTTACAAATACATGTATCATATAAGCCTAAATGTTGGGGGAAGGCAGTTGAGGTAAGTTTCCCCCCTTTTAAACAATGATCAGATGTTTGAAAGATTCCAAATAAAAATTAAAAAAAAATAAAAATAAAAACTAATCGTATTTTTTTGCCGTCTTCATTTCTGAAGGCGATATCATTTCATAGTAGTACATAAGTACAATTTAAGTACACGACTGAGTACATTTTCGTTGGGTTTATTACAATTATGATTGCGATATGGATTACTTCACATCGCTTATGATTGTCCATTACAGTTCTATAAAGTACATTCTTACATTATATTAAGTCATTACACTTAATTACAGTTTCATTGAAGTACATTACAAGTTATTATGAATTACAGTTCATTAAAGTACATTACGTTATATTAAATGAAAGTATTCAGTTAATTACAATTAAACAGTTACTATAACTTTGTTTTGTTTTTACAGTGTTTCATATTAATAGACAATTAAGATGTTAGAAATATAATACAAAGTACATGGGCACATACGGTATGGATTTATATACAACATAATATGTTATATTATGTTATAAATTTGAATCAGAGCGAGAGGAGATATTTATCTTAGAAGCGTTCGATTTTGCTGTGATTAGCCAATTCGATCACTTACCTAAGCATTTATGAATATTTTGTGAGGGGTGAACGCACTTGAAAAAAATAATAAAAAAAATACATGTGGGCGTATTTTACATGTACGTAACACAATAGGTTGTGTGCGTAATATAGACACGCGTAAAATATGGACTGATAGGTTGATAGGCATCAGTAGACAATAGGTAGGACACAATATAAATAATGATGTATAGAGAATGAAGTTTTCTTTTTTTATTATTATTATTATTATTATTATTATTATATATTATTAAAGAATTTACCATACATTGAATACGGAAGATGTCCAAATACTAAACACGTGATTCATTGTTCAAGGTATGGAAAACGTGAAGAGAATTAAGTTACTTTATGACGTCATAGTTATTGAATTTGTACGTATAGTACAAATCATTATTAGGAAGATTTACAAGAACGAATTAGAGGCAAAGAGTGGGTATTAATGACTAAGAAGTACAACTACGGGTTCCAATCCTGTTATATGCAATGTGTATGCATAATCTAGGGTCGAGGGTGAGATGCAAGACAATCATAAAATTATTATAACTTCTATAACAAATGGAAAATGGATACGACTAAACCATAGAAATGGTAGATCGTAGGGTTGTGACACAAACAAAAAGAGGAAGCTACAAGTAAAATTATTATCCAAACTCGCGTTAAGCGATTTTGGTTCTTATGTAAAAATGAATATTGATTATTCATTGTTCATTTTTACATTGCTCTCCCCTTTAAAATGATATTATACAATAATATAATAGGGTACAATTCATACAATACAATACAATTGAGAAAATAACATCCTAACTATATTCAAGTTAGATAACGATTTTTTCTTTACATTACAAGTTTTATACAGAACAAGTGAGTTCGGGTGGTTGGTTACAATGCAGAGTAATCAAATTTTTAACATGACACTCGCTTAGAGGGCTATTATAAAATATAAAAATTCAGAGATTAAAACTTTAATTTTATGCAAACAGAATAAAAGGATTAATACGTTAATTTAGACAAACAATTAAGTTAGACAAAGAATGATATTGTTAAATTTAAAAAAAAAAATGTATTTTTATGTGGGGAAAATTACATGCATAATGAATAGTAGGTAAAAGGAAAAATATAAATTATTTTCCAAAGTTACCCTGATCGTACATTCTATAACTAATTTTATTGACTATTGTAGGTAAAAAAACGAATTACGTAATGGATGATGTGTAAACCTGTGGTCTAGTGTGTATTTGTGTTTATTAGGTACAAAGTGTGTATCTTACAATTTTTGAGGGACAGATTAGCTGAGAGGATTGTTAAATTAACTGAATAAATGCCTGAGCAAAAATTTATATACAGTAAGCAAAAATGCTTAAGACTATATAAATAGCATAGTTAGCACTTACACGCAATGAAATACTTTATTGTGATATCCAATGATTTTAGCATAAGGTTTGTATATATAGTATATATAGTGTGCATACGTGTGTGTGTAAACGTTTAAGCGTTATTATTATTTATTATTATTATAAAATCCTTTAAGTTCAAGGTAGTATTTAAGTATTTAATTACATCAGTTACACGTATTAAGGTAATAAAAAAACGTACTTAAAGGACCTTACAAGTGATGAAAATAAATCTAGCGGTGTTAAAAATTAAATTTTGAAGGTGGAATTAAATTCGACTAGTAACATTCCTAGCTATATATGAACTATATAACCATTAACATTAACCAGAAGTATCGGTACGATAACTGAATTAAGAAAATTAAGAATACAAATTAAAATAGAAATCAATTATGCATTTTAATGAACTAAACATATAGTATACTTAAAAATTAAAAAAACACAGCTTAACATAAATTGAGGTTATGTTCCATAGTACCAAAGAGGAATTAACCATGGTTGAACCATTGCTCTGGTTGACACTGAGTTCAACTGGGGTTGGGGTGTTAAAATAAAATAAAATAAAAACAAAGTTTGGAGTACTACATTCGGGGGGATTGAGTGACTAAGCGGGGGTATATGTCTGAAATTGACAATTACGTCTTTTTTATATATATAAAAGAAAAGGGATTGCTTGTCACACTACTTACAACAAAAATTAAAAGAGTTCAAACAAAACGGGGGGACGGCATGTTCCTCCCTATAGTAATTTAAAAAGGAAGTCATTGGACATGATTGATTAATTATTACACTATTACTGTTATCATATAATCATAAAAATTATAAAACTCGTTACAAACATTTGTAAAAACGAGTTTGGTTGTAAACAATAAAATATGTCATTTTACCTATATATTTATATACGCAACAATGGCATGAAAAGAAAAGACAAATCGGTCAATTTCCTTCTTACAAACAAAAAAAACAATTAAACTAAAGACACAAACCGGTCAATTCAGGTTGAATTTAATTCTCTTTTACAACAAAAAAAAAGGTTGAATTAAATTCTTAAATTACATTTTCTTAAATTAAATTCTCTTAAACTACAAAGAAAAAGTTGAATTCAATTGACTGCATTGAAATGACTTGGGACTTAAAAACTGACTTCGAATAAAACTGACTTCGAATAAAACTGACTTCGAATACTTCTGAAATCTCTGGGGCGGTTGTCCCTCTGGATGCAACCTTCTGACTTGAACTTTTATCAAGTATTTCTATAAATCTCTGGGGCGGTTGTCCCTCTTGGATGCAACCTTCTGACTCTGAAAACTGATTTGCAACTTATTTGCAACTAAAACTGACTTGGAACTTATTTGCAACAAAAACTGACTCGAAATTACTTCAAGTATCTTTATAAATCTCTGGGGTTTGGTTGTCCCTCTTGGATGCAACCAACTGAAACTGAAAACTGATTTGCAACTTATTTGCAACTAAAACTGACTCGAAACTACTTCGAGTATCTCTTTAAATCTATAAACTCTCTATAAACTCTCTCTTTCTTAATTTGCAAGTCAATTCAATTCAATAATTTGAAAAAAATTGTAAACAAAAATAAAAAATGTAAACATTTCACTCGAATGTACGCGAAGGTACGGTACTATTATGTTTGGTACATAAAATAAAATTATTCTATACTGACTATAATAGTGAAATTAACTCTCTGAAATTAACTCTCTGAAATTAACTCCTGTTACATTTAACTTCTGTTACATTTAACTTCTGTTACATTTAACTGCTGTGAAAATTACTGTTTCACTAAAAAAAATGTATCACTGGTGTCTGAAGTGTTCACTCTGCTTTGTGTTAATTCTGGCTCAATACTAAATATTAACTGTTAATAATACTGACTTTTCAAATGTTTACAAATTACTTAAAAAAAACAACTCTGTACTTAAAATTTCTACGGCGAAATCCTTGACGTGTCCTGAAGACGTGTCTTCAAAACGTGTCTTGCTGGCTACTTCTTGGATGAAAACTAGGCGTGGAGAACTTGGAGTCGTGACACACCGGTTCAAGGGTGGATGTTACGAACAAGAAGTCGTGACACGCCGGTCAAATGGTGGGTCGCCACTTGTTAAACTCTTGGCTACAGACTCGCCAGACTGTTATGCCAATATCTTCTATGTGCTTGGGTCGTCAGTTTCTTATCCTGGGCAAAGGGTCGCCAGACTGTTAAGATCCTGGCTACATGGTCGCCACTTTGTTATACCAATATCTTCTATGGTGCTTGGGTCGTCTCGAAGTCGACGAGGCGTTCTTGTTGGAGGCAGCAACGGATATTTTCTCGCGATACTTTTCTTCTATAACATTCTAATTCTTTTCTCTCGCTATAGGGTCGACAGTTGTTAATTCTTCTCTTTCTATAATACTCTGATACTTTCTCTTGGTACTAAACTTATCGACTTTACTGACTAAATTCCTGAAGAGAACAAGGCTCGAAGGTAAAGATAAAAAAAACTTCTTTTACTGTAGTTTACTTCTCAAAATGTACAGGTAGTGCTCTGAATTTACAGGGGTAGAGGTTCGACCATGGCTCAGGCCGGAATCTAAAAAAATTAAGGACGCAAGGGCCTCTGCCCCCTCCTCGCAGCGAGGCTGCTAACAAGGGAGTCGTAGCAGTGACCAAAGAAGAGTCCCGTAATGAAGTGAAGTTCATTTTACAAATACATGTATCATATAAGCCTAAATGTTGGGGAAGGCAGTTGAAGGTTAAGTTTCCCCCCTTTTAAACACATGATCAGATGTTTGAAAGATTCCAAATAAAAATTTAAAAAAATAAAAATAAAAACTAATCGTATTTTTGCCGTCTTCATTTCTGAAGGCGATACATTTCAGTAGTACATAAGTACAATTTAAGTACACGACTGAGTACATTTTCGTTTGGTTTATACAATTATGATTGCGATTATGGATTACTCACATTCGCTTATGATTGTCCATTACAGTCTATTAAAGTACATTCTTACATTATATATTAAGTCATTACACTTACTTACAGTTCATTGAAGTACATTACAAGTATATGAATTACAGTTTCATTAAAGTACATTACGTATATTAAATGAAGTATTCAGTTAATTACAATTAAACAGTTACTATAACTTTGTTTTGTTTTACATGTTTCATATTAATAGACAATAAGATGTTAGATATATAACAAAGTACATGGCACATACGTAGGATTTATATACAACAATATGTATATTATGTATAAATTTGAATCAGAGCGAGAGGAGATATTTATCTTAGAAGCGTTCGATTTTGCTGTGATTAGCCAATTCGATCACTTACCTAAGCATTATGAATATTTTGTGAGGGGTGAACGCACTTGAAAAAAAATAATAAAAAATACATGTGGGCGTATTTTACATGTACGTAACACAATAGGTTGTGGCGTAATATAGACACGCGTAAAATTATGGACTGATAGGTTTTTGAGAGGCATCAGTAGACAATAGGTAGGACACAATATAATAATGATGTATAGAGAATGAAGTTTCTTTTTTTATTATTATTTATTTATTATTATATTATATAAAGAATTACCATACATTGAATACGGAAGATGTCCAAATACTAACACGTGATTCAGTGTTCAAGGTATGAAAACGTGAAGAGATTAAGTACTTTATGACGTCATAGTTATTTGAATTGTACGTATAGTACAAATCATTATTAGGAAGATTTACAAGAACGAATTAGAGGCAAAGAAGTGGGTATTAATGACTAAGAAGTACAATACGGTTCCAATCCTGTTATATGCAATGTGTATGCATAATCTAGGGTCGAGGGTGAGATGCAAGACAATCATAATTAATTATAATAACTTCTATAACAAATGGAAAATGGATACGATAAACCATAGAAATGGTAGATCGTAGGGTTGTGACACAAAAAAAAGAGGAAGCTACAAGTAAAATATTATCCAAACTCGCGTTAAGCGATTTTGGTTCTTATGTAAAATTGACATGATTATCATTGTTCATTTTTACATTGCTCTCCCTATTTAAAATGATATTATACACTAATATAATGGTACAATTCATACATACAATACAATTGAGAAAAATAACATCCTAACTATATTCAAGTTAGATAACGATTTTTCTTTACATTACAAGTTTATACAGAACAGTGAGTTGGGTGGTTCGTTACAATGCAGAGTAATCAAATTTTTAACATGACACTCGCTTAGAGGGCTATTTAAAATATAAAAATTCAGAGATTAAAACTTTAATTTATGCAAACAGAATAAAAGGATTAATACGTTAATTTAGACAAACAAGTTAGGTTAGACAAAGAATGATATTGTTAAATTTAAAAAAAAAAATGTATTTTTATGTGGGGAAAATTACATGCATATGATAGAGGTAAAAGGAAAAAATATAATTATTTTCCAAAGTTACCCCTGATCGTACAGTCTATAACTAATTTTATTGACTATGTAGGTAAAAAAACGAATTACGTAATGGATGATGTTGTAAACCTTGTGGTCTAGTGTGTATTTGTGTGTTATTAGGTACAAAGTGTGTATCTTACATTTTTGAGGACAGAATTAGCTGAGAGGATTGTTAAATTAACTGAATAAATGCCTGAGCAAAAATTATATACAGTAAGCAAAATGCTTAAGACTATATAAATAGCATAGTTAGCACTTACACGCAATGAAATACTTTATTGTGATATCCAATGATTTTAGCATAAGGTTGTATATATAGTATATATAGTGTGCATACGTGTGTGTGTAAACGTTTAAGGTTTATTATTATATTATTATAAAATCCTTTAAGGTTCAAGGTAGTATTTAAGTATTAATTACATCAGTTACACGTATTAAGGTAATAAAAAACGTACTTAAGGACCTTACAAGTGATGAAAATAAATCTAGCGGTGTTAAAAATTAAATTTTGAAGGTGGAATTAAATTCGACTAGTAAATTCCTAGCTATATATGAACTATATAACCATTAACATTAACCAGAAGTATCGGACGATAACTGAATAAGAAAATTAAGAATACAAATTAAAATAGAATCAATTATGCATTTTAATGAACTAAACATATAGTATACTTAAAAATTAAAAAACACAGCTTAACATAAATTGAGGTTAGTCCATAGTACCAAAGAGAATTAACCATGTTGAACCATTGCTCTGGTTGACACTGAGTTCAACTGGGGTTGGGGGTTAAAATAAAATAAAATAAAAACAAAGTTTGGAGTACTACATTCGGGGGGATTGAGTGATAAATGCGGGTATATGTCTGAAATTGACAATTACGCTTTTTTTTATATATAAAGAAAAGGATTGATTGTCACCACTTACAACAAAAATTAAAAGAGCAAACAAAAGGGGGGGACGGCATGTTCCTCCTATAGTAATTTAAAAAGGAAGTCATTGGACATGATTGATAATTATTACACTATTATGTTATCATATAATCATAAAAATTAATTAAAACTCGTTACAAAACATTTGTAAAAACGGAGTTTGGTTGTAAACAATAAAATTGTCATTTTACCTATATATTATATACGCAACAATTGAAAAGAAAAGACAAATCGGTCAATTTCCTCTTACAAACAAAAAAAACAATTAAAAAAGACACCAAACCGGTCATTCAGGTTGAATTAATTTCTTACACAAAAAAAAAAAGGTGAAATTAAATTCTTAAATTACATTTTCTTAAATTAAATTCTCTTAAACTACAAAGAAAAAGTTGAATTCAATTGACTGCATTGAAATGACTTGGGACTTAAAAACTGACTTCGAATAAAACTGACTTCGAATAAAACTGACTTCGAATATTCTGAAATCTATGGGGCGGTTGTCCTCTGACTGCAACCTTCTGACTTGAACTTTTATCAAGTATTTCTATAAATCTCTGGGGCGGTTGTCCCTCTTGGATGCAACCTTCTGACTCTGAAAACTGATTTGCAACTTATTTGCAACTAAAACTGACTTGGAACTTATTTGCAACAAAAACTGACTCGAAATTACTTCAAGTATCTTTATAAATCTCTGGGGTTTGGTTGTCCCTCTTGGATGCAACCAACTGAAACTGAAAACTGATTTGCAACTTATTTGCAACTAAAACTGACTCGAAACTACTTCGAGTACTCTTTAAATCTATAAACTCTCTATAAACTCTCTCTTTCTTAATTTGCAAGTCAATTCAATTCAATAATTTGAAAAAAATTGTAAACAAAAATAAAAAATGTAAACATTTCACTCGAATGTACGCGAAGGTACGGTACTATTATGTTTGGTACATAAAATAAAATTATTCTATACTGACTATAATAGTGAAATTAACTCTCTGAAATTAACTCTCTGAAATTAACTCCTGTTACATTTAACTTCTGTTACATTTAACTTCTGTTACATTTAACTGCTGTGAAAATTACTGTTTCACTAAAAAAAATGTATCACTGGTGTCTGAAGTGTTCACTCTGCTTTGTGTTAATTCTGGCTCAATACTAAATATTAACTGTTAATAATACTGACTTTTCAAATGTTTACAAATTACTTAAAAAAAACAACTCTGTACTTAAAATTTCTACGGCGAAATCCTTGACGTGTCCTGAAGACGTGTCTTCAAAACGTGTCTTGCTGGCTACTTCTTGGATGAAAACTAGGCGTGGAGAACTTGGAGTCGTGACACACCGGTTCAAGGGTGGATGTTACGAACAAGAAGTCGTGACACGCCGGTCAAATGGTGGGTCGCCACTTGTTAAACTCTTGGCTACAGACTCGCCAGACTGTTATGCCAATATCTTCTATGTGCTTGGGTCGTCAGTTTCTTATCCTGGGCAAAGGGTCGCCAGACTGTTAAGATCCTGGCTACATGGTCGCCACTTTGTTATACCAATATCTTCTATGGTGCTTGGGTCGTCTCGAAGTCGACGAGGCGTTCTTGTTGGAGGCAGCAACGGATATTTTCTCGCGATACTTTTCTTCTATAACATTCTAATTCTTTTCTCTCGCTATAGGGTCGACAGTTGTTAATTCTTCTCTTTCTATAATACTCTGATACTTTCTCTTGGTACTAAACTTATCGACTTTACTGACTAAATTCCTGAAGAGAACAAGGCTCGAAGGTAAAGATAAAAAAAACTTCTTTTACTGTAGTTTACTTCTCAAAATGTACAGGTAGTGCTCTGAATTTACAGGGGTAGAGGTTCGACCATGGCTCAGGCCGGAATCTAAAAAAATTAAGGACGCAAGGGGCCTCTGCCCCCTCCTCGCAGCGAGGCTGCTAACAAGGGAGTCGTAGCAGTGACCAAAGAAGAGTCCCGTAATGAAGTGAAGTTCATTTTACAAATACATGTATCATATAAGCCTAAATGTTGGGGGAAGGCAGTTGAAGGTTAAGTTTCCCCCCTTTTAAACACATGATCAGATGTTTGAAAGATTCCAAATAAAAATTTAAAAAAATAAAAATAAAAACTAATCGTATTTTTTTGCCGTCTTCATTTCTGAAGGCGATATCATTTCATAGTAGTACATAAGTACAATTTAAGTACACGACTGAGTACATTTTCGTTTGGGTTTATTACAATTATGATTGCGATTATGGATTACTTCACATTCGCTTATGATTGTCCATTACAGTTCTATTAAAGTACATTCTTACATTATATATTAAGTCATTACACTTAATTACAGTTTCATTGAAGTACATTACAAGTTATTATGAATTACAGTTTCATTAAAGTACATTACGTTATATTAAATGAAAGTATTCAGTTAATTACAATTAAACAGTTACTATAACTTTGTTTTGTTTTTACAGTGTTTCATATTAATAGACAATTAAGATGTTAGAAATATAATACAAAGTACATGGGCACATACGGTATGGATTTATATACAACATAATATGTTATATTATGTTATAAATTTGAATCAGAGCGAGAGGAGATATTTATCTTAGAAGCGTTCGATTTTGCTGTGATTAGCCAATTCGATCACTTACCTAAGCATTTATGAATATTTTGTGAGGGGTGAACGCACTTGAAAAAATTAAAAAAAATACATGTGGGCGTATTTTACATGTACGTAACACAATAGGTTGTGTGCGTAATATAGACACGCGTAAAATATGGACTGATAGGTTGATAGGCATCAGTAGACAATAGGTAGGACACAATATAAATAATGATGTATAGAGAATGAAGTTTTCTTTTTTTTATTATTATTATTATTATTATTATTATTATTATTATTAAAGAATTTACCATACATTGAATACGGAAGATGTCCAAATACTAAACACGTGATTCATTGTTCAAGGTATGGAAAACGTGAAGAGAATTAAGTTACTTTATGACGTCATAGTTATTGAATTTGTACGTATAGTACAAATCATTATTAGGAAGATTTACAAGAACGAATTAGAGGCAAAGAGTGGGTATTAATGACTAAGAAGTACAACTACGGGTTCCAATCCTGTTATATGCAATGTGTATGCATAATCTAGGGTCGAGGGTGAGATGCAAGACAATCATAATTAATTATAATAACTTCTATAACAAATGGAAAATGGATACGACTAAACCATAGAAATGGTAGATCGTAGGGTTGTGACACAAACAAAAAGAGGAAGCTACAAGTAAAATTATTATCCAAACTCGCGTTAAGCGATTTTGGTTCTTATGTAAAAATGAATATTGATTATTCATTGTTCATTTTTACATTGCTCTCCCCTTTAAAATGATATTATACAATAATATAATAGGGTACAATTCATACAATACAATACAATTGAGAAAATAACATCCTAACTATATTCAAGTTAGATAACGATTTTTTCTTTACATTACAAGTTTTATACAGAACAAGTGAGTTCGGGTGGTTGGTTACAATGCAGAGTAATCAAATTTTTAACATGACACTCGCTTAGAGGGCTATTATAAAATATAAAAATTCAGAGATTAAAACTTTAATTTTATGCAAACAGAATAAAAGGATTAATACGTTAATTTAGACAAACAATTAAGTTAGACAAAGAATGATATTGTTAAATTTAAAAAAAAAAAATGTATTTTTATGTGGGGAAAATTACATGCATAATGAATAGTAGGTAAAAGGAAAAATATAAATTATTTTCCAAAGTTACCCTGATCGTACATTCTATAACTAATTTTATTGACTATTGTAGGTAAAAAAACGAATTACGTAATGGATGATGTGTAAACCTGTGGTCTAGTGTGTATTTGTGTTTATTAGGTACAAAGTGTATCTTACAATTTTTGAGGGACAGATTAGCTGAGAGGATTGTTAAATTAACTGAATAAATGCCTGAGCAAAAATTTATATACAGTAAGCAAAAATGCTTAAGACTATATAAATAGCATAGTTAGCACTTACACGCAATGAAATACTTTATTGTGATATCCAATGATTTTAGCATAAGGTTTGTATATATATATATATAGTGTGCATACGTGTGTGTGTAAACGTTTAAGCGTTATTATTATTATATTATATATTATAAAATCCTTTAAGTTCAAGGTAGTATTTAAGTATTTAATTACATCAGTTACACGTATTAAGGTAATAAAAAAACGTACTTAAAGGACCTTACAAGTGATGAAAATAAATCTAGCGGTGTTAAAAATTAAATTTTGAAGGTGGAATTAAATTCGACTAGTAACATTCCTAGCTATATATGAACTATATAACCATTAACATTAACCAGAAGTATCGGTACGATAACTGAATTAAGAAAATTAAGAATACAAATTAAAATAGAAATCAATTATGCATTTTAATGAACTAAACATATAGTATACTTAAAAATTAAAAAAACACAGCTTAACATAAATTGAGGTTATGTTCCATAGTACCAAAGAGGAATTAACCATGGTTGAACCATTGCTCTGGTTGACACTGAGTTCAACTGGGGTTGGGGTGTTAAAATAAAATAAAATAAAAACAAAGTTTGGAGTACTACATTCGGGGGGATTGAGTGACTAAGCGGGGGGTATATGTCTGAAATTGACAATTACGTCTTTTTTATATATATAAAAGAAAAGGGATTGCTTGTCACACTACTTACAACAAAAATTAAAAGAGTTCAAACAAAACGGGGGGACGGCATGTTCCTCCCTATAGTAATTTAAAAAGGAAGTCATTGGACATGATTGATTAATTATTACACTATTACTGTTATCATATAATCATAAAAATTATAAAACTCGTTACAAACATTTGTAAAAACGGGTTTGGTTGTAAACAATAAAATATGTCATTTTACCTATATTTTTAAAGACAAATCGGTCAATTTCCTTCTTACAAACAAAAAAACAATTAAACTAAAGACACAAACCGGTCAATTCAGGTTGAATTTAATTCTCTTTTACAACAAAAAAAAGGTTGAATTAAATTCTTAAATTACATTTTCTTAAATTAAATTCTCTTAAACTACAAAGAAAAAGTTGAATTCAATTGACTGCATTGAAATGACTTGGGACTTAAAAACTGACTTCGAATAAAACTGACTTCGAATAAAACTGACTTCGAATACTTCTGAAATCTCTGGGGCGGTTGTCCCTCTGGATGCAACCTTCTGACTTGAACTTTTATCAAGTATTTCTATAAATCTCTGTGGCGGTTGTCCCTCTTGGATGCAACCTTCTGACTCTGAAAACTGATTTGCAACTTATTTGCAACTAAAACTGACTTGGAACTTATTTGCAACAAAACTGACTCGAAATTACTTCAAGTATCTTTATAAATCTCTGGGGTTTGGTTGTCCCTCTTGGATGCAACCAACTGAAACTGAAAACTGATTTGCAACTTATTTGCAACTAAAACTGACTCGAAACTACTTCGAGTATCTCTTTAAATCTATAAAACTCTCTATAAACTCTCTCTTTCTTAATTTGCAAGTCAATTCAATTCAATAATTGAAAAAAATTGTAAACAAAATAAAAAATGTAAACATTTCACTCGAATGTACGCGAAGGTACGGTACTATTATGTTTGGTACATAAAATAAAATTATTCTATACTGACTATAATAGTGAAATTAACTCTCTGAAATTAACTCTCTGAAATTAACTCCTGTTACATTTAACTTCTGTTACATTTAACTTCTGTTACATTTAACTGCTGTGAAAATTACTGTTTCACTAAAAAAAATGTATCACTGGTGTCTGAAGTGTTCACTCTGCTTTGTGTTTTCTGGCTCAATACTAAATATTAACTGTTAATAATACTGACTTTTCAAATGTTTACAAATTACTTAAAAAAACAACTCTGTACTTAAAATTTCTACGGCGAAATCCTTGACGTGTCCTGAAGACGTGTCTTCAAAACGTGTCTTGCTGGCTACTTCTTGGATGAAAACTAGGCGTGGAGAACTTGGAGTCGTGACACACCGGTTCAAGGGTGGATGTTACGAACAAGAAGTCGTGACACGCCGGTCAAATGGTGGGTCGCCACTTGTTAAACTCTTGGCTACAGACTCGCCAGACTGTTATGCCAATATCTTCTATGTGCTTGGGTCGTCAGTTTCTTATCCTGGGCAAAGGGTCGCCAGACTGTTAAGATCCTGGCTACATGGTCGCCACTTTGTTATACCAATATCTTCTATGGTGCTTGGGTCGTCTCGAAGTCGACGAGGCGTTCTTGTTGGAGGCAGCAACGGATATTTTCTCGCGATACTTTTCTTCTATAACATTCTAATTCTTTTCTCTCGCTATAGGGTCGACAGTTGTTAATTCTTCTCTTTCTATAATACTCTGATACTTTCTCTTGGTACTAAACTTATCGACTTTACTGACTAAATTCCTGAAGAGAACAAGGCTCGAAGGTAAAGATAAAAAAAACTTCTTTTACTGTAGTTTACTTCTCAAAATGTACAGGTAGTGCTCTGAATTTACAGGGGTAGAGGTTCGACCATGGCTCAGGCCGGAATCTAAAAAAATTAAGGACGCAAGGGGCCTCTGCCCCCTCCTCGCAGCGAGGCTGCTAACAAGGGAGTCGTAGCAGTGACCAAAGAAGAGTCCCGTAATGAAGTGAAGTTCATTTTACAAATACATGTATCATATAAGCCTAAATGTTGGGGGAAGGCAGTTGAAGGTTAAGTTTCCCCCCTTTTAAACACATGATCAGATGTTTGAAAGATTCCAAATAAAAATTAAAAAATAAAAATAAAAACTAATCGTATTTTTTTGCCGTCTTCATTTCTGAAGGCGATATCATTTCATAGTAGTACATAAGTACAATTTAAGTACACGACTGAGTACATTTTCGTTTGGGTTTATTACAATTATGATTGCGATTATGGATTACTTCACATTCGCTTATGATTGTCCATTACAGTTCTATTAAGTACATTCTTACATTATATTTAAGTCATTAACTTAATTACAGTTTCATTGAAGTACATTACAAGTTATTATGAATTCAGTTTCATTAAAGTACATTACGTTATATTAAATGAAAGTATTCAGTTAATTACAATTAAACAGTTACTATAACTTTGTTTTGTTTTTACAGTGTTTCATATTAATAGACAATTAACACTTTGGGTGCCACGTCACACGTACGTGTGTGCCAGTTTTTTTTTTTTTCTGGCGATGGCACACACATACGTGTGACACACATTTTTCAACTCCTGAGCGCAGCACACAAATATATGTGACAGTATAGGGAAATTACTATGTTATTTGAAATCTGTGGGCTCTGAGGAAAATTTTTATATATTATACTTGGTCGTTGGGACAAAATTTATTAAATATCCAGTGTTCTGTTACAGTTACTCAAATCAGTTTATAGTGAAATATATTTAGCATTTTTATGTTTTATTTGTATTATTATGTGCATGTATAATGCACAAAAAATACTATAATGATAAAACTATAATGATATAAGTAACTGCATCCAGGTTCCGGCACGTGGAGCCAGGTGGATGGTGGAACCCTTTTTTTTTTTTTTTTTTTACTTCCGTTGTTTTTGGTTACAAAGACTTACATGAAAATACTTATTGTAATCTATTTAGGAAATAAACACAAATACATTTTTATATAAAAAAAAATCCTTTTATTTGATTACAAAATACAAAGCCTTTTATGTGAATATAATTATTGTAATTTATTTATGAAAATCTCTAAAACATTCTAGACAAAAGAATGAATGTTTCCCCAGGGCAAGAGCTGCAATACGTATGCACATTCTTAGCATGTTTCCTTGCTTCTTCTCTGCCTCTCTCTTTTGTGATTTTTTCATAACATTGTTTGCATCTTTCTGATCTTTTTTCCTTGAACATTTTTCTTTTCAAGAATTAAATGTGATGTAGACGCTGGTCTCCTTTGCCGGGGTAAAGTCTCTTCAAAATCCAGGAGTGCCAAAGTTATTTCTCTTTGAATTCTTTCAGTTGCATCTTTTTGCCAGTTACTTTTTTATACACAATCCAAGCATTAACAACTGAGACTCCTAATAGAAGTGCAATGGCAAGCTTGCGGTACCATTTTATACCCTTCCTAAGTGCCGTTTCATAGGATGCCATCTGGTCAGAGATGTCTATTCCGGTCTTTCCCTTATTGTATGCAATAATTCCTAAGGGCTTCTTTCCACTTTTCCTACGATTTCTTTGCCTTTCTTGTGTATTGGATGGGCCTGGTTCTTCAGTTTTCCTCTCTTCTCTCTCTCTAATTTCCACAAGTTCAGGACTGTGTTTTGTTGATAATAACCGGACATCTCTGGCATCTTTCCATTTCAATACAACACTATTCCGTTTTGTTCTTCCATTGCAATCATTTCCCCTTTTTTCAGGTCTGCACTCATTACCTCAGGTGGCATGTTCTTCTTTATTTTATAAAATATATAGTTATGTAAACATAAGATAATATTTTAAGATTATAATTTTATAAATATTTATAATAGAATCTGAAAAAAAGAGAAAATAATGAAAAAAATGTCACACACATGGTTGTGCCATGACCAGAAAGGCTAAATTTGTTACTTGTCACACACATGGGTGTGCCATGGGCTCATAAGGAGTGACTATTTAAAAAAATAAAAATGCATATATTTAAAAAAATTATTAGAATTTTTAAAAATTTCTTATGCATTTCTGTTTCTCTATTCATGCCTATTATTAATTCACACAAAAAAAAAATGGGCTGGTGGGAAATTTTTGCGGATTTGGGCGTGGCACCCAAAGTGTTAAGATGTTAGAAATATAATACAAAGTACATGGGCACATACGGTATGGATTTATATACAACATAATATGTTATATTATGTTATAAATTTGAATCAGAGCGAGAGGAGATATTTATCTTAGAAGCGTTCGATTTTGCTGTGATTAGCCAATTCGATCACTTACCTAAGCATTTATGAATATTTTGTGAGGGGTGAACGACTTGGAAAAAAATATTTAAAAAAAATACATGTGGGCGTATTTTACATGTACGTAACACAATAGGTTGTGTGCGTAATATAGACACGCGTAAAATATGGACTGATAGGTTGATAGGCATCAGTAGACAATAGGTAGGACACAATATAAATAATGATGTATAGAGAATGAAGTTTTCTTTTTTTATTATTATTATTATTATTATTGAAGAATTTACCATACATTGAATACGGAAGATGTCCAAATACTAAACACGTGATTCAGTGTTCAAGGTATGGAAAACGTGAAGAGAATTAAGTTACTTTATGACGTCATAGTTATTGAATTTGTACGTATAGTACAAATCATTATTAGGAAGATTTACAAGAACGAATTAGAGGCAAAGAGTGGGTATTAATGACTAAGAAGTACAACTACGGGTACCAATCCTGTTATATGCAATGTGTATGCATAATAATCTAGGGTCGAGGGTGAGATGCAAGACAATCATAATTAATTATAATAACTTCTATAACAAATGGAAAATGGATACGACTAAACCATAGAAATGGTAGATCGTAGGGTTGTGACACAAACCAAAAGAGGAAGCTACAAGTAAAATTATTATCCAAACTTGCGTTAAGCGATTTTGGTTCTTATGTAAAACTGAATATGATTATTCATTGTTCATTTTTACACACATATATATATATATATATATATATATATATATATATATATATGTGTGTGTGTGTTAAACACAGACCGTGCATGGAACAAGGAACTCTTCTGGGAAAATTAAATCCACTATAGTCCGAATAAGTAATGGTAAATGACAAATACCATAGTTTTTGTTTTTCATGATGCAAGCCCGACGTGGGCAACGGTCTCTCGCAAAGAGGTCCCACAAATATAGCTTCCCTCACCAGCTATCTGCAAAGCAGACAGGATCCAGCTTTGCTTTGCAGATAGCTGGTGAGGGAAGCTATATTTATGGGACATCTTTGCGAGAGACCCGTTGCCCACGTCGGGCTTGCATCATGAAAAAGAAAAACTATGGTATTTGTCATTTACCATTACTTATTCAGACTATAGTGGATTTAATTTTCCCAGAAGAATTCCTTGTTCCATGCACGGTCTGTGTTTAACATATAAGTTTCTCAGGGGACCATTCTGAGTTTGTGTGTGTATATATATATATATATATATATATATATATATAGATATATATATATATATTATATATATATATGAAAATTATTTCACGAAACTAACACGTGAAAAATATTTATGATGAATAAAACCACGAAGGAAAGGAAACACAAAATGGTGCTCAAGCGCTTTCGTCTAATGACATCCCCAGGAACACTGAAGTACATAAAAGGGTTACAACCTATATATAGGTTACAGAAAGAAAGAAAAAAAGAAAAGAAAAAATAAATAATATACACATATTATATATATATATATATATATATATATATACACATATATACCTCTATATATATATATATTATATATTAATATATATATATTATATATATGCAATAAACGGAGAAGTAAAAATAAAAATTTAAAATTATAGGATTATCAGAGAGGCATACAGATTTGTAAGGAAAAATATCGATTTTTAGCACAAGATCAAATGAATTATAAAAATACAAATTTATACTGGAAATCTGCCCGGGTTTTAACACTGCCTTATATGGTTAAATTTCGATGTATATAAAAATAAAATGAAAATTAAAAGTTAATAAAGTAGCATACAAGTTTACCAAAGATTTAGCGTTCTAACCCTTCTTATCTAAATCTGTTTTGAAGGAATTCAAAACAACAGGATCGAGTTGAAAAAGACCTTTGCTTATGTTGAAGTTATTTGAAAGTTGGATAATGGCAGCCTCAAGAATATTTCTATTAACAATGTTGCTAGAGTGGAATAAAACTGAAGCATTATTACAATCAATACAGTGGGATAACTCTGACAAATGGACAAAAAGGGCACTGGACAACTGTCCTGTTCTAACGGAATATTGATGCTGTTTTATACGTGTGTGCAAATCCTTTCCCGTCTGACCTATGTAAAAGGAATCACATTGTTTACAACCAATTTTATAGATAATGCCTGAATTATTGGTAGGGCTATTTTTTACGATGATATTTTTCACAATATTGTTATATGAAAATACTACATTAATATCCAAAAGTTTAAGTACATTAGCAATGCCTAAAAAGCCCGGGAAAATGGAAGTACTAAAATATTTTTTGACAAAGTACGAATGTTATTATTGACACGATAGAAGTTCGTTTTGCCTTGTTGAGACAAGATTCCATAAACGCAGATGGATAACACAGATCACTTCCAATACCGTTGATTTTTTCCAATTCGGCATCGATGTATTCCGGACTGGCGATCCTAAGGGCGCGGAGAAACATTGATGAAAAAATGGCCTTCTTAGTGGGGGTGTCATGTCCCGAGTAAAAGTGTACGTAGGACAAATTGTTTGTTGTTTTCCGATAGATACTAAACTTAAAACCTGGGCTTTCCCTATGTACACGCACATCCAAAAATGGGATTGAATTGTCTTGTTCCACTTCTAAAGTAAACTTAATGGAGGGGACTTGATCATTTAACTGAAGGAGGAAGTTATCCAGGTCACGAGTCATGGGCCAGATACACAAAATATCGTCGACGTACCGCAACCAAGGGATGCCAACCCCCAGGATTCTCGGAATGTAAGTAATTTCGAAAAACTCCATATAAATATTGGAGAGGAGGGGCGATAAGGGGTTGCCCATGGCCATCCCAAAAACTTGTTGATAATACTCATTATTGAAAGTGAATTTACAGTCTTTGATGCAAAGCTTAATAAGTTCCAAAACAATGTGTGAAGGTAGTGGCAGGTCATACTTATATAATTCTTGGGAGAGAAAGTCAAGCATATCGTCAATCGGCACTTTTGTAAACAATGAACAAACGTCAAAACTGATCAATCTATCGTTAGTTTCAGTACGTGCATTATTCAATTTTTCAGTAAGATCCACGGAATTTTTTACATGTGAATCAGAGATAGTTCCGAGAATGGGGACAAGACTTTGACAAGCCATTTGGAGAGTTTATAAGTAATAGAGGCCACCGAGCTAATAATAGGGCGCATAGGGTTGCCAGGTTTGTGGGTTTTAATAAGACCGTAAAGGTAGGGCAGAGAAGGTGAAGTGGACATACCCCGCCACATACAGCAAACTTAGGAAGAACCCGCAGGATGACGTCATCAAATCATTTAATAGTGGCTTGAAACGTATTCTCAAAGATCATAAGGACTTAATTCCGCTTTTCATGTCCACTTCACTTTCTCTGCCCTACCTTTACGGTCTTATTAAAACCCACAAACCTGGCAACCCTATGCGCCCTATTATTAGCTCGGTGGGCTCTATTACTTATAAACTCTCCAAATGGCTTGTCAAAGTCTTGTCCCCCATTCTCGGAACTATCTCTGATTCACATGTAAAAAATTTCATGGATCTTACTGAAAAATTGAATAATGCACGTACTGAAACTAACGATAGATTGATCAGTTTTGACGTTTGTTCATTGTTTACAAAAGTGCCGATTGACGATATGCTTGACTTTCTCTCCCAAGAATTATATAAGTATGACCTGCCACTACCTTCACACATTGTTTTGGAACTTATTAAGCTTTGCATCAAAGACTGTAAATTCACTTTCAATAACGAGTATTATCAACACGTTTTTGGGATGGCCATGGGCAACCCCTTATCGCCCCTCCTCTCCAATATTTATATGGAGTTTTTCGAAAGTACTTACATTCCGAGAATCCTTGGGGTTGGCATCCCTTGGTTGCGGTACGTCGACGATATTTTGTGTATCTGGCCCATGACTCGTGACCTGGATAACTTCCTCCTTCAGTTAAATGATCAAGTCCCCTCCATTAAGTTTACTTTAGAAGTGGAACAAGACAATTCAATCCCATTTTTGGATGTGCGTGTACATAGGGAAAGCCCAGGTTTTAAGTTTAGTATCTATCGGAAAACAACAAACAATTTGTCCTACGTACACTTTTACTCGGGACGTGACACCCCACTAAGAAGGCCATTTTTTCATCAATGTTTCTCCGCGCCCTTAGGATCGCCAGTCCGGAATACATCGATGCCGAATTGGAAAAATCAACGGTATTGGAAGTGATCTGTGTTATCCATCTGCGTTTATGGAATCTTGTCTCAACAAGGCAAAACGAACTTTCTATCGTGTCAATAATAACACTCGTACTTTGTCAAAAAATATTTTAGTACTTCCATTTTTCCCGGGCTTTTTAGGCATTGCTAATGTACTTAAACTTTTGGATATTAATGTAGTATTTTCATATAACAATATTGTGAAAAATATCATAGTAAAAAATAGCCCTACCAATAATTCAGGCATTATCTATAAAATTGGTTGTAAACAATGTGATTCCTTTTACATAGGTCAGACGGGAAAGGATTTGCACACACGTATAAAACAGCATCAATATTCCGTTAGAACAGGACAGTTGTCCAGTGCCCTTTTTGTCCATTTGTCAGAGTTATCCCACTGTATTGATTGTAATAATGCTTCAGTTTTATTCCACTCTAGCAACATTGTTAATAGAAATATTCTTGAGTCTGCCATTATCCAACTTTCAAATAACTTCAACATAAGCAAAGGTCTTTTTCAACTCGATCCTGTTGTTTTGAATTCCTTCAAAACAGATTTAGATAAGAAGGGTAGAACGCTAAATCTTTGGTAAACTTGTATGCTACTTTATTAACTTTTAATTTTCATTTTATTTTTATATACATCGAAATTTAACCATATAAGGCAGAGTGTTAAAACCCGGGCAGATTTCCAGTATAAATTTGTATTTTTATAATTCATTTGATCTTGTGCTAAAAATCGATATTTTTTCCTTACAAATCTGTATGCCTCTCTGATAATCCTTTAATTTTAAATTTTATTTTTACTTCTCCGTTTATTGCATATATATATATATATATATATATATATATATATATTATATATATTATATATGGGAATGAACTCAGAATGGTCCCCTGAGTTTTTTATGATACACACAGACAGTGCATGGAACAAGGAACTCTTCTGGGATAATTAAATCCACTATAGTCCGAATAAGTAATGGTAAATGACAAATACCATAGTTTTTCTTTTTCATGATGCTAGCTCGACGTGGGCAACGAGTCACTCGCAAAGAGGTCCCATAAATATAGCTTCCCTCACCAGCTATCTGCAAAGCAGACAGGATCCAGCTTTGGGACATGGATCTAGGGTTTAAAGCACCTAGCCATGCTACATTTAGAACCTCAATATAAGCAAAAGACTCGCTGCCTTCACGTCAGATTGAATGCATCAAAGAAAAAGAAATTCGGACTATAGTGGATTTAATTATCCCAGAAGAGTTCCTTGTTCCATGCACTGTCTGTGTGTATCATATATATATATATATATATATATATATATATATATATATATATATATATATATATATATATCTATATATATGTGTGTGTGTATATTATTTATTTATTTATTTTTTTTTTCTGTAACCTATATATAGGTTGTAACCCTTTTATGTACTTCAGTGTTCCTGAGGATGTCATTAGACGAAAGCGCTTGAGCACCATTTTGTGTTTCCTTTCCTTCGTGGTTTTATTCATCATATATATATATATATATATATCTATATATATATATATATATATATATATATCTAGAGAGAGAGAGAGAGAGAAAGAGAGGACTAAAAAAAGTAAAAAATTAAAAAGGACACCTTTTCCGTGACTGTCACCCTTTTCAAATGAAAGTCTGACTTAATTAAATTAGTTTTAATTTGGACCGGCTTGAAAAAATTAACATTTTACAGTAAAGCTTTGTCGTTTTTATGTTTAACTTGTGAGTCGTTTACTTTGATCATCTTTGGACACTGTTAATGTGTCTTTACCTTATATATATATATATATATTATATATATACTCGCATGGTGTTTCCTAAAAATGTTTTTTATTTGACGTTATTTAACAATGGACGTATATTTTATTATTGGGATTTTAATGCATTCATCAGGTTTTTAACACTTTCATTCATTGTGTTCTTTGCCACCATTGGTAAACAATATTTAAATAGTTCCATTTGTAAAAAAAAATATATAGCTTTTAATTTTCTAAACTTCACGTCAATATTTTTCATAAAAAATTTGTTCTTTACGAGCAACAAAACAGAAATTCATACATTTTTTTCTTAATTTCTTTGCATACCTTTTTTTTTACAGGTTTGCTTCACTAAAATTTAATTAACATTTTCTCGAAAGACCCTAAGGGAATCAGTCGCTGAAGGAACTGCATTAATTTCATCTTTAATTTTTCGTTAGATCTCAGTTATATTCCATCCGAAACTCGTTCTTCGAAATGTAGACATTAAAGAGACATTTTAGAATTAAGTCGCAGACGTTTTTTATTCACTTATTTAGTTATTCGTTTATAAAAGAATTACAGATCACTTGTCAGAGGAAAGAGGAAACGATTAATGTCAATCAAGTCAGTGAAGAAATCTCTCAATCTTTCTCTCTCTCTCTCTCTCTCTCTCTCTCTCTCGTATATTGCTCGCGAGCCGCATGCGACTCTCGAGGTTGTTAACTGCGGCTCGCGAGACAATTTTGGTTTTTATTGTATTTATCGTAAAAGACAAAATTTATAATACAAATATAATTTTTTTTCACATAATAAAAAAAATATGGAAAAAAACAAGGAAAAATTGAATTGACAATAAAATGCCTCATGCGTACGACAATTTATTTTGTGTGACAGGCACTAAGCGGGATAATTACGTAATTAATATCACCAATCGCCATTCACCAGTGTCCAGTACCCCTCGAGCTACCCTGCGGGCCGCGTGTAGTAACGAGTGAGTGTGTTTTAAAATTGGATTCTTAGATCAAATAGTGGCTATTTTTCTCAGCTATACAAGTGAAAGTTATACAACCCCTTAGTTGATTAAAATGACTGAGCAGACAAAGTGTAAGAAACGGAAATATGAAGAAGAAAATAAAGTTTTTAAACAGGAGTGGGAGGAGAGCTTTGTCTTTACTGTTAAGGGTGGGAAACCTGTGTCTTATCTGCCACGTGGCACTCAATCACTTTAAAGCCAGTAACTTAAAGCGTCATAATGAAACTAACCATAAAAATTTTGTTACGAATTTCCTCCCAAATCAGAATTGCGGAAGACTAAGTTAACAATGTTGAAATCTAGCCTAGTTGCCCAACAAACTGTACTTTCATCATTGTGTAAGACAGCTGACTTAACTACTGAAGCTGGTTTTGTTATGGCATGGAATATTGCTCGTGCTCAACTTCCCTACAGTAGTGGAGAATTTGTGAAGAAGAATATTGCCGATGTTACTGCAATTCTCGCTCCAGATAACACAAAGCTTCGAGAACAAATAGCAAGTATTTCTATTTCCCGCCACACTACAGAGAGACGTATTTCCCAGATCAGTGCTGAAATTACATGCTCGTTGCAGAGTGATTTGAAGAATTCTGTTGCATTCAGTTTAGCCCTCGATGAATCCACAGATATTAAAGATAACCCTCAACTGGCGATATTTGTTCGTTATGTTACTGGCGATGGAAATGTGAAAGAAGAACTCTTGGACTTAATGACCCTAAAAGAAACCACCAGAGGGGTTGACATAAAGAACGCACTTGAAGAGGCATTATCAAATGCTCAAGTACCATTGAATAAACTTGTCAGTGTTGCAACAGATGGAGCACTAGCTATGGTAGGACAAAATGTAGGCCTAGTTGGGCTCTTGACACGCGATCCCAAGTATCCTGTGTGTCTCTTTATTCACTGTATCATTCACCGTGGTCATTTGGTAAGCAACTACTTTAGGTATGACAGTGTTATGAAATGTGTTCTAGAAATTGTGAATTTCACTCGTTCAAATGCAAAAACGCACCGAGCGTTTAGAAATTTTATCGAGGAGCTGGATCTTCAAGATAAGCCAGATGACCTTCCATTCTACTGTATTGTAAGATGGTTATCAACTAGTAATCTCCTGAATAGGTTTGTTGCACTGTTGGAGCCTATCATTGATTTCTTGAAAGAAAAGGGAAAGTCATACCCACAACTAGAAGATCACGAATGGGTGCAGGATCTGATGTTTTTTACTGATGTAATACAACACCTTCAAAATCTAAATTTGGCACTTCAGGGAAAGGGTAAGGTCATTTCTGACCTTACACAGACAGTTTTCAGTTTCCAGAATAAAATAAAGCTTTTCCAAAAAGATCTAGTAACAAAAAAATTTGACCACTTTCCCTACCTGAAAAACCGAGCAAACACTTTTCCTGATATTGAAATAAAAGATAGTAAATTGGAGGAATACAAAGGTAAATTAGAAGGACTAATTCATGATTTTCAGGTCAGGTTTGATGAACTAAAGAAGCTAAAACCATGCTTCGAATTTCTTGTAAACTGATTGATGTCGTCAACGATGGCTGTCCTGTTACTACACCTTTTGTTACGGAAGCTGCTTCAATACAGACAGAACTTTTGGAGCTACAGGAGGACGTGGGTTTAAAGTTGATACATAAAAGCTGAGTTTTGGAAGCAAGTACCAGAGACAAAGTATCCTCACCTCAGGAAAACCAGTTTCCGACTTATCTCAGTTTTTGGGACAACTTATTGCTGTGAAGCACTCTTCTCGGTAATGAAGTTTGTAAAGTCAAAACATCGTGCTGCCCTCACTAACGAACATCTGACTGAGTTTTTTCATACCGCCTTAACATCATCAGCCAGACTTTAAAGCATTAACAGCCAAAATGAAGACCCAAACTAAGCCTTCTACAAGCAGTAATTAAACAATTTAATAATGTGAGTATAACTATATGTATATGTATATGTTTTTAATAATTAAATCATTTTAAAAATATTTTGCGGCTCTCGTACATCTGAAAAACGTCGTATGTGGCTCTTGGGTCCAGGAAACTTATATATATTCTTAATTAATAATTAGTCGTTGAACAGGTAAATAAAATTTTTATGCAATAACAGCTAAAAGTTCATAAACACCAAAAGATTATAAACAAAATTACACATTAAAAGCTTTAAGTTTATAGAACTTTTCGAGGCTTCTCCAGAATTCTAAACATTTTCCTTAATATTTCAGGAATTATATTTAAAACAACCCTTCATTAAAATAATATTATGATTGCTTTACTTACGATATCCTTAACCCATTAGTGCCCATCGGTAGAATTTCCTACCGACAAAATTGTTTGTCATTATTGCATCACTTTTTCTCGTATTCACGTGATCTTCGGTATGAGTCATTGATATGACGCAATCTAAAAGATTGCGTCATATCAATGAAGATTACTTAGGTACTTACACCAGCCATTTTCAAAGAACTAAAATATAACTTGTTAATTTAAAATTTACCAATGAAATCTTAAAATTAACAATTTTTTTTAAATTAACATAGTAATTATAGTTAGGAATTATTATTAGATAAAAATTCAACACTGTTTTTAAAACATCGCTCCTCCATCAAAATTTTATTTTTGTCATATTTTAATTAAAAATTTTTACAAAACGTCATTTTTCACTGAATTTTATATTGATATCTAGTTTACGGTTTTCTTTTTTCTCATTAAAGATTCCCCTATTCTTTGGTTGCAGAATTTTTTAGTTTTAATTATTAAGCGAAAGTTTTCCAAAATGTCATTTATAAGTTGTTTTTTACGTTCAATTTTAAAGTGTTTATGAATTTTATTAGGTTTATATTTATGTTGTAATATTCTGACGTGTATTAATTAGATAACCTATATAGGAAAGTTATATCCATCTTATTTACATTTGAATAGATATAGAATATTATTCATATTATTGTCAGAAACATGTTTCCTCGTTGATGACAATTTCTTTGGTTTAAAGTAAATTGCAAGTTTAAACTTTTTCTTTTTATTATTTTCATCAAATTTTATGTATTGCTTCAGAATACAACTTATATTTCTTTTTTTTTTTCATGCGAACAGTATTTCAGTTCTGATCATATTCTTTTATCATAAAACCGCAGGAAATCTGCTAGAGAGAGAACTCTTCCGTCGAAAGTATCGCGCAAGAAGTGAAGCACCTCATTACTAGTGTAAGGTCTTCTGGGCACCATGGTGGTGGGAATGAAACTAGGCCCGAATATTCCAACACTCGGTTTATGACGAAGGAATATCATGACCACCATCACCATATTAAAACTCTTGTGACTTTTATCTGTGGGGTTATTTGAAAGACAGAGTATTTAAACACAATCCATTCGCAATAGAAGAATTGAAAGCATTAACCGAACAAGAAATGTCTCCGATTTCAACAGATATATATTCTGTTCAGAGTTCAGAGTACTGCAAAATTTTTTGTTCATATTTTTATTTTAGTTAATGAAAAGAAAATACAAACCTTTTAAAGTGTCAAATTTTTTTAAAAATCACCCGCTATAAATTTTAAGTTTTAAGTGGTTTTGAAATTAATTATTTAGTTTGAAGCTAAAACTTTTAGTCGGAACCTGAATAGGAATAATTTTTATTTTAATTCTCAAAAATTTTTGTCAGAATTAAAATCACATTCCATTTTTGGTTTGAATTAGAAACAGAATTGATCTCAAAAGGTATTTTATATAAATAGCTCCAAATATTAAAAATAACCAATTTAAAGGTTTCTTATAGTTAGAGGCGAATTAAGATACCTCGGGTCCCGGGGCAATGAATAATATTGGGGCCCTTTTCTATAGATTTTTATTAACAATACATGTACATGTATAGTACATAGTACATTTACACGAATTATATGTACGGTGCTCAGGCTAATTGAGAAACAAACTTAAAAGAACCTTAACACAGTGTATCTTGTTCATTTCCTTGATGAGAGTCGAGTAATGGTTATAATAACGTTGATTAGACTTATAATCTCATGGTATTATTTGCTTATGCTTTGTATCACTTTATATTATTAATTATTAATTAAACTTCAAATTTACATTCAATTTCAACACTTAAAAAGTAAAAACAACCAAAGACTTAAAACTTTACCAATTTATTTCTGAACTTAATCTTGCAGCTTACAAGTTTTTTATAACAGTTTTAATTTAATCAGATTTAAATGGTTATAGTTACGCAACTCACTTTAGAGCAGTCAAATAAAATAACAGAAATAATAAACTTCCTCGGGTATTTAGAAGAAAAATTAGACAGAACGGATGTTTTGTCTCTAATTAAACAGACTAAATGTTAATTGATATCACACGGCGGTCTTTTTAATCAGGACTAGAAAAGCCAAGGATTAGGTATCCAGTAAGCGTCTCATTTGTACTACAATTAATTTGGGGAAGTGGGAAAAGGCGGTTATTTTGGAATGAAGATTTTATTTAGGACTGTTCTAACCTAATGAAACAGATTATCAGATTAAAACAGTCCGAATAAGATTTAATCATTCCACCATGTCTTGATCTTAAACATTTAAAATATACTGGATACGTTTCTCTACCTAAACAACTACACTGAAATATTTAAATACCAAAGGTATGTGTGTGTGTGTGTGTGTGTGTGTGTGTGTGTGTGTGTGTGTGTGTGTATATATATATATATATATATATATATATAATATATAATAACAGCAGTCATGTCGGATGATAATTAACTTATTTTATAGTGTAATAAAAAAGATAAAATTAGGATCACCTGAAGATCAGGGCCCCCAGCCTTCTTTAGTTAGCCTTATATTATAAGGCTAACTAACGAAAATATCAGACCTAACCTAACCAATCGTTAGGTCAACTGTACGCCCTTGACGATTGGTTAGGTTAGGTCGTGATATTTTCGTTAGTTAGCCTTATAAAACTAACTAAAGAAGGCTGAGGGCCCTGATCTTCAGGTGATCCTAAAATTATATGCCTGAACAACTCTGTTTGAATTTCACGATAATTTAATGAAAAATGTTTGAGTTGATAAAGTTTATTATTGGGAACTACTTATGAAACATAAATTATATATGCACTACAAAAACTTTACGTAGGTTTATATCAGCGTTCCTCAGCCTTTAAATGTGAAGGACCTATATTCACAATCCTTCCAACGTCCGCAAGCCCACCATCCAAAATCTATCATAACTTTTAGCTAAATTTAAAGAAAAGTACTTTCAACTGTATTGAAACTTAAACTTTATATAGGCCCTACTTAGGGTTGCCAGGTCTCTGGTTTTGGGCTGGAGTCTCCAGAAATTTGAGTATTATTTATAAGGAAATAAAAAACTAAGCTGGCTATGTATGTATTTTTTTCTTGATCAATTAATTTTGTGTTTATATATCGGTTTAGCTACATAAACAAATAATGATGAGCTTCGTAGGTAAAATCTCCGGATTTGGAAACCATCTGATCTCACAACCCTAGGCACCTACTTAGTAATTACAAAAAATGAACAAATAAAAAACATGCTAAAGACTTAAACATGCATTGAAATTAATCAATGAAACAGCAAATACGTAAATTATGCTAAAAAGATACATATAGTCTCTTATACACAAACTCAGAATGGTCCCCTGAGAAATTTATATGTTAAACACAGACCGTGCATGGAACAAGGAACTCTTCTGGGAAAATTAAATCCACTATAGTCCGAATAAGTAATGGTAAATGACAAATACCATAGTTTTTCTTTTTCATGATGCTAGCCCGACGTGGACAACGGGTCTCTCGCAAAGAGGTCCCATAAATATAGCTTCCCTCACCAGCTATCTGCAAAGCAGACAGGATCCAGCTTTGGGACATGGATCTAGGGTTTAAAGCAAGCCTAGTCCCACTACATTCAGAACCTCTATATAAGTAAAAGACTCGTTGCATTCACGTCGGATTGAATAAATCAAAGAAAAAGGGGTAACTATTGTATTTTTAGCCAAAAAAACAAAACTTAAACCTCAACCGGGACATTGAGCGTCCACTTTTCAAGGCACGTAACACGTCCGTTTAATATACACAAACTCAGAATGGTCCCCTGAGAAACTTATATGTTAAACACAGACCGTGCATGGAACAAGGAACTCTTCTGGGAAAATTAAATCCACTATAGTCCGAATAAGTAATGGTAAATGACAAATACCATAGTTTTTCTTTTTCATGATGCTAGCCCGACGTGGGCAACGGGTCTCTTTGCGAGAGACCCGTTGCCCACGTCGGGCTAGCATCATGAAAAAGAAAAACTATGGTATTTGTCATTTACCATTACTTATTCGGACTATAGTGGATTTAATTTTCCCAGAAGAGTTCCTTGTTCCATGCACGGTCTGTGTTTAACATAGTCTCTTAGTGTGAGGTCTGTGCTTGCTTATCTTTCACCAATTTTTGTATTCTTGGCTCACTGTTTGCGAGTACGCGGAGGATGTCACCTTCAAGATTCAGTCGAGTTCAACATTTTGATTTATTTATTATTTGCAAGCTTGAAAAGGCAGTTTCGCGTAGGTAAGTAGAAGGGAAAGACAGGAGAAGAACCAGTACTATTTGAGTTAAAGCTGGGTACTCATCCAAAAGTCTTACTCAGAACTGACTAAGAATCATAGATGAAAACTGTCTTGGTAGTATCATTATTGATAAGTTCAATAAATTCCTCTTGTGTCGTTTTGCTGCACCCGAAAGTACCGTCCAGTCTCGCTAACTATAAAAAAAAAGAAACTTCACAAGATAAAGCAGATGAGAGGCCATTTTTTATAAGCGAATTGACTCGCGATGTTTTCAGTTACGTATTTACATTTGTATATGTATATTAATATTTTTCAGAGAAAATTTAATTTTTAGTACTGTATGTCCCGGCGACCCAAAGAAAATATCTCAGCGACTCCTAAGTTAAGAATCACTGATTAGATATACTCGTATGTTAAATATTATGAGTGAAACATAACTATTTTTTTAAAGACAACAATGAAAGGCTAAATTATGATTTTATACTATTTGTATATGATCTTATTTATGGATACTTTCCTGTTATCCCGGACCCCAGACTTTTTGCCAGATTCGTACGCCACTTGCCAGATTGCCAAATTTCAATGCCAATTTTTTTTTTTTTAATGTTAAGTAACTAACCAAACCTAACTAAACCTAACCTAACCAGGGGTTAGGTTAGGTTAGGTTTGGTTAGTTACTTAACATTTTAAAAAAAATTTGGCAATAAAATTTGTCAATCTGGCAAAAAGTCTGGGGTCCGGGATAACAGGAAACCTATTTATGTAATATCGAGTTGACTTTTAAAACATTTGACTTCAAAAACATCAAATTTGATAAACTATGTTTCACTACACATTATGGACCTGATCCTACTCCTAGCCGAACTTCACTTCATCGCTATAAGTATGTATGAACTGAACGTATGTACGTAAATTCCTAGAAAGTCACAAATATTCGACATCAGTATAACCAAATTATTCTTCCATATAACGAAGGTATTGCTGCGCATGCGGGAAAATTTGTCAGTGAACTCGGAATTCGAGAAAAGCCGTAAAAAGCAGCGAAAGTAGCTGTGGAAGGGTTTTATTGCAATCATAAACTAGTATGCAATCACCTATGCAATGAATGTACGTAATTGGAACTCATAGTTTTGATTCTTTTCTAGGACCTTTTCCAGTTTGTGTACCGTTTTTCATGTAATTTATTTTTGAGAATATTTTTGTTAAAACTAACGAAAATATCACGACTTAACCTAACCAATTATCAAGGGCGTACAGTTGATCTATTATTAATTATAACATTGTTTGTACGCTCTTGATAATTGGTTAGGTTAAGTCGTGATATTTTCGTTAGTTTTAACAAAAATATTCTCAAAAATAAATTATATGAAAAACGGTACACAAACTGGAAAAGGTCCCTTTTCTATATTCACACTTTTCACAAAGTTACCCAAAAACATATACTATAAGCTGCGCAATTCGCATTTATTTTTAGCTTTAAAAACAACTGAAGTAGTGTGTCACCGTCACTCTAGCTGATGTCAAAGAAGTTCTACAGATAAAGTCTAACTTTACTTCAAAAATCGTGAGCTATTTTTGAATTTCATGATCTAGCACAGGGATTCCCAAAGTGGTCTGTACAGACCCCCAGGGGTCTGTAGGAAGCTTCCAGGGGGTCTCTAAGCTTTTGGAAAAATAGTAGCATTAACTATATTAAAATAAATTTCCATTTCACACTAGACATTCGGTAAGTGTTTATTAAACTGGTTTAATGAGCGTAGAATGTTTAATTTTACATTAATTTAAAAGCTATCTGTTTATGAAATATACTATAGTTTGTAACTGAATTCATAATTTTTTTTGTGGGGGGTCTATGTCCGTACGGAATTAATATTTAGGGGTCCTTGGTGGTAAAAGTTTGGGAACCCCTGAATTCTAGCAGATGATGAACAAAACTTTATATTCTCTAATAAATAGCTTTAAAATTAGGATAAAGTCTTTAATCTCTTATAAAATGTACAAATATAAAGCTGAAACATTTTTTGAATGATATTTATGGGAATTATAAAAATCTGGAGGAAAAATGGGGGAAAAATAATCTCTACAAATTTTCAAAGATTTTTATCATTAATTTTATGGGCATTTCTCTCTCTCTCTCTCTCTCTCTCTCTCTCTCTCACAAACACACACACACACACACACACACACACATCGATGCATTCATAGTTTAACTGGAAGTATGAAAGAGATAAACATCTTTTTACAAAGAGCGCCATTCCGCCCATACGCCCATTTCAGCATTAACAAGCAAATAAAGGGAAAGTACTAATGAGGCTTTCGTACGTGGTTTATTACCATTGAAAGCAACAATGCTCTGTGTTAGTTTAGTCTAAAGAACATCCATATCCGTATTCAGTTTATTGCAATTTTCGTTAGTTTGTATTGAGATACTCCCAGTTATTATTATTATTATTATTATTATTATACTCGTAATATATATATATTCACAAGTGAGCAAAGTATATTCATAAACTACTTTTAAATACAAAATGTAGTAAGAATACACGACAATAGTATTTTGTCAACAAAATATTCTTTTCGGACCCGCAAATGGGTGCCCTCCTTCGTTGGATGTTTACACTCTTGAGTCTAATACGATGCGCTCCACCGAGTTTTCTTGCCACTGAGGACTGGACCGTCACTGGAATGACAAGTGTTTTCTGATAAAGTAAGGGAACACAGAGGCTGTTTTATTTTTTAATACAAATTAATTCATTAGCAAATTAGCAAATTAATTCAAGTTCATGGAACACTTTGCACAATTACTGTGGAAAGTTTCTTCTTCTTCTTCTTCTTCTTGTTTACATGCACACAACGTTCACAAAGTGTCCTCTCATTCTGACAGTGCGAATCCATCAAGTGTAATTTCTTATCTTATCGGTAGAAATGGAGCTGGTTTTACGTTTCGCCGCTTTAATCAAGAATTTTCATTAGGATTTTCTTTGAAGACCCTGTCCTTTAGATATCCTCATAAAGAAAATCACAGGGGATGAAGTCAAGTGAAAGAGGTCATACAAAACCACAGTCGTAAATGTGGGTGTGCCCATCAGACAAGATCTCATGCCAAAGGTTTCATACAGAAAATCTAAAAAAACATTTGATGTTTGAGATCTTGCGCCGACCTGTTGAAATCAAACTCTTGTCTCTATCAGTGTATTAATTCATAAGAAACAGGATGAACTGTTTTTTTCGGGATTCGGAAATAAAGATTTTGGTCCACCATTGTATCAGTAAAGATGAGCCAAAGAACGTATTTGAGATTGCGCAACAAATTGTAACACTTGCATCGGCGGATCCAGAGGTGGGGGGGAGTAGGAGGCTTAATTGAAGGAACGTAGACATAAGCATTCAAACTGTTTACCTAATTTCGTTTGACCAGGATGTATGGGGCTTCCAAATTAAGCCCTGTTGCTTCAGTTAGCCCCCTGGACTCCCCTCTGGATCCGCCTATGAACACTTGGTGGATGAAACGAGTTATCCACTGTCACATGATGATTTTCCAGGGTCCAAAATCGTTAATTCTGCTTGTTGACGGATAAAAATGGGGTTCGCCATTGAACCATGCATTAATAATGAGAATAGGATTATTTTCACTTAGGTCAGAATGTTCATTGTTGACATTAGTCCAAATTGTCTGTCTTCTCAGGAGTATCGCAAGAAGCAGAGTGTGTTCTGAAGTCTTTTTGTACAGTCACTTTCAATTACCACTCTGATGGTACCATCTTCTCACTGTGACACCTTTTTTTTTCTACACTAAGAAACGACATTCTATTCTAGCCTACAACTTATACCAGCCCTTCCAGCAGATAGACTAGGTAGTTTAGCATAGTCGAATAAAATTTTATATATTTTTTTTTTAAACTTCATGATTTGAGATAAAGTATACCAAATTTGAGAATTACTGCATTTTAGTTAATTTTGGAAAGTGTAGCATAATTTAAAAATCTGTACAATTTCAAATAAGGCATTCTTCTCAAAATATGTCTAGTGCAAGTCATATTTAGTGTCAGTCATTTTGTGGCATATCCATTCCTAGAAAATTTTTATGTAGTGGCAAAGTAAGCATAATAAATAATTGCCGTTATAAAAAATGTATAGCTTTTACAGTAAGTTGGTTACTTTAGAAGATGTTGGGTGTGACTCATACAAATAAAAACACCAACATGCAGGCCTAAAAACCTATTTTTGAAGTTTGGCGTTGTTTAACTTCGTAGTAGCAAAGGTGACGAAAGGGAACTTACAGTTTTACGTAAGATTCGAGCCACAAATCGTTACATCACCTGAACGCAGAGGACGGTCTTCCATCCAACTATTGAATAGATCCAACGTTGTTCAGCAACAATGATCGGACGGAAAGTGGTGTTGCGACATAACGACGACGTAAATTACGTCGTGTGGGTTACGTAGCCAAAGTTTGCTATTTGAAAATATGGTTTGATTACACTAACAAAGAATTAACATACATAAAAATACCCTAACTGCGAGTTTGAACTAAAACAAAATCCTACTTTCGCTAATGGAATAGGAAATAATATATGTAAAAGAATGACGTGGACTATATGGATTATGTTTTGCTGATTCATGCAAAAATAGCCGTCATTAAGGAAATCTTTAGTAAATTAACTACGATGCTCTAGCAAACCGTTCAAAAAATCATTTGAAATTAAAGTAGTGACGATCTCTTGCATTTATAACACCGTATATTTCACTAGAATTAAAGAAACGCTTTAATTCATACATTCATTCTCATTCTACCCTTTTTTACTTCAAACTCGTGAAGCTATAGGATAAACGTACTGTATGGGATGCAGTTAATTTAATTTAAATAAACTCCGCCGTTCAAAAAGTAAAAACAAATTTGCAGTTTGCTTTCATTCAAAAAGACACTTATAAAGTGGACAGATTGACTGACTTTGTCGCACTGATGTTTAATTGCGATTGTACACAATGTGAGAAGAATAATGGGTTTAAAATTGACATTTACAATATGAAGTTGTAAAACGTCAGCTTTGTAGCAATATAAACACTTGAACAATGAACATGTTCATCTTTTAATGCGTTTTCTTTTATAGAAATATTTTTTTTTTTTTATAAGATCATCTCTGCATGCTATAAAGAAACACTCAATAAAGCTGAAAATGAAGGGATTTGCGAAGCAAAAGGAACTTTGAGTTTGACGCACTATCTGCTGTACTATCCACAAATGCTTAAAATGCAGTGAATTAATCATGTTCAAAAGTACAGTTTACAAATAGATTTGATCAGGAAAACAGTGACAAAAACATTTTAAATACGGATGTTTATACAATATATATGACATATATAATACAGGGTGTTTATAAAGTCCCCATCTATTTCAGTGAAAACGTAGCAAAAAGGGTAAAATTCAATAACAATATAATAGAAGGCATACATTTAATGAATACTTAAGCGTATGATTCTACATGAGCACCATCAGTATCTCTACAGAGTTCGAATCTGTCAGCAGCATTGCGGAACACATTTTGGAGAATGACAGAGGTTATTTTTGTAACTGCTGTTACGATACGAGCACGTAAATCTTGCAGATCTGTAATCCTCGTTTGATAGACGTTTGATTTGATAAAGCCCCATGCAAAGAAATCCAAGGGCGTGAGGTCGGGAGATCGAGCCGCCCAGGGCCTGTTGCCTCTACGTCCGATCCACCGATTTGGAAATCGTTCATTTAGGTACTCCCGAACAATGTTTGCGTAATGACAAGGTGCCCCATCTTGTTGAAAGACGACGGTGTTTAAAATGCCATCTGAACGAAGCTGGGACATTTACGTGCTCGTATCGTAACACAGTTACAAAAATAACCCCTGTCATGCTGCAAAATGTGTTCCGCAATGCTGCTGACAGATTCGAACTCTCTAGAGATACTGATGGTGCTCATGTAGAATCATATGCTTAAATATTCATTAAATGTATGCCTTCTATTATATCGTTATTGAATTTTACCCTTTTTGCTACGTTTTCACTGAAATAGATAGGGACTTTATAAACACCCTGTATTGAGGTTAATGTTGTAATATTATATATATATATATATATATATATATATATATATATATATATATATATAAAGGGTTGACAAAAGTAAATAAACACCACGATGATTGTCCTCAAGAACAAATGACAAAGCTCATCAGTCGAATGCCAGAACGTGTGTCAGCTTTACATAATGCAAAGAAGAAAACAACACAATTCTAAATATATTTATTCCACGTATTTGTTATTATTTATTGACTTTTATTATCAAATCAAAAACTATGGAAAAAACAAATGTGTCTGTTTACTTTTATAAACTCTCTCTCTCTCTCTCTCTCTCTCTCTCTCTCTCTCTCTCTATATATATATATATATTATAATTATATATATATAAACAGGGTGTCTCAAAGTCACTATCTATTTCGGTGACATTAGATGTTTTTTTTTAAAAATGCTATGCTGGCATAAAGATATGTACTTCTGGTGCAAATTTGTGTATTTAAAAAAGTTAATTGGTTTATTATCTTGACATGCTTGAACAATTCCTCGAACCTCAACTTCTTACAGATGGCATTCTTGACACAGTAGTTTTTCAGCAGGATGGAGCACCGTGCCATTATGCAATAATTGTACGTGATTATCTTGACAGACGCTTCCCCGGTCGCTGGATTGGTTGTGGAGGAACACAACCATGGGCAGCACGTTCACCCGATTTAACACCATTAGATTTTTTCGCCTGGGGTTTCATTAAGTCTAAGGTGTACACTGGTAGAAGAATTAGTAATGTAGCCGAACTTCGAAATCGTATTACCGATGCAGTTCAGAAAATAACACCTCAAATGCTGGAAAGTGTGTTCTGGGAAACAACTTATCGCTTTGAGCTCTGTAGAGACACTGATGGTCGCCATGTGGAGACAGATAAATAAATAGCACTAATTCTTTGTGGCACTTACTTTGAAATAAATATATTTTTCATGTCTTAAACCAGTTTTTCGTAATTCCCATTATTTTTCAAAATAGATAGTGACTTTTGAGACACCCTGTATATAAACCTTTGGTTTGCTTCCGCTCGAATTGCTCATTCTGACGAAGGTCAAGCTGTTCACTCCACCTTAGACCTACAGTTTAGCGTGGAATCCGAACCACGCCCCACCAGCAGCCCAGCGTTTTAACCACTAGGCTACCCGAGGGTACCCATTTATCTACCAACCACTTTCTTTATTGTGTGAAAGGATGAACAGCCGGGTTTTACTGCGCGCCGCCTGCCGTCACCAGGTCTCGATCCCGGAGCCGATGGATTCGTAGTCAGCGCTGCTAACCACACCACCACCGAGGCGCATATATATATGTATATGTGTGTGTGTGTGTGTGTGTGTGTGTATCAATAATATTGGCAAAAGTTTAAAATTTTCTAAAATGGAATTAAAAATTTTAGATAAAAAGTTTAAATATCGTAGATTCATTTATGTCGAACTTAATTCGATTTTCGGAGTCGAACAACTTTTAAATTAAATTTTTGGAAGAACATTTAACATTTTTGCTGCGTGAAAAAGTTTTCGTTATTTCAGATATATTTTGTATATAAAAGAAATAACCTTCGTTTTCATATTTCGAGAATATGGTTAAGAAACATTTTTCTGTGGTTATTTAACCTCTTTCCCAACCTCCGAGGTTATAATATGACGGGGAAAACTTAGGGCTTTACGTGGGTTCCGAACCGCCGGTTGCGCTATATAATCTGGACGCTGAGGTCGATCTTCCATCCAAATGTCGCCCAGACCCAGACTGATGCCGCTGAACTTCGCGGTCGACGGGAAGCGGTGGTACGATATTAGCCACGACGTAACGCAACGAAACTGATTGAAACTAAACTTTGTATCGTATAACTGCTATAATGGAATTAATGTAGGTGCTACTGTAGTATGCGGTCTACCGTTAAGTTTCTACTGTAGTATGCGGTCTACCTTTAAGTTTCTACTGTAGTATGCGGTCTACCGTTCAAAATATTTAAAAGGAATTGAAAATGAATTGAAAGGAATTATAATTTAATTTACACAATTAAGGAATTATTAAAGAAGTTAAACATACTACTACCGCATACTTAACGGTAGACCGCATACTACAGTACGCCCTTGATGATTGGTTAGGTTAAGTCGTGATATTTTCGTTAGTTTAACGAAAACATCACGACTTAACCTAACCAATCGTCAAGGCGTACAATTAACCTAATAATAAAATAATAAGAAGATAAGAAGCTATAATTAAAAGGTAGACCGCCGAATCGTAGGTAGACCGCATACTACAGTAGCACCATTAATGTATCGATACCGGAAGAATCCTACTGTCAAAATTAAACTTACAAATGAAAAGGTTTATGAAAATCATTCATATGAAATCAATCCTATGAAAATCAATTGTTCAAAACCAGTTGTTCAAATATGTAACAACCTATTACAATGAAAACTCTTTTACAACTTTATATACTGAAATGTAATGCTTAAAATTGAATACAATATTTAGTAATACACTAATTAATTTTTAAATCGTTATGTAAAAATTTTATAATTATACCTAAATAGTAGATTTTAGTTTGTTATTTGATTGTTAAGGGCAGTTTACAATTATATACTGGTACAGTATACGTGTTGTAATAATGAAACTACTCACCTATGTAAACATTGTGTATATTTTTGTAAATAAAGAATTGAAAGAACTGAAATACTTGGACCTTTTCCAGTTTGTGTACCGTTTTTCATATAATTTATTTTTGAGAATATTTTTGTTAAAACTAACGAAAATATCACGACTTAACCTAACCAATTAATTATCAAGGGCGTACAGTTGATCTATTATTATTAATTATAACATTGTTTGTTTCTGGAATAGTATTTACTATTTACTAATAGATCAACTGTACGCTCTTGATAATTGGTTAGGTTAAGTCGTGATATTTTCGTTAGTTTTAACAAAAATATTCTCAAAAATAAATTATATGAAAAACGGTACACAAACTGGAAAAGGTCCAAATACTTGATGTATTATCATTTCCTTCTCAGCTTACGGATACGCGTTCTTCAGAACTTTTAAAAGTTTTTAAACAACAGTTCAGGATTATAGGATGCAAATTATCGAAAGTCCATTTATCGATAAATGATTGAAAAAAATTCGGATTATCGATAATTATCGATAAATTTTCTAATTAAATTAGCTGTCTCATTAATAGAAGAAAAACGCAAAATTATAAGAACAGATTTTAATGAGATCATTCTACATTGTGACAGCCATAGTTATTTAAACAGATTTTAGTTTTTTATCCTTATTAAGGAAGTAACATTTCAAAAAGCATAAGGCATTAATAGTGGCTGGAGAGAGAGTGCATCAAATCTTCGTTATGAAAATTCCCGCTGAAGAAAATGCACGCTCTGCTTCACAGCTTGTAGGCTTGATGGTCCTTAATGCATCGTACAATCGATCTAGATTTTCGCTTCTCTTTTTCTTTACTTCGTACAATGCGAATTCACTGCCTGCATTGAACATAGAGGACTTACTTACGTTTTTTATTTCTAATACATCTTATTTGCAAGAGAAAATTTGTTCATTTAGCGTAAACTTAAAAAATCAGGAAGTGATCTGAAATTATCGATAAATCTGCTCGATAATTATACGATAGTTGACTTTCATTTATCGATAAATTATCGATAATATTTTATCGATTGCAACCCCTATTCAGGATCGACCTAGAAAGGGAATAAAGGTTGGGAATCAAGTCATCAACACGAATTTCATATTCATTATAGCTCTCATAGTTACGTAATTATTATCACCAGTTTACATATAATCATTAATATTTACATATTTTGCATAAATTATAAGGCGAACCTTAATTTGTCAGTTTGTAATATTTGGAAATGTTCAAACCCGGAAAGTAATAATATGGGATAAGTACGAGCCTCGCCAACCGGTTTGCTTTTCTAAATAACTCGTATTATATCGGTGAATTAGAAAAATGGCAGAGTGCAAATTCAGAGACTTCGTATGAGAGCAGACAATAATTGTATTAAATGTGATCTACAGTGTATCTCACAATGCTTTCGCCACTTTAACTATTTGACCGTCATGTGCGTAATTTCACGGGTACACGGTATACTAAGTTATATTACTATATTACATAACTCGACCGCCTGAGAGTTAATTTGCAATAATTTGTCCTACCAACGAAGTCATTCCTTGAAATCTGAACATATAATAAGTTTGAACCTCCTATACAATACAAAACAATGATTCAATTCATATAATGTGAAATGCCTTGATTACTGAATGTGAAGCAATTATTTCCCTATATGAAACACGAATTCTCTCTCTCTCTCTCTCTCTCTCTCTCTCTCTCTCTCTCTCTATATATATATATATATATATATATATATATGTGTGTGTGTGTGTGTGTGTTACAGTAATTGTGAAACAAGTGATTTCGCTTAATTACTGTTTCACTCAAGGACTTCAGGAAACTAGGTTAGGTTGGGTCAGTAACTTCCTGAAGGCCATGAGTGAACAGTAATTACGCGAAATTACTGAAAATTTTAGGGATTTCATGAAATCACTCCTTTCACAAACTTACTCTAATATATATATATATATATATATATATATATATATATATATATATATATATTATATATCTGTTTTTCGTCATGCTATTCATTAAAGCAAATCGTCTTATAACTGAGATTATACAAGCAAAGTCCATTCATGTTATTCTTTAAAGTTTATAACATAATATTGCATAGAGATCAGCCTCTTTGTGACATAATGTTTAAATAGAACGTTTACAATTAATCTGCTTATACTAATTAAAGATAACACAAATACACTTTCCTTTCAAACGCGTGGGTTGAAACGAGCAAGATACGCAATTAGTATTTAGGTTCCTGCGTTCTATATCAGTTTATTTATACAGGAATAAAAGGACGAATCCAAAGGCGAATTCTTATTTTCCCAAAATCTTTCACCTCCCGACCGATTTAATGTCTACGAAATTTCTATTCGTTGTCGTTTTTAATGTAGGTTAAATATAGTTATGTTTCGTTAACTAGGTTAGATAACGATAAGTGAAGTTAGATAAAGTTAGATTAGATCAGTTTATGTTTCGTAAGTTTTGTTGTTATAAGTCCAGACACTTCTTTCGTCCAAAAATTTTACATTCGAGGAAAAATTTCTCGACAATTGGAAAATTTGTTCCGTCAGACAAAAGTTGTTATACAAGGCGATAAAATGTGAATGCACTCATGGTAAACAACATGAATTCATTGAACACACACACACACAGCACACACACACACACACACACACATATATATATATATATATAATATATATATATATATATATATATATATATATTATATATAAATATGTTATAATGTTTCACACCAACAAAGACCCTAGGATCCACTCATGGCTGGTCTACCTAACTGTGTTCGTAATCGTGTATTGTGTATGTCCTCCGTGTGCGGAGGGGACCTACAATTTTTACGTGGGTTCCGAACCACAAGAACATAAGAACTTATTAAAAACTGCCGGTAATTGGCACGACCAATTTTTTACGAAACTAAATAATTATCAATTTAAAAATAATTAATTATCGGTTTAAAACTAAAGATAGAATCTCTCGGTCCAGAGGAGCAAGTCATAATAGACTACTATCCACAAATATTTACATTCTATTCTATTTATACGGACATGCAAATATATCAGATCCAAAGAATCCAGTCAATTTCATTACGGTATCCATCAAGTCACGGTCCATATCGATTGCGGACCAAGTCAAAGTTTACAACCATATACATTATCAATTTAAAATAATTAATTATCGATTTAAAACTAAGATAGAATCTCTCGATCCAGAGGATCAAGTCATAATAGACTACTATCCACAATATGTTACACTCTATATCTATTATATAACGGACATGCAAATATATCAGATCCAAAGAATCCAGTCAATTTCATTACGGTATCCATCAAGTCACGGTTCATATCGATTGCGGACCAAGTCAAATTTACAACCATATACATTACAATATATACACTTACGAGGAAAAGTGTAGGTGTGGCTGTAAAGACTGCAAGAATGCAATCGCTGAGCCCCTATACTGGATATGGAGACGATCATTAGACACGGAGAAATACCGCAGTGTTGTAGTCAAGGCCACGACCTCCGAGGCCGAGACCAAGGCCGAGGCCGCAGTGTCCGAGGCCGAGACCAAGGCCGAGGCCGCAGTGTTCGAGGCCGGCCCAAGGTCGAGGCCACAGTGTCCGAGGCAGAGGCCAAGGCCGAGGCCAGTTATTACACACAAATAATTGTTGAATAAATAATTGTTGAATAAATTACTCACGTTATGATTATAATTATAACACTCCAAATAACAAGACTATTTGTCAGTATTTGATTATAAAAATAATGTACCACTGTACGACAATACGGACTCACAATAGGCTAGAGCGAATTCAACTGTCGCTCCCAAGACTGACAAGAGTACGTGTATTAACAACATATGCGGCTCTGTCAGACGTACAATTCTAGTTAATTACAAATAAGTAATAATTTCAATAAATACATATAAATGGCTTATATCATTATTACTGAAGTAACTATTAGCAAAAATAAACTTATTATAAAAAAATTCGCGATTGTTCCACTTATATTTTCATTACAGCAGTAACATATAATTTATATTTACTTGAGCAAAAATTTATCGCTCCATCCGGCTGCAATATTATTTTGTATTCAAACAGTGGTACGCTGTTTGAAGCTATGCTATAAGTTTCATGTCACATGAATTTTTAAAATATATTTTAAGAATATTTATTTAATATCTTAAAATTAATATTTTTTTCTGTTAAATTAATATTTATCGTTTCATGCAAGGGGGAGCGATCGCTCCATCGCTCCTATACGCCATTCCCCACTGATTAATTATTTGTATTATAAATTAATATATTAAATTTGTATTCTAACATAAACGACATTGTGCTACTTATTATTTAGTTATAGCTACCTGTCTGATCGCGAGAGAAAGATGGTGTTCTCACCACTCTTATTGAAATAAAAATATCCAATATAAAAATTAATTCAAAACGGGCGGCCTCGACCGGCCTCGGCGTATTTTTCGAGGCCAAAAGGTGTCGAGACCAAGGCCGAGGCCGAGGACAAGGCCGAGGCCGAGGACAAGGCCGAGGCATTACATAGCGAGGCCAAGGCCGTGGAAAATCGGCATCGAGGCCAGCCTCGAGGACTCCAACACTGAAATACCGGGCATCCTGAAGAGCGCGAACATAGTCCCAATATATAAAGGAGATCGATCCGAGGCCAAAAACTATAGGCCAGTGTCGCTTACATCTCATCTCACTAAAATATTTGAAAGAATAGTTAGACAGAAAATCTGACTTTTTGGAAACTCAGAAAAAATTCAATGATAACAAACACGGGTTTCGGTCAGGCAGATTATGCCTATCACAACTAATGGAACACTACAACATTATTGATTCACTTGAAAGTAATGAAAACTATGATGTACTGTACACAGACTTTGCTAAAGCGTTCGACAAGTGTGACCACGGAATCATAATACACAAACTGAAATATATGGGAATAACAGGAAAAGTAGGAAAATGGATATATAATTTCCTTAGTGAGCGGCGGCAAGTCGTTACAGTACAAGGAGTATCTTCATCAGAATCAGAGGTCCTCAGCTCGGTACCACAAGGAACAGTATTAGCTCCACTACTCTTCATAATCATGCTAACTGACATAGATGAGGACGTTACCAGAGACAGCACAGTAACATCCTTTGCGGATGAAACAAAGATCAGTAGAAAAATAAGAAACCCAGAAGACATAGGATCTCTACAAACCGACATAAACAAAATCTACAAGTGGACGGAAGACAACAATATGAAGTTTAACACCGAGAAATTTCAGCTATTACGGTACGGAAAAAGAGAAGACCTAAAGTCCATGGAATATTATACCCCAAATGGACAGGAAATTCAGAGAAATTCCAGAGCAAAAGAGTTAGGGGTTGTAATGACAGATGATGCGAAATTTGAAACACAAAATAAGATAGCAGTAAACAGAGCAAAGAGAATAACGGGTCAGATATTGAGAACCTTTAAACGAAGCGATAGGAATGTAATGATTCCTCTACTGAAAACCCTGATAATACCCAAATTGGAATACTGCTCGGTCCTAACATCCCCATATAAAAAAGAAGACATTAGACAGCTGGAGGGGATCCAAAGAAGCTTCACAGCCAAGATCAATGGGTGCAAAGATCTAAATTACTGGGAAAGGTTACGAGAACTAGATCTATATTCACTGGAAAGGAGAAGAGAGAGATACACCATTATTTACACTTGGAAAATAATGGAGAAACTAGTCCCTAATCTTACTCTGAATCCCATAACTCCCCAAACAACGATGGAAAGTAGAAGCGGTAGACTGTGTCGTATTCCCAAATTGAAGGCGAGACAGGGAACATCCTTAACCCTGAAAGAAAATAGTTTTGTAGTGAGAGGACCAAAACTGTTTAATCAGTTGCCCAAAGACCTAAGAAACACGAAGGGAGTTGCAGTGGAATCTTCAAAAGAAGACTAGACGCCTGGCTCAGAACAATCCCCGATGAGCTGGGCGTACGCTATGTGAGGTGGAGAGCGCAAGAATCCAACCCACTACTTCACCAGGCCAACTCGAGAGGAGGGGCGACAAACTTGACCTTCGCGAAATGAGAAATCATCGCGCGGAACCTTTGTCAGGTTGTAAAGTAAGGTGTGTATATAATAATAAATATATATATATATATATATATATATATATATATATATATATATATTAGGTGGCCCTTATTTCTGAACTTTCGATTTTTTGGGGGGCATCCGGGGATTTGTGAGGATTAGTTAAAAAATGATCTGGACCAATTTTTTGCAAAATACTCGTACATTCAAACTTAAAGGTCGCTACCAAGATTTCAACATTTTATCCTGTATGATGTTTTAACCCACTCAAACTTGTTGAAACGGTTTAGTTTGCTCTCTCCGTTGAAGTGGGATTAGTTTTTATTCATTTAATTTATTTCTGGGATCCGTTAATAAGTACTTGCTAACTTACTCCCTCTTCTCTCTTTTCAGATAAGCAAACTTTTTATAAATTAAGATAACACGAGTAATCTTTCTGGATCACCTGAAGATCAGGGCCCCCAGCCTTCTTTAGTTAGCCTTATAAGGCTAACTAAAGAAAATATCACGATTTAACCTAACCAATCGTCAAGGGCGTACAGGTGACCTAACGAGTGGTTAGGTTAAGTCGTGAGAGTTTCGTTAGTTAGCCTTATAAGGCTAACTAAAGAAGGCTGGGGGCCCTGATGTTCAGGTGATCCCTTTTCCGTTATAGCCCCACAAATGACGATTGGTTAGGTTTAGTTGTGATATTTTCGTTAAAACTAACGAAAATATAACGACTTAACCTAACCAATCGTCAGTGTGTGTTATATATATAATTTAGGGTGTCACTTATTTGTATGGTAAGAATTGAACCATGACGAAGTTTCGGTCTGACCCTCTAGAAATGTGACATTGCATGTAAACACGCTGATTGTGAAGTTTCATGAGAAAATATTAATATTTAGAGGTCGCTCAAGGCCATTAAAATTTTGATGACGCGTCGTTACTTGTCCTAAATTGAAATGCGCTCCCTTTCTATGCCTCACCCCAGTATTATTTCAGTCGCCTTAATGGTAGGATGTGTTTGCATTAGTGTGTGTCATTTTAGTCTTTTAGACCTCCCTGATATCAAAAATCGCATGGTCACAGAGGCGTACCGAAAGAGGGGGGGCGGCGACAGGGGCGATCGTCCCCCCCTTGAGCTAATAAATTATTATTTTGATTATTTTTACATATTTAATTTACATATTCAATTAAATATTTTACATATTTAATTTCATGCGCCAATCGAAAAATGTTAGCTAGATTTCTAGCGATTTTGTGTTTCATGAGTATTGTGTCATTTTTTTATGGCACCTGGCAACCGCAGTTTATCGATTTTTGTTTACATTCATTTAAATATTTAGTTTGTGAACTTTCTAAATTTTGATAATTTTAAGTATTGTTTAAAACTTTGTGTGTATGAATGTGTGTATGTGTGTGTGTGTGTGTGTGTGTGATCATGTGTGAAGGCCGTTCGGTCTCAAACATGTAACTAATAAATGAAATGAAACATTGTTATTTTTAAAATTTGGTATTCAGTTTTTTGCACATTTTAAAATTTAGTTTCAAAGTTTTCATTTAATTTACAATTTTTCACATTGTATTGCACACACAAGATTTTGTGTGGATTTTGTTTGGATTTTTCATTTCATTACAATGTACTTTAATGTTATAGTTAATAATAATTCCTATTTCTACTTGTAACTTTGTAGAGTACTATTTGCAGATGTCACAGGACTAAAGATAATGGACCTTTATAAATTTTTCAAAAGGAAAAAATGTCCAAACTGACAGTGGTTCTGCAGAGCATGATGATCAAAGTACTGTTAATCCCAGTAAAATTGCTAGGTTACAACAGGATGAGAATGAAAGTGAAAAAATTTCGGCGCCTCTTGCCTCCCCTACTACTAAAAATCTAAAATGGCTTAGGATCCCGAAAACTCTTAATCCGGCACTTTTTTATTTCTATGTTAATACAAATCTGAGCATCCTAATTGCGATTTGCATTGAATATTATGTTACTAATCAGATTTTTATCATAATTTTTATATTTTTTATAATATAATTTTTATATTTTTATTCATAATGTGTCTTAGCAGTAGCTAGTTAATCATCTCTAACTGAATGATAAGCTCATCATGAACGTACATAAAAATTATTTATCTCTATTTCAATTATACTGTAACAGGGTGCATGTTGTGATTTTTGGATGATCCGTTGGGTGGTTGGTTGTATGGTATGTGATACGTGGCTGAATTTCGTGCGTGCTTGGACTTTTGAATTTTGGTTGCTTGAAAGCAGACAGCTGGTCTTGAACTGGAAATTTTGGTGATTAAAGCGTGTAAAATTTAAAATATATAACGTATACTGTATAACATATAACATACTATAACAAAATATATAACATACTAATATATAAGTATTATCGAAGGTTTCTCTGTAAAGGAATTTTTGTATTAGGTGAGTCATTAATGCTGTACATGATTGTAAATCCTAAAATATTGTGTATATTGAGCTATTTTTAGATACCTTTTAGAGTGATACATAAATGTTTTCATATTAGATTTGGTTGGAGACACAGCATACTGTAACTCCAGTAATCTAAGAATTGTCCTCTGCAAAAGAGGTAGGCTGTATGTTATAAATTGGTTTCTATGTATATATAATGTATATATTTACTTAAGTTTTTTATTATTGGAGAAGTAGTGTTTTATTAGTTATTTTCTTCCGAATTTTTTAGGAGACGGAGTTGGGAGCCAGACCTCGCAACTTCTTGCAAGCTCTCTAAATAAACCCCTATTTTTACAAGTGCCAGTTATTTAAATATTTAATATTGTAGGTTTAAGTTTATGTTAAGCTTACGTTAAGTTTACGTTTAGGTTAAGTTAAGTTTAAGTTAAGTTTAGGTTAGAGTAATGATAACTTGTGTAGGCAGCCTGATTTGCTTTGTATTTATTAATATATAGTTTTGTAATTTAATGTTTCACTGTTCCTGGCTGGGACGGTCTCGTGCTGTAAAGGGGACATATATATTTGTTCGTGGAATCTTGGTCACGGTAACAATACTTCTACGATTAGTTCCAAGTTCGCCCCCCCCCTCCTTTGCAAATTTCTGGGTACGCCCCCGCATGGTCATATCTATGACTAGTGTTGATGGACAAGAGAACCCTCCAAAGCGTGTGATTGTTGACCTGGATACTGTAAAAGAAAAAAGCTTGGAAAACTTTGTAACAAAAAACACAAAATCATTGTTCACGAAGCTCAACCTCCCTGATGAATTCTTGAAGAAAACTGCTGAGCAATGGGAAGAGGATACCCATTACCAGACTGCGAAAGAGACTGTAAAAACTCTAACTGTAACAAATGACTTCGCTGAACGTGGAGTTGCTCTCATCCAGGATTTTTCTGGATACCTAACCAAAGATGAAGAACAACTCCAGTTTCTTCTCCAGGTTGTTGAAGACCATCGCAAGTATTGCACATGGGGACAAAAGCATACCTTGAGTGGAAATAATGATTAATCATAATAATTACGCTACTGTCTGATGTTAATGTACTTCATCTTAATATTATGATAATGTCTTGTACACTTCCTGCTAATGTAGGAACATAATAAATTGTTTAAATACATTTGGAAATTGTTTATATTCATACTTTCTGAGAATCTCATATCCAATACTTCGAAGCCGTTGAGCGACCTCTAAATATTAAAATATCTCAATAAAACTTTGTACACAGTGTTTTTACATCATATGGCATACTTTGATAGGGTCAGAGCACGGAAACTTAAAAGTTGAAAAATAAGTGACATCATAAATTATATATTATAAAACAACGAAAATATCACAACTAAACCTAAACAATCGTCAAGGGCGATTGACATTGGTGGCGTATTAAAATTGTGGGGTATAACGGAAAAGTATCATTTTCTTTTGTAATAATGATTGTTTGAATTCCAAAAAATAAACTGAATAAATATCATTACTAATACTAACAGTCTGCTTATTGTATCCATTTTTAGAACTACAACTGGGTAGGAGTACCCAAAGCTCTGTTAGGATTACCACTCACCTTTCAAGAAGGTGAATTCATTAATTTATTTTTTATATTTTTATTTTTTAGAACTATATTAGCTTTCTCTGAAATACATAATTAGTTATTTGATGTAACGGAAGTAAAGCGATTATTTCTTTTACGTTCCAGTTTTCTGATTCTCTTTTACTAATGTCAATGCTTTCTTTTGTTCAAATGTCCAAAATCAGTACATCTATGTATTATGGCTAGTTCTAAGCAGACTCGAAAGGCCACTCGCCAAGCCCAGTCCATTGGTACGAAGCTTCCGTCCAAAAGAGTAAGTGATGGCCCTCTTTTTGCACGATCATCTGGCTGAGGAAGAGACGGTTCGTTCAAGTGCCTCCGTCGCGGATGCAGTTCTCGGGGTGTGGAACAGAGCTAAGATTACTGCGCTGCTCAAAAAGCATGTAGTTAATAAGGTCGAGAAACTCTCTGATGATTAGAAAAAACCTCAAGAACAACAAAGAAAACAAGGCGAAACGGTCGGGCACGCTGAAAGCCAAGGAGGAGAGCCTCAAAGGGAACCTGAATTATCTCTTTGACGTCGGCCACGCCGAGGCACTGGAGATAATGACAATCGAAGAGTAAAATGGTTCCTGTTGGCGCAAAGAGAGAGAGGACATCTAAACAAAATGGGAGCGGTAGCCACTTTTCCCAGAAAAGAGGAGAAGAGGAAACGACAGGAAAAAGTGCAGCAACGACGTGTCAAAGAGAAACAACGTCAGAAGGAAGAAGGAGACGGGACATTGATTCTGACCAGCTCATCTAGTACTCGTGGGACTGATCCCATGACAAAGACTTCGCTGTTCATGATTCCTCCACATCTTGGTCATCTGTGCCCCCGAAGCGAGCTCAAACAACCTTTCTCAGTCCTGGATTGGTAGAAACACTGGACCGCACCAAAGTGAGTGACTGAAAAGCCACTTTTCTCTCGACTTCATCCGCGAATAGTTTGTGTCATGACATCTTAGGCTTGAGTTTGAACCGTTCGTCGATTCAGAGGCAGCGAGCGAAATTCCGGGAGGAAATTGCACGGACAGTCAAGGGGTCATTCGAGCCGACCCATCCCTTGACCGTCCACTGGGACGGAAAGCTGCTTCCAGAAATGACTTGGAACGAGACTGTGAATCGATTTTTTAATTTGGAGGAGAGAAGCAACTTCTGGGAGTTCCCAAGCTAGGACGTGAAACTGGTGTGGCGATGGCTACTGCAGTCGAAAAGGCAATGCAATCCTGGAAGATTGAAGGCATAGTACGAGCAATGTGCTTCGAAAAAAGCTTGCTCCACTCCGACTGCAGACATTACATTTTCGATTTCGGGATAAGTGGGGATTTCTGGACAAAGAAAAGTTCCAAACTACGATGGATGATAATACTTCAGCTTCCGCTATCTCGAATATCCGTTACGAAATTCTTGCGTTCATTGAAGAAATGCTCCGGACTCAGCAACCCAGCGATAACTATAGGGAACTCTTGGAGTTGGTGACGATTTATCTTGGAGGGACGTCACTTCGAGGAGTTCGGTTTATGGTTCCAGGAGCTATACATCGCGTCAGGTGGATGGCGAAAGCAATCTACGCTCTCAAGGTCTTCATGTTCCAAGACCAGTTTAATCTCACGGTCAGAGAGAAGGAGCGATGCAAAGAATTTGTATATTCATGTCCACCATTTACATCAAAGCATGGTACCGAGCTCCCTCCCCCCCCCCCCTCCCAGCGTCCCCTCTAAAGAACGACCTACAGTTCCTTCAGGCTCTTCAAGCCTACAAGACCTCGGATCCAGAGGTGGCGAACGCCACACTGAAGATCATTCGTCACCTTTTGTATTTAATCTGAGGAGCTTGTCGCTCTCGCCTTCTTCGAGTCCCGAACAACAGCCTCCAGTTTTCGAAATCATGGGCCTCAAATCGGACTCCTTCCTCTCCAAGGAACCAGGCCAATGGGAATAAGACGAACAGTTTTTAAGGGGAAATAAACATGCAAACATCTCCGGGTCGTCAATGACACCACAGAACGCGGTGTGGCCCTCATGGAAGCATTCAACCGACTTCACACCACAGACGAGGACCAAAAACAGCATCTTTCTGCAGTACCTTACTGCAGTGGAAAAGGCAATGCAGTCCTGGAACATTGAAGGCATGGTACGAGCCATGTGCTTCGACACCACAGCCTTGAATACTGGGAAAACGAATAGAGCCTGTGTCCTTCTTGAAAAGAAGTTGAAGTAAAGTTTGCTCCACTCCGGCTGCAGACATCATATCTTCTTTAAGTGGTCAAGGAGCACAGGAAGAAATTTCCTGATGCAAAATAGAGCACCATCATAAAAGTTGTAGGAGCGAGTGTTCTTTCATTCTGTAATATAGGAGCATATTAGTAGTAGCTTCGAGCAACTTATTTTCCTAAGGTTCTATAGTAAATTTGTACAATATTGTTTTCATTTTTTTTCTCCCCTTTCACTGAATGTTTCAAAGAGATTTACATTACGTATGCAGCTTTTTGTTTGTTTTGGTTACTCGCTGTATGTATAATGCACTGAACAACACGCATCACATCGGGAGAAACTGCAAGGGCTGGTAGCAACCCCTTAACGTACTTTGATTCCTTTCAAATTTTGTGTGCTTTAGATTTTATTCAATCCTCATGAATGTACTGGGTGCCTCTAAAGAAATTATTATTTTCGATTTTTATCCCCTGAATAAGGGCCACCCTAATATATATATATATATATATATAATATATATATATATATAGTTGTGCGTAAACGTTTAAGTACAGCAGTATATTATCATGTTTGTTCATTCATCGCTAGGCAATATCCCCACACATAGCTAAATTCCATACCAATGGCGCTTCATACGCCATATGTGGTGGTGTTTCCAGGTTTTGTTAAAAATAAAAGTGACAGTGTCCCGAACTTACAAACCTCCTCCATTTCAACCAACTTGCAGCCACTTCTCGTGCATCACCCAGATCAAGTCCACACTTTCTCACGTAATCATTCACCATGCCCACCTTCTTTTCGGTCTCCTCCTCCTTTTACTTTCGCAAACACCTCTGTACAGTCTTTTCACAACTCTGTCATCTTCCATTATTTCAACATGTCCAAACTATCTTGACACATTTTCCTCAATTTTCACTTCCACTGACTTCCACACACCACATCTGTCCAAAGCCACACGATTTTTCACTCTATCAATCCGGCACACACCACAGATACTTCTCACGTTATCTACCTCAACTGCTCTTACACTCGACTTCTCCCTTTCATGCCATGTCAGTGTTTCACACCTATGCAAAAGTGTCGGTACTAACACACCTTCACGTAAACATCTCGCAGCTTCTCTACCAAATCTCTTCTTCCTCAAACCGCTTTCAGCGGACCCGCCACCTTTACCCCTTGATTCACTCTGCTCACTTTCATTCGAACTCGTACCTCTTTTGTTCAGTACACACTCACATTTTACCATTCACCATCACATGACAGTCCGAATTTCCATCACTCTTCACAATCAATAACTATTAACAGCCTCCTGCATATCACACTCACTCTGAGCAAATAGCATAGCATCATGTATACCAGGGTTCTCGAGTCTAAAAAAGAATGCCGTCCCAAAAATAAGGATCTCCATAATATATCATTAACATTTTATTCTGATAACAATAACAACAAAATTTAAATCTTTCTCCAATCAAAACAAACAAAACTCCACCCGCCTCTCAGTGAAAGCATTGCCTAGACCGCTTGTTGACTTTAGTCAAATAAAAAATTGAAAAAATTAAGAAATAAGAACAAATAAAAATAAATAAGATGTGAGGCCAAAAATAAAAACAAATGTTAGAAATAAGGACACTTGAGAACCCTGATGTATACTTTGCAATCCCTTTCGCTTGCTTTCTCGATCACTTGCCCCACTGCTAACACTTGATCCACATAGTCTCTTCTACTTCGGAACCCTCCTTGCTCATCGTTCACCAAGCATTCTGTAATACCACTAACTCGTTCTATCACTATCCTACCATACACCTTCCCCACCACACTCGACAGACTTACACCTCTGTAGTTCTTACATTCACTCCTTTCACCTTTCATTTTGTACAGTGGAACAATTACTGCTTTCTTCCAGTGTTCAGGCACATTCCCATTTGTTCATGCACTCTGACATATGTGCCACAACCACTCCAACTTCTTCAAACCCCCATAATTAATCATCTTCCCGTAATATCCCATCCACACCTGCCGCTTTTCCATTTTTTCAGGACTTCTTTTATATAATAAAGTAAAGATCCTAAAAAATATGTTTTTTTCTAGATTAAATTAAGTTGGCCAGTGTTTCATGCTATCCTCTTTTTCCAGTCCTCTAATGCGTAACTGGTTACACGAAATAATTGTACACATAGTGTGAATGAACTCCGAAGGTATTCTTTTCATTATACTTTTTCTACTTTCTTATAAATCTTCTTTCACAACAATTTTCTCCCAGCAGTAGCTGGCGGAGAAAGGAAAGATTTGTCTCTTCTATACTTTGCTATTACTACTATTCCTGAGTAAAAGGTTTACACGTTTATAAGTGTAAGCATGGTATGATAGTTTTCAGTATTCTTTATTTTCATTTTCTTTTTTCTTCTCTACTTTTTAGGGCTAGCTACAGTGGATCTTAGGGTCTTTGTTAGCCTCTAACTCTCACTCATTGACGAGAGAGCTTCTTCTTGCTCTCACCCTTCCCATATCCTATCCCACTTACCCTATTCCATCGCCTCCTCCTACCCCGGTACTCCTTCAACCTTCTCCATTATCCCCACCTCCCTATCCTTCGTTGTGGTATTACTGGGTAAATTATATTAGTAGGCCTACAGTCAGAGGAAACAATTTTCAGGCAAACACTTAATACAAGATTAATATTATATGCCAGGATTAAAGTACTCGGAGATTTAGTTGTTTAGACTATGAACATAATATAAATATATGAAGTACTGTGTCATTTCATACTGTTCTTAATTCTTCTTCTTCTACGGCATTATTAGTCCCGCACTTGCGCGGGTTCGCTGCTGCTGATCCTCCTTCTCCACTCTTGTCTATCCTGTACCAGCTCGACATCCAGCTTCCGCTCCCTCAGGTCGTCCCGAACACTGTCCATCCATCTTCTCCGAGGTCTTCCTCTTCTTCTCCTACCCGGCGGTTCCATATCTAACATCCTGTTTCCTATGTACCCACCGTCCTTCCTCTTCACGTGTCCGAACCATCGTAGTCTTGCCTCGCGCACTTTTTCAGATATGCGTCCAACCTTTAATGATCCCCGTATTAACCATTCCTCACTCTATCCCATCTAGTCACTCCATACGACCAGCGCAACATTCTTATCTCCGCCACCTCTAGCTTGTTTTCCAGCACCTTCGTCATGGGTACTGTCTCCAATCCATACATTATTGCTGGTCTCACCACACTCTTGTACATTCTTCCTTTCAGTCGTGTTGGTACTCTTTTATCACACAATATTCCCGTCATCTTCCGCCAGTTGTTCCACCCTGCTTCTACCCTTCTGCTTATCTCCACATCCACATCTCCGTCCTTCTGTACGACGGAGCCCAGGTACTTGAAGTGCCGTGCTTCCGACACCCGTTCACCTTGTAGGGTCACCTGCCCAGCTTCGCCACCACAACACATATACTCCGTTTTCGTTCTGCTCACCCGCATACCTCCTTGTCTTCCAGTGCTCCTCTCCATTCCTCCAACCTTTCCTGCACGGCCCCTCCTCTCTCTGCACAGAGGGCAATATCGTCGGCAAACATCATGCTCCAGGGGAGACCCAACCTGACCCGCTCCGTCAGTACATCCATCGCCACGGCGAACAGAAGGGGGCTGAGGGCTGATCCTTGATGCACCCCCACCTCCACCGTGAAGCCCTCTGTTACTCCCGCTGCACACCTCACCACTGTGCTGCAGCCAACATACATATCTTGGACCACCTTTACATACTTCTCCGACCCCTTTTTCCCTCATACACTGCCACACCTCTTGCCTGGGCACTCGATCGTATGCCTTCTCCAGATCAATGAACACACAATGCAGCTCCTCTGTCCTTCCCAGTACCGCTCCATCAACTGCCTAAGAGCGAAAATGGCATCCGTGGTACTCCTTCCAGGCATAAAACCGAACTGCTCGTCGCTGATCTCCACCTCATCTCTCACTCTTTTTTCAATGATACTCTCGAAGAGCTTCATCGTATGGCTCATCAATTTGATACCTCTGTAGTTACTGCAGGATTGCGCATCGCCTTTGTTCTTGTAGATTGGTATTAGAGTGCTTTCCCTCCACTCATCAGGCATGTGCTCCGTCTGCATTATGCTGTTGAAAAGCTTCACCAAAAACTGGACTCCGAACTCCCCCAGGTACTTCCACATCTCCACTGGGATATTGTCCGTCCCACCGCTTTTCCCGCTTTCATTTTCCGCAATGCCTCTAGCACTTCCTCCCTTTCAATCATGTCCACCTCTCCTGCATTCTCTGTTGCTGCTACCTCTCTCTCCACTCGATCATTTTCCTCATTCATCAGTTTTTTAAAGTAATCTCTCCACCTGTTCAAAATCTCAGCATCATCCGTCAGTACCCTGCCTTCCTCGTCCTTGATCATCTTTACTTGGTACAAATCCTTTGACTCCTTATCCCTCTGCCTCGCTATTCTGAAGATCTTATTCTGTCCTTCCCTTGTCTCCAAGTTGTCATACACCTCCCTGTAAGCTGCACCCTTCGCCATCGCCACCACCTTTTTCGCTCTCTTTTTTGCTTCTCTGTAGGCGTTCCTACTCTCCTCGTCCCTTGCTGTTCTTAATTACATTGCTTAATTTTTGTAAAAACAGCCATAGTATAAAGAAAGAGATTTATAGCTTTAATTGGAATCTAAACCACGGGTCGTTACATCATCTGGACCCAGAGTGCAGTTACTCATCAAACTACTACCCAGACCGAACGTTATTTAACTTCCCTGATCTTCCTAGAAATGGTGTTGAGACATGACCAGGTGTCGTGTGTGTATGTATGTGTGTGCGTGTGGTGGGCACGCGCACAACTGAATAGGAACTCTGGGATTTAGGAATGTTTTAGAATGCAGAAGTAAGCATGAATCTGCTACAGAATATAAGGTAGTATGCTTTTTGCGTATATATTACAGTATACTTAATCGAAACTTTTATTCCAATTTTTCACTCTGTATAATTTGAAAAGTTTTAAGATACTCAAGTTTTAATTATGTTTTGATTTCAACTTCTGACTTTCGATGGTCTTTTATTTTATTTTTTTTTAATTTAAACTTTGGACAAACTTTGTCCAATGTTACTTATTTGTCTTACATTTCAAAGTTATAATGCAACATTCTGGTTACTAAAATTCTAAGTTTGGTTGGAATTTCTTGGTGAAATTTGGGTGGCATATTTTGGCCGAACTCATTACTCATTCTATGTACAGGGTGGGCCGTAAGTTTCCATACATAGGAAAAATTAAACGTTTGTTTTTATGTTTCAGATACCCTAAGAATATGCGTTTGACGTAAGATCTTGTTTACTGATGAAGCAAATTTTTACGTCAATGGAGAGGTTAATCGGCAAAACATACGTTATTGGAGTAATGCTAACCCTAACTGGCTGAGTCCGACGAAGATGCAAGGTGCCGGTAAAGTGATGGTGTGGGCCGGGATATGGGGTGACAGAATTATTGGACCAATTTTTGTCAGTGGAAATCTTAATGCCGAAAGGTATCTTAACATGTTGCAAGAAGAGATTTTCCCATCCCTGCTAAACGAGGAAGGTAACTTCCCAGTTTACTTCCAGCAAGATGGAGCTCCACCTCATTATGGTCTTCACGTGCGTCGGTATTTGGATCAGCAGCAGTTTCCGGATGCTTGGATTGGTCGGCGTGGTCCTGTGGAGTGGCCTCCCAGATCCCCAGATCTCACCCCCTTGATTTCTATCTTTGGGGGCACTTGAAGGCCATGGTGTATCAGGAAAAGATACGAGACATAAATCATCTAAAGGAACGTATCACCAACGCCATTACAAGCATAACGTCAACTGTGCTAATGCGTGTTCATCAACAGTGGGGAACACGTATTGAAATGTGTTTTCAAAACAATGGCAACCATGTAGAGCATATTATATAAATAAAAATGGTTGTCCATAAAAAAATGTTTATTTTTCCTATGTATGGAAACTTACGGCCCACCCTGTACACTTTCCAACCCCAAATATTTTTCTCTGTGGTGATTTTAATTTCCCATTCATGAAATATAAAAGGATAGGAAAAAATATATGTATACACCAGGACAAGGGGGGCACACGAGAAGACCAGGAGCAGGTAAAAATGCTACTAACTTTAGCTGATGAATTTATGTTAACGCAAGAAATAACAGAAAACACAAGAAAAAATAACTGCCTAGATTTGGTATCACAAACAACAGTAATCTAATTGATAATGTAGAAATATCCCCAACTATGATATCGGACCACAGCATCATTGAAATAACAACTAATATAAAGGCAACAGGAAAGGAAAAAAACGCACAACAGAAAGAAGCAAATTCGGAATTTTTAATTTTCACTCCAAAGCTATAAACTGTGAAAATGTTACATCCAGCATGGAAGTAATAGATTGGAAAACCGTTTTCGATGCCAAGACAATGGAGGAGATGCTAATGACGTTAGAGGAGAAGACGTTAGAAATTGTGGAAAAACATGTTCCAAAGATACAACAAAGAGGAAAGAGAAGCAGGTTCGAAAGACAAAAGAGGGCATTCTTCCGAAAGAGAAAAAGAATTACTGCAAAATTAAATAATTGTAAAGATAACAACATCAGAAAAATATTAAATGATAAACTACAAAGTATCGATGTCGTCATACAGGAACTAATCGAGAAGCATACAGAAAAAGAAGATGACGCTAGAGAAGTGGTAAAGGCTAACTCAAAGTACTTCTATAATTTTGCAAAAAGAAAGTCGAAAAACCATGCGACTATCAGACTTTTAAAAAATGAGAACAGTGATTTATCTGATGGTCTAACAGAAGTATCTGAAATAGTAAGAGCTCAGTACGAATCATCTTTCAGTATCCCAAAAACTGACAAATTCATATGCGATAGAAACGCGTTCTTTGAAGAAGAACCACAAGGGGAAAGTATAACGGATTTCGACTTTACGACGGATGATATTACACAAGCCATAGTGAAACTAAAAGCACACTCAGTGGCAGGACCGGATAAATGGAATGCCACACTGATCAAAAACTGCAAGAATGCAATCGTTGAGTCCCTATACTGGATATGGAGACGATCACTAGACACGGGAGAAATACCGGGCATCCTGAAGAGCGCGGACATAGTCCCAATATATGAAGGAGATCGATCCGAGGCCAAAAACTATAGTCCCGTATCGCTTACATCTCATCTCACTAAAATATTTGAAAGAATAGTTAGACAGAAAATCTATGACTTTTTGGAAACTCAGAAAAAATTCAATGATAACCAACACGGGTTTCGGTCATGCAGATCATACCTATCACAACTAATGGAACACTACAACAACATTATTGATTCACTTGAAAGTAATGAAAACTATGATGTACTATACACAGACTTTGCTAAAGCGTTCGACAAGTGTGACCACGGAATCATAATACTGTACATAAACTGAAATATATGGGAATAACAGGAAAAGTAGGGAAATGGATATATAATTTCCTTAGTGAGCGGCGGCAAGTCGTTACAGTACAAGGAGTATCTTCATCAGAATCAGAGGTCCTCAGCTTGGTACCACAAGGAAAAGTATTAGCTCCACTACTCTTTATAATCATGCTAACTGACATAGATGAGGACGTTAACAGAGACAGCAGAGTAACATCCTTTGCGGATGACACAAAGATCAGTAGAAAAATAAGAAACCCAGAAGCAGTGGCGGTTCCTCATATGGGCATATGGGCAGCCGCACAGGGCGGCATTTGTGGAGGGGCGGCATGAGCGCCTGCAAAAAAAATAAAAATTAAAATAAGAATAAATAAATAAAGAAATAAATAAAAATAAAAAATAAAATAAAATAAATAATAAAAGATCAATAAATATATTTTTATTAATAAAAAACCATCTATTGCATTTTCCATAAACCTTCCCATAAAAGACCTAAACAATGCAAAATGCTTCCAGATTAATATTATTGGGAATAAAGGCCCATACTTTAACATATGTAATGTTATTTTTCTGGGTTTGGTTAAATAGTGAAATGTATATTATTTATTACAGAACGAATCTTCACACTAAGCCACTAAGGTCTGTCAAATAACCGCAAATGGATAAGAAGAGGTCAAAGCTATCAGGTGCTCAGTTTAGAAAAAAGAGGAAAGAAGAAGAGGAGAAACGAGCAAAAGATAAAGGTATAGAGCTATGTCATCTACTCTTCACTGCTATATTGCACTGCTATTTTGTGATATAGCTTTCTGAGTCATTTGAAGTGTACTATTATGTATATAATTAGCCATTAACCAAGGAGGTTGTATTATTCATTTGTTTCCTATTCTAAAAGTTTAATAAATTGTGCTTAATAACATGTTAAATTAATTGTACTAGCCTATTCATGCATTGGTCTGTTATGTTCTATTTTACTATTTGCAGGGGCACTTTTGAAATATTTTGGAACACCCTCTGCCACTAGCCAGGATGAGAAGCCGTCTACTTCTGCCATTATTGAGGCTGAGGAGCCATCTACCTCCTCAGCCTCACATATGTCTCCACAAATGCAGTCTGATCCTGAGGATGAAGACCCATTTGCTTCTACTTCTCCCCGGCAGGACTCTTCAGGTGAGTTTGTGTGCACATATGTCTGTGAGTGTGTGCGTGTGTGTGTATGTGTATGTGTGTGCATCCCTGCAAAGCATTTTGCAAACAGTTATAAATTATAATGTTATTATCACTGGGTCTGGGTTACTGGGTATGTGTGGTGTTTCACCACCATAATTCCATAACACCACCACCATAACAAAGTGCTGTGAATAATGTGTTATCTAACTTAGGTGTGTATACTAATGAGTAATGCTCTTGTTCTTTCTATTAGAAATGCCTGGAGCAGAATCGCCTCCTGAGGATGAGTCTCTGTCCACCGACCCTGCTAACTGGCCTTCAGTTCTGACTGAGAGAATTCGGACACAACTGGTTTCCAGGGGACCAAGTCAAGTACCATCTGACTTTGTATTCCCTAGAAACGACAGTGACGGAAGAAGTTTCCACCATCAATACTTCAGGAAGTCATTGGTTAGTGGGGAAAATATAACCAGAAGTTGGTTGGTCTATTCCTTAAAAAACAACAGCCTTTTCTGTTTCTGTTGTACATTATTTTCCAAGAGGAAAATAAATTTAACAAGTTTGGGACTCTCGGACTGGAAGCATGCAAGCTCATTGCTCACATCACATGACAACAGTTCAGAACACCTAAATTCTATGAAAATCTGGAAAGAACTGGCAGTGAGGATGAGAAAGGGGGAGACCATTGACAAGCAGGAGATGGCACTTCTGGAGGCTGAGAAGTTGAGATGGAGAGCGGTGCTGACACGTCTCACTGCTATTGTGCATTCTCTGGCAGTTAGGAATTTGGCACTAAGGGGACATACAGAAAAATTGTTCTCACCATCAAATGGCAATTTTCTGAAAGAAGTTGAACTGATGGCACAATTTGATCCTATAATGCAAGAGCACATTAACCGTGTCCAAAAAGGGACCTCCAGTCACACCAGCTACCTCGGCCACCACATACAAAACGAACTCATTGATTTGTCGAGCAGCAAGACCATTTCAGCAATGGTGAGCGACATCAAACAATCAAAGTTTTTTTCAATAATTCTAGATTGCACTCCAGATATCAGCCACACTGAACAGTTGTCAGTTGTGATTCGGGTTGTGTCACTGGAGGGGAAGCCCCATATAAAGGAACATTTCATGGGGTTTTTGGAGGCAGAGGAGTCCACTGGTCAACATTTGGCATCTCTGATTCTGAAGAGACTGGAGGAGCTAAAAGTTCCTTTCATGGACTGTAGAGGACAATCATACGACAACGGGGCCAACATGAGGGGAAAAAACAAGGGTGTTCAATCCAGGCTCCTAGAAATTAATCCCAGAGCTCTGTTTGTTCCATGTGGGGCTCATTCTCTGAATTTGCTTGTGGCCGATGCTGCTAAGGGATCTATTGATGCCACAAGTTACTTTGGCATCTTGCAGAAGCTTTACAACTTGTTTTCAGCCTCCACACAACGATGGGCCATTTTGAAAAAACATGTGAACATCACATTGAAGATGTGGTCTGATACAAGGTGGGAAAGCAAGATCAAGAGTGTGGAGCCCCTGAGATATCAGGCAGCTGCAGTGAGAGATGCACTGATCGAGGTGAGGGACCACATCAAAGACTCTGTAATAAAGGTCGAGGCTCAATCTCTGTCAGAGGAGGTTGGGTCATACCGCTTCGCCATTTGTTCAGTGGTGTGGCATGACCTGTTGTGCCAAATTCAGCATGTGAGCAAGCAGATGCAGTCTCCTAGCATGCACGTTGATGTTGCAGTAAATCTCCTAAAAAAAACAGAGAGAGGTCTCCGCAATTACAGGGCAACAGGTTTTGTGGCTGCACAAATGGCAGCCACAGATATCTGTGAACAAATGAATGTGGAGGCTGTGTTTAAACAAAAACGGCTGAGGTCCACAAAGCGGCACTTCTCCTATGAAGCATCTGATGAGCCCTTGATTGATGCTTTGAAGAAGCTGGAGGTGACATTTTTCAATGCAGTGGTTGATGCTGCAACATCAGCCATTCAGGAAAGATTTTCCACGTTGGAAATTGTGGGAGAGAAGTTTGGAGTGCTGACACATTTCCAAAATCTCACATTTGAGGAGCTGACAGAACAATGTGTGAACCTTAGTACTACACTACACTTTAAGGGACAATCTGACTTGGATGGCAGAGAGCTTGCACAGGAGCTGAAGAACTTGCCTGACTTGCCATCAAAGACCATATCCTTGCTTGAACTGCTGACATTTATCCATGAAAGGGAGCTCTCTGAAATATATCCAAATTTGTGGACTGCTCTCAGAATTGGTCTTACTCTTCCAGTCACTGTTGCTGAAGCAGAGAGGAGCTTTTCAAAGCTGAAGCTCATCAAATCCTACCTGAGGTCAACTATGTCACAGGAACGCCTTACCGGTCTGGCCATCATCAGTATAAATCATACAATTGCTGAGCAGATTTCATATGATGATTTAATTCATGACTTTGCATCAAGGAAGGTAAGAAGAGTCAGGCTTTAGATGGCAGTTGTGCTGTGGTGCAATTTATTTTGTTCTTGTTCAAAGTGTAGCATAATAATTACCCTCTCTTAAGTGTCTTATTCTATTTATGTGATAGAGCATTTGTACAATTTAGAAATTTGATTCTCTAGTTTATTTATGGCAGTTGTGCAATTTAATTTGTATTTTTCCTGTTCATAGTATCATAATTACATTCTCTTAAGTGAGTTATTCTATTTACGTGATGAAGGATTTGTAAAATTCAGAAATTTGAGTCTTTGTTTTGGTTCTGAAGTTCCAACAATTAGTCCAATAAAAAGTTATTTTGTGAAAGAGTTATGTCTGTCCTTTATTTTGGGGGGATTCGAATGTGTGTGTGTTGGCGAACAGGGGGGGGGGGCGCTGAAGGTGAGGTTCGCCCAGGGCGTCATGTAAGCTAGGACCGCCACTGCCCAGAAGACATAGGATCTCTACAAACCGACATAAACAGAATCTACAAGTGGACGGAAGACAACAATATGAAGTTTAACACCGAGAAATTTCAGCTGTTACGGTACGGAAAAAGAGAAGACCTAAAATCCATGGAATATTATACCCCAAATGGACGGGAAATTCAGAGAAATTCCAGAGCAAAAGATTTAGGGGTTGTCATGACAGATGATGCGAAATTTGAAACACAAAATAAGATAGCAGTAAACAGAGCAAAGAGAATAACGGGTCAGATACTGAGAACCTTTAAACGAAGGGATAGGAATGTAATGATTCCTCTACTGAAAACCCTGATAATACCCAAATTGGAATACTGCTCGGTCCTAACATCCCCATATAAAAAAGAAGACATTAGACAACTGGAAGGGATCCAAAGAAGCTTCACAGCCAAGATCAGTGGGTGCAAAGAACTAAATTACTGGGAAAGGTTACGCGAACTAAACCTATATTCAATGGAAAGGAGAAGAGAGAAATACGCCATTATTTACACTTGGAAAATAATGGAGAAACTAGTCCCTAATCTTACTCTGAATCCTATTACTCCCCAAACAACTGTAGAAAGTAGAAGCGGCAGACTGTGTCGTATTCCCAAATTGAAGGCGAGACAGGGAACATCCTTAACCCTGAAAGAAAATAGTTTTGTAGTGAGAGGACCAAAACTGTTTAATCAGTTGCCCAAAGACCTAAGAAACACGAAGGGAGTTGCAGTGGAAATCTTCAAAAGAAGACTAGACGCCTGGCTCAGAACAATCCCCGATGAGCCGGGCGTACGCTATGTGAGGTGGAGAGCGCAAGAATCCAACTCACTACTTCACCAGGTCAACTCGAGAGGAGAGGCGACAAGCTTGACCTTCGCGAAATGAGAAATCATAGCGCGAAACCTTTGTAAGGTTGTAAGTGTATATATATATATATATATATATATATATATATATATATATATATATTTTTATTTTATATATATATATATGTGTGTGTGTGTGTGTGTGTGTGTATATATATATATATAATATATATATATATATATATATATATATATATATTATATGATACTGGAATTACATGCAATGTAAGAACATTTTTGGCTAAATCACAGAAATAATCTGTCGTCAATATATTACAGGCGAAACTGTAAAACGTTTATTTTTCTGTTTACCTGAAATACACGCATGTTTGTATTACGAGATAACACAAAACAAAGTCAGTCAAATAAACATAATTTTCGTTAATTAAACTACCTATGAAAATGTTTCGTTGTCGGAGGTTTACAGACAGTATGCAAATATACCCATTTTTCTGTTAACGCAAATAACGTTTACCTTGTTAAAAACATTTACCTTGATTTTAACGTTTTAACATAAGTTCTGTATTTATACACATACTAATTTGAATCATGTTCTACAATCAGGGGTATCCAACTTCAAGCTACTGGAGGGATGCATTAATAGTATATGAGAATTTAGTCCGAGGGGGGTGCCAGTTTCAAGCGAGGGAAAATGAGCAAGGGGAAACGAAGGGAGCACCACTGAGGGGAGTGAGGGTAAAAGGGGAGAAAAGGCACAACTTTTAATCTCACAAAGGGGGAGGGGATGGGGATGATAATGAGAAAGGGGGATAAGATATGGAAGATGGTGATAAGGGAAAAATAAAATTAAAAAATAAAATTAAAAAATAAAATTTTAAAATAAAATTTTTATTGTCTTTTTTTATGCCACACAATATTTCAGGTTTGGAATAAAATATTATATTTCTCATCTATTGTACGCTGCTTTCAATATATTTTTTTTTTTTTTTTTTTTTTTTTAAATTACTAACTTTTTCAATTATAACAATTTGAAGGACTCCACTGTTAACTAGATTTTGTGTTATTCTTTTAAGTCTTTTATGAAATAGATCTCAGTTTGAGGTTATTTTATAGGCATTATGTAATAAAGTTTTGAATACTGAAGCTTTTTTAGCTATGTGATATATACGGTTTATATACATTATTACATATACAATCCTTTGTCTGTTGGTTTGAACTGAACCATTTTCAATGATTTTGAAGCTAACATCAAAGAAATGTATTCCGCTCCCTTTTGACTTTTAATATGTAAATATAAATTTGCTTATACTGTTTTTCTAATTCTCGAATAAAAAGTTCAATATCACTTATTTTAAAACCGTAAAAGTATCATCTACATAACGCGTATGAAAAATAGGATTTACATCTCTTACGTATTCATAATATTATTTTATATGTGCGACATATAGAAGGCAACAAAAAATTGTTTAGTTGGTTTCTGTTACTGAGGCATCGGTGAACAAACTTTCAATATCGTGATGTTAAAAGTTCATTATTTTTAATGTTTAAGTCTTCAGTTAATAGTAGAAATTCATCAGTGGACTTAACAATATATTTCTCCTTAAGATATGGTTTAATAATAATCTTAACATATTGTGCGTTGTCATGGGTCACAGTCTCAGTCATACTAATAATTATTTCCCTTCTCCTGCGGGAGCTCCGGTTTGCGCTCTCCTCCTGTGGCGACACGTCTCCTGGCCCGGACGATATGCCATATTCATTGCTCCGCCATCTCTGTGAAAAGTCTCTTGACTTTTTGATTGACCTCTTTAACAGGGTTTGGCGGAAGAGTGTCCTTCACTCAGGTTGGAGGTTGGCTACGGTCCTCCCTTTTCCCAAGCCAGGACAGGATCACCTCATCCTTTGAATTATCGTCCCATATATTTGACCTCACGCCTGTGTAAACTTTTGGAGAAGATGGTAACCGTTCGATTGGTCTGCTATCTGGAAAAGGGAGGTTTTATCTCCCCTTCCCAGCGTGGGAAGGGGAGTCGTCCATCTACGAAGACTTTGCCTGCAAGCAGCATTACGTTTGCGTCTTTTTCGACCTTGAAAAAACCTACGACACTGCTTGGAGGCAGGACATTTTGAAACATTTTGAAGCCTTGGGCTTCGCGGGAGTTTGCCCTTGTTTTTTCTGGCCTTTTTATCGGACCGCACGTTTCTTGTTCGGGTGTCCATCCTTTCCGGTCTCGTTCCCCAGGTGAAAGGCGTTCTGAGGGAAGTGTCCTCAGTGTCACTCTCTTTGCAATTGTTATGAACGATATTGTGTGACGCTTCCTCCTGGGGTCTCGAGCATGCTGTATGCGGACGACTTATCGATCTCCTTTTCCGCGACGAGGATGTCAGTGGTTGAACATCGCCTGCAGATCGCTCTGAATCGGGTGTCTCGGTGGGCGGATATGCGTGGCTTTCGTTTTTCGACTTCGAAGACGGTAGTCATGCACTTCTGCCGTATCCGAGAGGCTCACCTGGACCCAGACCTCTTCCTGTGTGGTCACAGATTCCATGCGTAGCCAGCGTAGGCGAGATACGATTCCTGAGACTGGTGTTTGATCAGTGGTTGACCTGGTTTCCTCACCTCCAGTCCCTTAAGGTTTCGTGCCTCCGAGTGTCGGACCTGCTACGAGTTCTGGCTCACACCTCTTGGGGTGCTGACGGTACAACGCTTTTCCGCTTGTATCGGACACTGGTTAGGTCAAAGCTTAACTATGGCTGCGAGGTCTATTCCTCGGCAACACCTGTTCGGATTCGGATTTTGGATACGGTTCATCATGCCGGTATTCACTTGGCTACAGGGGCGTTCAGATCTCCTTTTCCGAGTCTTTTGAGTGATGCTTTGGAGGCTCCTCTGGATTTGCGTCGTTAGTGATCGACCATTAGGTGCTGATACCGAGTCCAGTGGCCTCCGGATTCACTCGCCTGCACTCGTGCGTTAGGAGGGGGGGTACCTGTTCCCCCTTTACGAATGTTACCCTCGTCTTACCCAACCTTTCGGTTATCGGCATACTGTTTGGTGGACTGGCGTGAGCTTTCCCGTCGGCCGATTGCGCCTGTAGCGTTTTCCGTGGTTCCGCCGTAGGAATTACCGCAGGTGTCTCTCTGCCGGCATTTCACGGATGTCAAGTCTGATATCCTCGTTGATGGACTTCATCACCTCTTGGAGCATTCTTCCCAACACGGTGGGAACTGCCTTTTCCCGCCTTTGAACAAGTCACACCCGTCTCATCCACAGGTTTTTAATGGTGCGGTTCCTCGACCCCTATTGTGATGACTGCGTTGTCCCCTTGACTGTGCGACACTTGCTGGTCGAGTGTCCCAGTCTCAAGGACTTGCGGAGGCGTCATATCTCGGAGCACCGACGGAGGAGTGGCACCTATCGTCTCCTTTTGGTGCTCGAAGAGGGAGCGTGCTACCCCGATAGCGGAACTTTTAAGTTTGTGGAGAAAGCTGGTCTCCTACCTCTTTTGTAGTGCTTTTACCCTCATTCTTTACATATCATCCATTCGTCTTCATACGTTCATTGTATCGTTATCATTTGTTATTCATTCCTTCAGGCGTTACTCATTTCATAATTTTATGTTATTTAACTTTTAATCTTAATTAACTTGTGTTCGGCGTCAATGACCTCGATGTTGCGACGTCATAGGTATTATCTCAATCAATCTTTCCTTAGGCGATGTACCTCCTGAGCCAATCTATGATAGTTTTTGACATTTAAAACAGCTCCCAAATGTTTACATTAAACTTTATAAGTTCAAAATTAAACCTATCCTAAAACTAAAATTCTTTCTCATTTTACTGACAAATTAATCGCGGGCTATAAATCAGGTTCTGTGGTGGTCAAAACAACAGTTTGTTTTCTTCTCTCCCGAGTATCGGATTACATTTCGCTTTTTCCAGCTCTCAATTTTAAAGATTTAATTTTCACCTGAAATTAAAACCCTTTCAAAATCACTTCATTCATTCTTTCCATTATTTATGATTCCTCATCGTTACGACCATTTTTATTTATATTTCAATGCACAAATTTGTCGTTAAGATTGTGATCCACGGTTTTGACATACTTTTGAGCGAAACTGTTTTTTCCCCTAAACGAAAGCAGCTGTTAAAAATACCAAATAGGAAATCATAGAAGAGCTGAAACACATAATCTGGGTTGTCCGTAAGATCAACACAGTCCAGTTGTGAATTTTCTACAACCCCAATAAATTTACTTTTGCTAACCACAGAAATTGTTCTATATTGTATGGTTTGCAAATGGTCTGCACAATATTACTGTATATAACGTAATTTGGATAATGATCACTAATGACTAAGTTATACTGTAACTCCAGAATTTACAAAGGCGTTACAATTTACAAATATATTATCAATTGTAGATTCTATTATTCGATTATCAGAGTTGAAGACGCGAGTGGGCTTTGTAGTAGTATAAATAAGATAGAAAGAATTCATTAAGTTTAAAAATTTTCGAGGAACCTGCAGGGTTAGCCTAGTTTTGTAGTGATATTAAAGTCACCCACAACTATAGCATTCGGTTTATGAAAGCTACACAAAATATCTAAATTAGGGCTGTCCAACTACCATCTAGCGGGCCACACGCGGCCCGCGAGAGTTATAAGCAAATTATTTAATTTTATAATTTTTTGCCTTAACGGAAATTCTACTGTTCCTAAGGAATGAAGTTAAATCTGATACTACTGAGCTGGAGAATGAGCTGCATAATCTCGAATTTCTATGTGAACTTGCCTTTCTAACAGACCTTTAAATGAATTTTTGAAAATCCAAGCAAAACACCAAAGTATATCCAATTTACATGGCAACGCCAATAGATTTCGAAATAAACTGAGGTTATTTAAAGTACGTCTTCAAAATAATTATCTCACAGATTTTCCACACATTTTTATGATGTGACCCTGGAGTAGATGCCTAAAGTAGAATGCGGCACTCCAGTAGTTTGAAGTTGGACAGTCCTGATCTAAATGACTGAGGAACGTATTAAAATTAGAAATTAGTAGTCTAAGTATTACATGAACAGAACAAGAGTTATGTTTGTCTTTTATGTAAACAATTAGGTTTTCCATTTTACTATTACATAAAGAAAATTCTTTGCTAGATTTGTAAGTCATATATATGTACACAGATCGAAATTCCCTCACCCCTGGCAAACCATATCATCCCTTATAACATGTTAGGCATAGTAATTTTCTATATTGTATAGGATTTTAATATTATTATTTAACGAAATTTGAGTGAGAAATATAACACTAAATTTAAACGCAGAGGTTTCCAAACGGGACTAATGCCCCCATGTATACATAGAGAAGGTACAGTAAAAATTTCATACTTTTATTTCAGTTAATAAAAAGTACAAACCTTTAAAAGTGTCATTTAAAAAAATTCTCTCTCTCTCTCTCTCTCTCTCTATATATATATATATATATATATATATATATATATATATATATATATATATACTGCACAGTATACACAGAGAGATGAAATTACGTCAGTTTTGATGAAATTAGTTTCATTTCATTTAACGATGATTAATTCTTAATAATGGCTGAAATTTTCAACAAATTTTTAACGTGATGTAACATTCCGCCCCATCTATTTTACGATGACATAATTTTTGCATCTAAAAATATGAATTTTTTTACATGGATATTTTTCATCAGTTACTGTAAATTTCTGTCCATTTTCCCTGATTAGGCGCAAAGCAAAGGAAATTTGCGCATGCGTAGTGGAAACATGCCTATAAAAAAATAATAATAAATGCTCGAAATGGGTATTATTTTAAGGCTCTAAGCTATTTTTTCTAAACACCATAAACTTTATCTATCTATAATAATAATAAAAGGACGTGTGTGTGTGTGTCTGTCTGTTTGTGTCTGTCTGTCTGTTCGAGCCATAACTCCAAAATGGAAGCAGTTACAAACATGAAACTTCACACACATATTGATTAGGTCCCCAGGTTGTGCACCTGTGTATTAATAAATTAAATAATTAAAATTACTGGGCTCGAAGGCCCCAGCACCGCGATTAAACTAAAGAAAAGAACGCAGCCGTGAAAATTTTGAGCTTCACATTGTGTCAAGATTTCTGAATCTTAAGATTTTCATGACTATTTGCACTTCACAGAAATGCTCATACAATTCCATGGACTTGCTATGCACCGACCTTTGCAAGTGCGTCACACTATGTGAAAATGATGTGATGACACCCATATTGAGGAGCATAAAGAAAGTGACAGTGATGAAGATGATCATGAAATGTAGATGTTTGCTTTTGACGATATTGACACGCGTAATTTCGAAGGTCAACAGTGATTGGACTTATTTCTTTTACACAGTCATATGTCTTCAGTTTATACTGTGCAGTTAAGTTTGTCTGAGAGACGTCATTTTCGTGAATTAAATTTGTAATATTCATGTATCTACAGTAAGATGATACTAAGAGGTATCAGAAGAAATGTAAACATTGGTTTTTAGAATCACCAGACTCTAAAGTTTCTAAAAATATATGAGTTTGCAAATCTTTAGTAAATTTGAATGAATTCTTATATGTGTACATAGCGACCATGATTATAAAGGGAAATTTTTATATTATTATTATGGTGTAGTCTGTTGTTGTTGTTGTTGTTTAGCTGATCAGCCCACCCTGATCGAGCAAGCCAGCGCGGCGGCACGCAGATAACCGATCGCCCTCTCCGGAGTGGACCAGAGGTTCAGCGCACTAGTGATGTTGTGTTGTGTTCGTTGTTGTGCTAGAGCGGTACAGTATGTCATAATGTGTTCAATTGTTTGTGGTGTGTCCTGGTACAGGTGGCAGGTGTCGTCTGTGGCGTTGTCTAGTCTGTGTTTATATGTCCGTAAGTTGGGGTGATGTCCACATCGGAATCGTGCTAAGTTAACTCGATCCGATCTGCTCAGGCTGATCTCTGACCTGTTAATTGGTAGCGGCTTCGCACCTAGGACCGCATTCGGACCGAGTCGTGTCAGTACTTTGTGGGTTAGGTGTGTGTGTATGTGTTTTCTGTACTGTGTGATATCTGTGGGGCGTGGTATGGAATGGAGTATTTGGTTATAATGCCTCTCTGGTGTTACCTTAATGGTGCGAGGTGTCGGTGCATGATTGTACATGTAGTGGCAAGGGTGTTGTGGGTTAGTTGTCGCTGCTGCCATGAATTGTGTTCCCCTCATGTCTAAATGTTCCCTAACTTTCAGTATTTTTGTTTCTGTGTGCAGGTGTTCTATTGGTGTTGTTTGAGTGCATCCTGTAATGATACGAAGTGCGTTGTTTTTTATTGTCTGTAAGGTGTTTATGTGTGTGTTTGAGATAATGGGTGCCCAGTATGGGCTAGCATAGTCCATAACTGAGCGAATATATTGTTTGTATATGAGTGATGTTGTTTCCTGCTGGTGTTTGTGCCTGTTAGCACCCTAAGCGTGTTAAGTCTTGGCGTACATTTGTTTTTAATGTCCCGAATGTGGTTTGCGAAAGATAATGATGTGTTGTATGTGACCCGGAGTATTTTGGTCCTGTGAGTGTGTGGAATGTTGGTGTTGTTTAGTGTAAGCTGTGGAGTTACCTGGTGTTCTTTTGTGTTACTTGTAAGCAAGGTGATGGTTGATTTTGTGGGCGCTACTTTGAGTCTATTGTGTGTGAGCCAGTCTTGTATACTGTTTATGTATGTTTGTAGGTTATTTGTAGCGGTGTCGGTGTTGTTGTGGGTGGATGTTAGTGATGTCATCTGCATATGATGATAAGGTAAACTTGTTATCTATGGGTGTTGGAATGTCATGCATGTATAAGTTGAACAGTGTTGGTGAGAGAACAGAGCCTTGAGGGACCCCGTTCGGAAAAAGCTTGTTTTTGGATGACTTGCCATTAAATGTGACATGTGAGTATCTTCTGAAATATAGTTGCTCAGCCACCTTTTGGTGTTATTGTGCATGTTTGTGTTGAGTATTTTGTTTATGAGAGGGAAGCGTGGGATAGCATCAAATGCTTTACCAATGTCTATTGTTGCTAATAGTGTACGTTGAGCTGGTCGTCTGGAGTTGATGCCATCCATGATGTGCTGCGTGAGGTTAGTGAGTAATGTCGTGGTTGAGTGGTGAGGTCTGAATCCATGTTGAGTAGGAGATAGTGGTATGTGTGGGTTGGTGATTTGTAAGATTATTGTTTCTGTTACTTCGGAAGGTGTGCATAGTAAAGTAATGGGGCTAGAGGAAGCTGGTTCTGTTGGATTTTTGTTTGGTTTGAGTAGTGTAATAATTTTACCTTGTTTCCATATGTCAGGAATAATACAGTGTTGGTATGAATATGTGCTGATATTTGTGAGAGCTAGTATTCCCTGTGGGCCCAAGTGTTTAAGGTGTATGTTAGATATGTTGTCTGGTCCAGTAGCCTTCGAATTCCTAATGTTTTTGATGATCTTGGTGGTCTGGTCTGTATTGAAGGGTGTAATGGTCGTGTCGAGTCTGTAGGTTTTCTTGTGTCTGGCTGTTTGTCTGTCTGCGTGTTTCTGTTTGTTGTCTCTGTTTAAGTGACTTATCTTTGCGTAGTGATTAACTAGAATGTTAGCTTGTTGTGTGTATGTTGGGATATTATTTTGGCTGCGACAGATAGCCGCGTGTGAGGTGTGAATGCCGCTGTTAGAGTGGGTAATGCCGTTTATAGTCTTGTATAGCCTGGATGTATCTGTGGAGTGGTTTAGTGTTTTATGAATTCCCTAAATGTTTCTGTTTGTTTTTCTTTGAGTTTGTTCTTTATTTCTGTGTTGAGCTGTTGTATCTGCTGTTTTATGGCTTCTGTTTGTGGTGTTTGTGTGTTATGTTTGAGGCTGTTACGTTGCCTTATGAGGTGGGCTATTTCTCTAGTGTAATTTGGGTTGTATTTCCTAATGTTGCCCTCGGGTATGTATGTGTTTGCATTATTGATGATCTGATTAAATGTCTTGAGTGTTGTATTGATGTTTATGATGGGTGTGCTGTTTAATGTGGTGAATTGTTCCTCAGTCTGTATTTTGAACTGTTCCCAATCAGCTTTCTTGTAATTTCTGTAAGTGTGCCTAAGGCTGTTGGAGCAGAGTGTAGAACGTGTTGTAATGATGATGGGCAGGTGGTCTGATGACAGTGGTTTTTCTGTTCTCCAGTGTGTATGTGTTGCTAGTGAGGGGGAACAGAATGTTATGTCTAGGGAGGAGTTTGAGTATCCTGCTTGATGTGGTATGTGTGTATGTTCTTCTGTATTGTTAAGAATGAAGAGGCTGTTTAGTTGTGTGGCTATGTTGGCGCCTCTGGTGTTGCTTTGGTTGTAGTGTGTAAAAATGTAATGATGGGGTTGTTTAACTCCTTCGCAATAACTAAGGTCATATGACGGGAGAAACCTACAGTTTTACATAGGATCCGAACCAAGGGGTCCCTACATACTCTGGACGCAGAGGACGGTCTCCCCTCCAACTACTATCCAACTCAATGTCGCTTAACTTCGCTGATCAACGGGAAGTGGTATTAAACATTGGCTACGGCGTAGCCCGGTGTGGTGTGTTCAGTAATTATTTTGTTAAAGAACTTTTGGTCATTTTTAATATTACCTGGATTTTGAATTTGGATATAGATATTATTACTTTTGTTCTCATTGGTAGTTTTATTGTATAATTTGCTTATTGTAATTTTAATGTTTATCAATCATATATTGTGGAAATTTATTGTTGATTAAGTTCAGCATATTCTGTTTAGTTCAGCTCAAGCAGTTCCCAAGTGGAGCAGGTCCTAAGTTATATGCTGGACAGATTAGAGTTTTAATTATTGATAATTTATAATTCAAAGGTAAGTATGAATCATATTTAATGTAAGAATCCTTCCCTGTAGATATGGTGTACACTCTTGGTAAAATAACTAGAAAAAAAAGAAGATATTACAAAACAGTTTAGAATATATACCACTATAGTAGTATAGCCGCAAAAGGGGAGAGTGCAAGAATGTTGCAAGTTATTATGTAATGTTGCAAATGGGGGTGGGGGTGGTTGCAAATGGGGGTGGGTGTTGCAAAAAAAAGGAAAAAAAGAAAAAAATACCCCCAAAGGGGGGATGCTGCAGGTGCAACAAGGAAAACTTGGAGGCGGCGTTATCCCCCAAGAGAAAGAAGGAGGAGAGAAAGGAGGAGGAGAGGTGTTCACCTGGCAGGAGCCAAGTGCATATTAAGACTTCAGCCGAGTAGGCGTTGTTTTATAGGCTCCTAATCAGCCAGTTGGCTTAGAAGGCGTAAATGGCTTGAGTTGCCAGATAGCGCCATGTATTCATTTAATTTAATCGAAGACTGAGTTGCCAGATACCACTTTTTAGCGATACCATTGTATACATTATTATAGGCTCCTAATCAGCCAGTTGGCTTAGAAGGTGTAAATGGCTTGAGTTGCCAGATAGCGCCATGTATTCATTTAATTCTAATCGAAGACTGAGTTGCCAGATACCACTTTTAGCGATACCATTGTATACATTATTATAGGCTCCTAATCAGCCAGTTGGCTTAGAAGGCGTAAATGGCTTGAGTTGCCAGATAGCGCCATGTATTCATTTAATTCTAATCGAAGACTGAGTTGCCAGATACCACTTTTAGCGATACCATTGTATACATTATTATAGACTCCTAATCAGCCAGTTGGCTTAGAAGGCGTAAATGGCTTGAGTTGCCAGATAGCGCCATGTATTCATTTAATTCTAATCGAAGACTGAGTTGCCAGATACCACTTTTTAGCGATACCATTGTATACACTATTATAGACTCCTAATCAGCCAGTTGGCTTAGAAGGCGTAAATGGCTTGAGTTGCCAGATACCACTTTTTAGCGATACCATTGTATACATTACTATATTTCTTAAAAGTTGGTTTAGAATACCGGTAGTAGGTTTAGAAGCCGTAACATGATATAATTAAGTAAAACAACATTGCATCATTCTGTTTATTATAAATATATAGAAAATAAATATACATTTCAATAATAATTGAGGAATATGCATATAATCATAACAGTACAGGAAATATATACACACAATTATGGTGATATATATAAAATAAATATACATTTCAAATAGAAATAAATATACATTTCAATAATAATAGAAATATGCATATAATCATAACAGTACAGGGGAAATATCACGCAAAATATATAAATACATTTCAATAATAATAGAAATATGTATATCATAACAGTACAAGAGAAATATCACGCAAAATATATAAATACATTTCAATAATAATAGAAATATGCATATAATCATAACAGTACAGGAGAAATATCAAGCAAATATATAAATACATTTCACTTTTTTTCAAAATACTAAACTCGGTCTTAATCGAGTTTACAATTACATCATTATTGCTCTGCATTACGCAGTATATGCGGCTTAATAATATTTCACCGCTTAAAGTATAGGGAAACCTGTATTCGATATGAAGGGCTTTCATATCATTCAGTACTATTTTTGTTCCCACTTTACAACCGGTTGGTAAATCATCTTTAAATACGTCTAGAATACAATCAAAAGCACGCACAAAGAGTTCATCGTTAGCTACATTATTAAACACAAGTTTATAGCACGCTTTTCCAATCGAGGGTTTATTTCTACCGACTCGAGCTTTTCAATCGTGAACTCACTCAACATAGCGGCAATTGAAATAATCTTCTAAATCGTTACGACAAACTGCGCGTTATATAAAGAAATAGTTCTTCAGGGTGAACGGTGTAGGTGAGCTCAGCCTTGTACCGATCAATTGCTTTGTACCAAAGTTCATGGTATTTCAAAGAGTCTAAACTTTTTAAATAAACATCCAGCACTAGACCATTCTCACCAGCCCTACACTCGGTAAACCCATCGAGCAGAGCGGTGTAGGCGTATCCAAGTACTGTATCAAAATAAAGCATGTCCGTAACACGCGCGTCTAATATAGGTTTCAGCTTGCGGAATCCGACGATTTCAAACATTCTGTCGAGGATGAAACGGTTTCGCGTAGGAACAAGAGCGTTATTATCAGAAGCATTCTTCCACATCAGCCGTATATCAATGCACGGCCGATCGTTATTTATACACAACGTACAAACAACGGCGTATGAGGGTGCGTCACTAATCTGCTCTCTTCTTGTACCTACGTTAGCAGGTATTTTATAACGATCTTCACTCCACTTCTCAACTATCACGAAGATTCTATTCATCTCCTCGACACTTAAATAAACCCGTTTGTTTGTTTGTCTACATTCCGTTTCCAGTACATAGCTAATGGTACCGGAATTACGCCTGAACACGCGCAACGATTTCGTCACGGACACATCGTACGAGGCGTTGAGAATGCTGCTCAAAGGAAGTTCCATCGTATTCGAGGAGCGCACGTCCACTCGGTTCAAGCTCTGAGATAACTATGAGCCGTGTGAGGCACGCAGGTAGGCAGGAACGGTTCGACGGGCGGCTGACTCGATGATACATAAATGGGCTTGTTCGTATGATCCGCGAGTCGTACCGAATTGTTGTACATATTTGTTTTTCCAGTACAAGAATTAATTTCATCACTACCAGCCTACGCACCAGACATTTTACCTCAGGATAAGAACTAGGAACATTTTATGTTTTACTAAACATCTTCACACTCCGGCGCACTATTTGAGAGGAACATATGCTCATATTTTTCCTTTCTGCCCATCAAACGATACTCGTCTCTAAAGTCTGTTAAAAACTCACGCAGGGCACTAGCCACAACCTCACTACGAACCTCATCATGATATACGTTAATACAGTGATAAAAATACTTAAGATTGTCCATGATCACGAGATTCACATTTTCAGTCGTAGGGTATGAGTAATCGAAATGGTGTAGCATGACGTAATACCGCTTGTCACACCACCCATCCGCAAGGCTCATTATCCATACCTGCTGCTTCTCTTCTGCACGCGTTGTTTCTTTTACTTCACGGTGTATGTGAGACTTTATAAAGTTTAGCTCTGCAGTATACTTCAGCACATCGTCTGTGCAACGAAAGCCTTCAACGATCTCACCAGAACATCCGTAGAGTATTTGTACATCTTGGAACTTCGCACAATCCAATGTGTTTTTAAAAGTATAGGAGGGAGGAATAGGAAGTTTTTCGGTATCCACCACATCCTGACACTTTGCTGAATACCATTTCATAAACGTTGTACAAGCAATATTAAAGGTAGCCATTTGAATACACGTCTGATCTGAATACACGTCTGATCTCTCGGGCTTACTGCAGTCGACTGACTACGCAGGGACTCCCAGATAGTAGCATGACTCACGGTCTTACAGTGGGCGGAGCTTAGAACTTTCACCTGCACACACACACACACACACACACACACACACACAAAGGAGAAAGTGAAACGCTAATTAAAACATGATTTATTTAATAAACGAGATATTCAAGTTATATATATTTACAAATACGATTTAATAAACGAGATATTCAAGTTATATATATATTTACAAATACGTGTAATAAATCAATAGATACTTTACAAATACGATTTAATAAACGAGATATTCAAGTTATATATATATTTACAAATACGTGTAATAAATCAATAGATACGATTATATACAAGACAAATACGTGTGAGTTAACAATAGAAGCATCAAACGTTATGGTATCCAAAGGGTACGGTATCATAGGTACCAGGTAACTGGTAACGTTTCCTATAGGTTTACGGCACACCTTCGTACCCCTAAGTTCCTTCACGCCCCCCAGCTTCTGCGCCCGAAATTGTGGGTGCCTACAATTAGTTGGGAAGGTTGTTCGCCCTCATCATCGTCCAAACATACTAGATCCTTCAACGATTCAAAGTTAACAACCCGCCGATTCGCATGGTTGAGCGTAATACCCTTTGCCTTCACGATATATTCATTTCCTCCCCCACCCTGACCCGTACCCCATAAGTCTTAGGTCCTGTTGAGACAAAAGAGTCGGCGTAAGCGTTGTCCCCATACTCGTCCTTGATCTCATCAGTGAGCTCGCCGAGGAACTCCCCAATAGCGGGCATGTATTCACCCTCCCTCTCTGTGAATATCACGCTATCTGTATCGGCATACAATACTCTCCGCCCAAGAGAATGCAATAGACCCCAAAGTTTTTATACGGGCGTAGGCTCTTGTGAAGCTGGCCACAGGTATGTTTGTAACCCTTGAGGTATCTTTGGCAAATTCAGTGTTGTTGTACTTTATTATGTAAGTATTACCTACATTCACGATCTCCATGACCTCTTTATCGGAGCATTGGCATAATCCCAGACATCGCTATAACTTTGTGCCAAATGAATGCTCCCTCTGCCGGTATTCTGCGCAAATTTTCCCCATAGACTGTTTAGACACAACTTTGCACTAAAGCGCTTGCCAGGATTCTTACAATTTGGACACGATCAAGTTGTATACCTTCGCGGTCGCGGTAACGTTGAATATAGGCAGACTTTTCATCTTCGGTATCAACTCCTCGCGGATACCCTGATGCCTCAACCTTATCCTTCAAAAAGGCGTTTATATATGGTGTGAAAAGGTTGGGTAGCTTCTGAAACCTCCACACCTCATGTATCTTCAGTATCTATAACCATGGCGTACGGCTAGGGCCAGCTCAGGACTTGTATATACGCCTCTGATCTTACGCTGGTGGGGTATATGGTTACATTCGCCGTTATCCTCTTCCGCGCACTTCACGCACAGGGGAAACATGAGCTTGTCGTCGATAACGACAGGTAAGATCGGCATCCATAAATTGCGTGGGGGGAGTACGTCTACGAAAGAGAGCCCAAAGTAACGATCATTCAATTTTTTTGAAAATTCATTGATGGAGGGTAGGCTAGGTCCCACCAGTTTCTCAGGAGCGCCCACGGGGTACGGATTGCTCTTCATCACGTATGGGTATAAAGAACAGAAATCGTAGTAATGGAGCTTCACTCCCTCCGTAGTGGAAAGTATAGTCTGAAAGGATTTGTACGTCCTCCAAACAAGCTATCACCACATTTGAGAGGATCCAGCACCATTGAACGCTTGATCGTGTTTATTTCCTCACGGTACACCTCGTCTGTCTCCATCCGTGCATCATATTCATGCTCCCACAAGACTTTGTGAGTGAACTGTGATCCTATAAGTTGATCGCGGGTGCGGGTCGATGCAAGACAGTCGGCAGAGACCTACCGTGGATATCTCCGGTGATTCCGCACTCAGGACGGGGCATCCATGCCACCAGCAACCGTTAAAGGACTACACAGTCTTCACACCAGTGACACGGTTTTCACTTAACCCATCAACCCAAACAACACGTCCATTAATCTTAATGGGTACTTCACCCGTGTTGCGGGCGTGCTTTATGTATACACCGTCTGTTGCTGTAGGTGTATGAGCCAGTAAATAGCCTTGTGCCCGTAACTGCGGGGATGTTTCGGTGAATAATGGCTAAGGTGTCTTTAGGCATGAAGTTATTCTTGAAAACCGTAAAACATATGATGCGATGGTGGTTGCGACTTGCAGTGGATCGCATTTGAAACGGGCTATGTATCCTTCTAAAGGCCTGGAAACATACTCTAAGCACGCGCAAATCATTCACGCAATAACGCTCACATTCATCAGCTATATTATAAGGGTTACTTTCATTAAAACTGTCGTAGTATCGATCAAAGTCTTCACGTTCCATACAGTCAAAATAATGTTTGGGGGTGGTGGGCCTACGTAGTTTAAAGTCTCGCTGGTGAGGAAAGTGTAAGGGAAGTATCCTTTGGAAACTTCAGCTGCTACTCCCATCACCTTGGGTAGCTTTGCTAATTTACAAGGTGTGAATAATAAAGTATCTTTAAATTGTACATTGCCTCTTATCTGCATCTGTATTAATTTGTTGCCTCTTTTCAATGGATCACCTGTAAATATCTCAGAGGATTCGTGTTCAAGCAACTCCTTATAAAGGAACTGCGTGTCAAACTTTGCCCCGTTATGGGCGAGAATATACAGTCATTTTTTTTAACTTGTCGGCTAACTTGACAATAGAGGACACAAATAGTTTCACAGGACTATCGCGGACATTCGTTTTAAAAAAGTTTGTCCGTTTACCACATTTGGGGCAATCGTCACATTCGATACCCATACACTCATCACAGATGGGTCTGGCTCACAAGTAAATGTGGAATTACCTCTTTGGTTTCAGCGTTCGTATATGTTTCTATATCGTAGTATACAGTTATACAAGGGTTATTTTTAGGCTTAGCATCTTTCATATAACATACATGCTTTACTCCATCCGCCTTATATTCCTCCTGGCATGTAGGACAGTGAATTACGTCACACTTGTGCTTAATTTTCCCCAATTATCCATTGTGTGAAACATACCACATTCACAGATTCGCATTTCCTGCACGTGCCAATTGATTTATGGAAATCAAAACAGCTATTATTGAAAATGTGCGTCTACACACATCACAGTCCTCTCTTCTCAGCTTCAACTACACGGCTTTCACATTTGGTGCTTTTACACTGCTCACATACCATGTGACATTCTCTACAATGTCTCACTATATCATCCGCAAACTCGAGGCACCCCTTACACAAATCATGATGTCTCCCATATTTTTCGACTTTGTCATAACTCGCGTAAAGCCACCTTATATTACGGATGGGGAGATACGTTGTCCCTGACAATCCTAAAATAAGTAGGGGTCTTGTACGATCTCTCACACAGCTTTTAAAAACATACACAGTCCTACGAGATCATCCAACCCAAATACAACTATGCGGACATTCATTTCCTGTTCTACCCTTCTCAGCTCTTCAGGACCCATATTAGGGTCAAATTCAAGTTCACAGTCTACAGCTAGTTTGCGGGCACGCTCCACGACCGTAGGCAGCCAAATTTTTTGAGTCCGTGTATTTTGTACAGTAAATATACGTGCTAAGAGTACTGCTATAAAGCCGCAACCACGATCGACGTTTATATGCTTTCGGTAAATAGTCGGAGAATTGAAGTTAAGAGTATACGGAATGGCACTATGGCCCGCAACACGGAATACACGGTCAATATTTACCGTGAAGTTGTCCATATTGAAGGCTATACTACTTTGGGCGGCTTGCATTATACGTCCTAACATATATTCTACATCTTCAGCCGCCAAACGTCTAAATGGCACTATCACCCAATAATCGTCTACATCACCGTCATCTGACCCGAATCCAAAGGACAGACTCGTCCTGACTTCACGCTCGTTCGCGATTCTGAAGAGCAACTCTATAATACGCTGTACAACCCGGCGTAGTCCGCGCTCAATTCCATTGCTATACATGACTCTAGGGTCGACCCTGACTCTATACCGATTTCTAGTCAAGGCTGGGGGGGGCTGCGGATCGCACCATCGTCGATCTATATCATCCTCAGCAGAACGGGGGGGCGGATGAATTAGGGGTATATTAGCGGAAGGTGCTGATGGGGGGCCTGTTGCGTAGGAGGTTGATGGTTGGGGATCTATTATTGTAGACTTAACAGAACGGGGGGCGGCGGATGAATAAGGGGATAATTAGCGGGAGGTGCTGCTGGGGGGTTGTTTGCGTAAGAGGTTGAGGGTTGGGGATCTATTACCGCTGCAACAGGCGCGTATTTCGGGCGCTTTATACCTGACGTGGGGTTCTCATACCTCCGCTTGGACGTGCTACCGGTATCGCTGGTGAGGGTTCGTTGGGCAGGGAAGAGATCACAACTACACTGTCGTCGAGGTCATCCGTAATGTCAATGATGGGGTGCTCTACCTCATCGTCATTCACGGTTCTGTGGGAGAAGAAAGCAAAATATTAAGAACAGCACTCAAAATTTGTAATATTTTGTAAATGACCCACTTAGGAGTGTGACGTGTTAGAAATGGACTCTGTAGAAAAATTCAGATTCACGAGCCCATCCACATGTATTATATCTGGACCTACAGGATGTGGTAAACTGTGTTTTATGCTTGAAATCATTAAAGAAAAGGGAGAGTGTTCTCGAAATTGTGCTTAAAGTTATATGGTGCTATTCGACGTATCAATCAGTGTTCAACGAGTACCAAGATGATATTTTGTTCCACAAAGGCGTATATGACGTTAATTCGAAAAGGAAATGACATACAATCATTGTAATTGACGATCTCATGTTGGAGATGGATAAAACGTTTGCCGAGACATTTACAGTATTCTCCCACCATCTTAACATAAGCGTGTTCTTCATCAACCAGAATCTATTTTTCAAAAGTAGATACATGCGCGTCATTCGTTAAATACGCAATATCTAGTCTTATTCGCAAACGTAGAGATGTATCACAATTGGGGTATTAGCCAATCAATGTTCCCGAATCAGCGTAAGGAGTTTTTTGGAAGCTTATAAAGAAGCTACAAGCACGCGTTACGGATATTTGCTTTGCGACCTTCATCCGCGAAACACGTTTAGAGTGCTTCTGCGAACGAATATATTTCCAAACGAGCCTGAAACGGTGTATATTCCAGAATGACAAAGAGACTAAAGAAATACCGTGAATTAAAAAAATCTATCATCGACTGCCCCGGGCAATGCAGCAGATGTTTATTAAAATATCGATGCCGACTTTTTAAAATGCATCTGTGAAATCTGTCTTAACGTTATAAATTGCAATGTATCAATGAAAACCCATCAGAAGGCTCGCCTACGCCGCTACAAGAACATAATACGTGCACTCGCTCGTAAAAGTCAAACTGTAGCGAAGAAAAAACGAATTATTGTACAAACAGGAGGGTCATTCTCCCCATCTTATTTTCAGTTTTGGGTCCTTTACTGACTAGATTAATATAATGAAGAAGTGGTAGTGATTCCCCACGAGGTGTACGCTTCACTACAAAGGATCCAGACAAGATCTAGATCCCGTAAAAGCAGACTTAAAAGAATGGAAAGCGAATTGCTAGCTCTATTAAACAGTGAAAAACACCTGATGAGAAAAGAATCTTATACCAAGAAGCTCTGCAGAAATTTCTTCACGAGTACGAAAATTATAAGAGCCCTACAGAGATTCTTGTGGTTATTAGGCACAGCACGGGGACGATGGACATGGCGACATAGGATCTGAGCCCGACGATACAGCTGACCAACCAAAGAGATTAGCCACACAACATATCGAACATGTATTAAAAGCACCCTCCCATCTACTTGATGAGTAAAGGCTTATAGTCTTATAATCTATTGAATGAGGATCCAGCCATACAATGGACCGATACAGGCGAGCTCATTGTGGAAGGATCAAAGGTACAGGGATCGAATATCGTAGACATTGTCTTACGGCGGCGTAGATAGACTGTACAGAAGTGTTTACGGAGTAGGAAAAAAAAATGAAAGATTTTTGAGGGAGCAGGACGCTTATACGCTTCATAAGCCTGTGAGAAAAAGGTTTAAAACAGCCAAGACAACGGCTTCCTCGATTGATTCTATTTGGCAAGCAGATTTAAAAGACATGCAAAGATATTCTGTGTATAACGATGGTTACCGCTACATTCTATTCATAATAGACGTATTCTCTAGATATCTGTGGCTAGTTCCTCTGAAAAATAAATCACCTGAAACAGTTGCTAAAGCCACCAAAACGCTAATGTTAAAAGAAAACAGGGTTCCTGGCTATTTTTGTACGGATATGGGGAAGGAATTTATAGGCCGTGCTTTTCAGAACATGTTGACAGCTATTACACAACCAATTCTATACATAAGGCTTCTTTAGCTGAAAGAGTTCAGCGCACCATAAAGGAACGCATGCACCGTTATTTTACACATAAAAACACATACAGATTTCTAGACATTCTGGAATCATTGGCATCATCCTACAACCGCTCACACCATCGCACGATTGGGACAACACCTAACGAAGTTTTAGAAAGAGGTACTCTCCCGAGAAGAGATGGATCACCACCACCACCACACTCTGCGCGCTTCAAAATCAATGATTATGAAAGGCTGTCGCGTTCGGGGAATAAATTCGCAAAGGGTTTTGAGCAAGGATGGACACGCGAGATTTTTAAAGTTAGGGCTGTGAGACCTAAAGGTGAGATAATGATGTATTACATTGAAGATTTGAATGGGGAAGAAATCTCAGGAAGTTTTTACCGCGAGGAGTTGCAGAAAGTTGCGTTTAATTTAGAAAAAAATGTGTTTAAAATTGAGAAAATTTTAGGAAGCAAAGGTTCAGGAAAGAGAAAAATGTACCTGGTGAAATGGCTAGGGTACCCAGAAAGCTTCAACACCTATATAAAAAAGCTGATGCAATAATGAAGCTTAAATAGTATGCAACATGGCTCCTAACCATTTCTACGTCACACTCCCGTCCTCCTCGTCCCTGTCTGTACACCCTAACAACACACTAGCCAACTTTGTAACAGAGCTCCACAAGCACATTGAATTGGGTCGTGATTCGTATGAGGTGGGGATATGCGAAATTCAGCTGGACACCATCTTTTTCAATATTGAACATAAAGAAACCGTTTTTACAATTCTTAGAGACATTGACGAGTGTGAAAAAGCTGGGGTAGCTATGGATGAAACTATGCGTATCGCTCGGACTAAGATTGCACGGTATTACAGTACAGAAGTAAGACTAGGACCGGGTCAATATGGTTCGGCCGAGGATGTTGTGAGAGGCTTAAACGTAAGTTTAAGAAACTCAAACCTTACGAATGATTTAGTATACGAAATCGTAAACAACCCTGCACATACACTAATCCTAAAATCAAAGACTAACAGACGTATTAAAGACCATAGAAAGTTCCAAATTCTAGCCAATGGCCGATATAGCGCAGCCTTCCAAAGAGACACATTTCACGAGACACAGCATGACTTGTCCAGATTAATGTATCAATTGAGGATGGAGAAATTGGCTGAAAGGTCCCCAGACATGTGCTATATTTACAGTAATATAGTGGAGCACCAGTTTGTTGGGGATACCCAGGCACGCCTGCTGCGCATTGCTCACATCCACTACCATAGAGGAAGGAGTTTGAGTATTACATATGACAGACCCCATTATGTGAATGTCGCAACTAATTTAATAACCAATATCTCAATATATATAAGAACGATTGAGGGTGAAAACTTCCCATTCGGTAACGGGAGCTTAACAGTGAAGCTACACTTTCGACGCACTGAGTTATAATGGATAGAAAGCCTTTCACCGTCTATCGAGGGGTGCGATACCAGCGCGGTAGTGGACTTGGGTCCATTTTTTCATCCATACTACGTACGGCTGTTCCTTTGCTGAAGAGGGGTGCCAGATACCTTGGAAGAAAAGCGCTACAATCAGGTATTAACACTGCAGAAGACATATTGGCCGGGGCTAAACCTAAAGAGGCTCTAAAAAAACATTTAAAGCGTACACGGGACGAAATCATCAAAGATGCAAAGAGAAAAATGCGTGGTGGTGGGAAGAAGCGGGCTGCCCGGAAGAAGAAGGGGTCACGTGGTATTAAACGTAAAAGGCTATCAAAAAAGAAGTGCTGTAAGCGAATGAAACCTATGGTTGACCACTTTTTTTACTGATATAAGCTAAGGACATTGATCTCATGAATCATAGTTTGTTTACCACTTGTCGAGAGAGGAGTCACTATTTCGCCATGGCACGCTTCATCCACCCATGTAGTTCACAATGCTGTAAATCGGAGCTGTCCCTTTTTGAGCTACCTCCAACCCAAGTTTCTATTGAGCACAGTGACTTTATTACAATTAACCCTTTAAACACAATTAGTTCCCCGAGGTCACCTATAGAATTCGTGATACCCAGCTCAGGTCCTTACTTTTTTTATCCTAGCTGTGTGCACATGTACGCTAAGCTACGTATAGCCCATTCTGATGGAACGGTCTGCGATGACAAATATGCCGTATACCCTGAAACAAACTTTCTGCACGCCATATTCAACCAGTGTGACGTATATTTAAATCAGACCAACATATCGGCAGGCACGGGGTACTATCATCTACGAGCCTATCTGGAAAATGTCCTCAACTTTTCCAAAGAAGCGAAGGCTACCTTTTTAAGTGCCGAGGGATATTATCAAACTAAAGATGAAAATAGTATAAAGGACAAATTTAAAAATTCTAGAAAGAAAATATACGAGTGTTTTGGACGGTTGCACACAGATTTCACTTTCCAGGAGAAGTTGCTTGTGAACGGGGTGGATATGAAAATAAAGCTCACCCGCACGAGTCCTGAGATCTGCTTAAATCTGGCTGCTGATCAAGAGGAGGGTGCAAAGCCCGTTGTGGTTCACATTATGGACACATACCTCCGCGTACGGCGAGTGAAATTAAGTTCACCAAAACAACTAGAAATTGAGAAAAATTTACTAAACGCTACAGTGAAATATCCTATTAACAGAGTGCAAATCAAACTATATACGGTTCCTGCAGGGTTGGCATCGAAGCAGATAGAAAACATTGCCCTGGGAAATCTTCCTAAAAGGATATTAATCGGTATGCAGGACCATGCTTCGGTGAATGGAAAATATAAAAAGAGTGCCTTTAAATTCGAGAATTTCGGACTTAAAAATATAACTCTATACGTTAATGGCACTGCTTTGGGTGGAACAATGGGTACGGACTATTCATCAGACGCTGTGTTACCTCTTTGTGCCAGAGCCTATAGTAATCTGACCCATATTGCAGGTGATTGTGATGAGCTTGGTAATGGGGTAACGCAGGAAGAATTCATTGATCAATTTAACCTTTATCCGTTTGACATTACACCTGACTTATCTGCTAGCGTAAATACCCATTTAACCCCACAGTAGAGCGGAAACATCTCAGTGCGGCTGGAATTCGCCAAGCCTATAGACGCTCCTATTAGTGTACTAGTATATCTCGAATCGCAAGCCCTAATAGAAGTAGATAGATTTAGGAGCGTTATCACTGACTTTTAAAATGGATGCTAATACACTTCAGAAAGTAATGGAACGAGTCACACGTTCCAAATTTATCGGAGTGTTTGCGAAGAATGAAACATTGAGTTTGCCAAGTACGCGAGAATGCGGTAGTCTTATTGTGAACACAGATGTCATCGGGAATGAAGGGATTCACTGGATCGCTGTCTATTTTAAAAATAGACAGCGCCTGTACTATTTTGATTCACTCGGTACTCAACCCTGGAGTGACGCTATTATTGTAAAATTTCTCGCTCAGTTACATATTCCCGAAGTTGTATGGAACCCATTTCGCATACAAGGATATTTTAGTAATGTTTGCGGAATGTACTGCGTCTCATTTCTCACGCATATGTCATGTAATAAAGAATTTATAAATTTTTTAAATTTATTTGATCCGTGTCACACTCGCCGAAACGATGAAATGGTATGCAGACAGATAAAATCCGTTTTCCAATTGTACGTACTCGTTGTATAGTATAATGTTTTTGTTCGTATATTTGTAACGGTATATTCTGTAGTTGGTTATTGTACTGATTTCTTTCATTTAATAAATTTATGAAATATATTGTGTCTTCTTATCCCAAAAAGATCGAAAAACACTTACATTATTTCGGTGTGACATTGCTGACTGATCAGTATATCCTCCGTATTCATGACACGAGATTCTTCAAAAGATTGTATAACACGTGTCAAATCCTCATCGGACCTTAAAGGAATAATGTTCATTCTTTTAAAACATATACAGAGTATACAGACAGATCCCCATTATGTGAAGATATCTTTGGTTCATTTAAGAGGAATAACATTGATTGCCATAAAAAATTTCGATTTTAGCATAATGGGGATAAGAAGTAAAACAAAATAACATTGATTGCCATAAAAAATTTTGGTGAGTATCTATTTGACGAGATACTACAGCCCATATATATATATATATATATAATATATATATATATATATATATAAAATCGAATTATAGACACTTACATTTCTATGGTAGTCCCTTGCGTCGGATTGTAAGGAGCGTCACTGCAAATATCTTCAACGGTTTGCGTTGGAAATAATTCATCACGGTCAATAGCGTTAAAAAGACTAATTGCGGTTAATGCTGCAGTGTCACTTTCTTCATACAATTCCGGGGAGACGTACAGGTCCATGGTGGAGGATGTGTGACATTGCTGACTGTTCAGTATATCCTCCGTATTCATGACACGAGATTCTTCAAAAGATTGTATAACACGTGTCAAATCCTCATCGGACCTTAAAGGAATAATGTTCATTCTTTTAAAACATATACAGAGTATACAGACAGATCCCCATTATGTGAAGTTATCTTTGGTTCATTTAAGAGGAATAACATTGATTGCCATAAAAAATTCGATTTTAGCATAATGGGGATAAGAGGTAAACCAAATAACATTGATCGACATAAAAAAATTTTGGCTAGTATCTATTTGACGAGATACTACAACTCTCCATATATATAAATCGAATTATAGACACTTACATTTCTATGGTAGTCCCTTGCGTCGGATTGTAAGGAGCGTCACTGCAAATATCTTCTACAGTTTGCGTTGGGAATAATTCATCACGGTCAATCGCGTTAAAAAGACTAATTGCGGTTAATGCTACAGTGTCACTTTCTTCATACAAATCTGGGGAGACGTACAGGTCCATGGTGGAGGAATGATTTCACTGACGCGAAAATAGCTACTGTTACTCCCAACTGAAAAAATATCCCCTTTTATATGCACAATCGCCAAGCTCCGCCCCAAAAGACCGGATGTTCGTAGTGATTGGCTGCCGGTGTAGCTGGGTGGAGCTATGATGTGTACCAATCCGCTATAACGGGACCGGACGAGTAACATATATATAAAATCGTGTTTCTTGTGAATAAATTTTAGACATTTACATTTCTATGGTAGTCCCTTATATTATATTTTTATTTTTACTTACAAGTTATTAGTATTGTTTTCACAAATTCTTGTGTTAACAATTTCAATTGTTAACTTTATATAAAGAAATTACATCCTAATTATATTTTTAAAAGAGCAAAATATATGGTTTTTGTTATCTGGAATACATAGCGCTATCTGGAATACATGGTGCGATCAAAATCTTTATTAATAAAACAGGATAGAAGCATATGAAAGTCAAGGTAAACTATAGTTGCAAATTATAGTTAGGTTAGGTTAGGTTAGGTTAGGTTAGGTCTCTTACATATAAAAACCCATTCACTAAGAGCATTGGTTTTCCTTTCTCACTAGAAACAAACTCTGCCATTTTAAGGGTGGTTTAACTGCAGCACTATAAATGTTATAGTTTAAATGAAGAGGCTAACTAAACACTGCATAAATAAACACTAAAATAAAATTAAATGTTATAATATGAAAAAATAAATAATATATATATATATATTTACATATACCTATCATAAGATGTTTAAAAGAATGTGTATATATATAATTATAGTAAACTTACGTCAAGATAAACTAGTTACCCATAAAAACCTAATTGTTTTTCTATAATTCTGTTTTCTATAGTTGGTTGAATTATGTGTAGGCTAACTACGTTATTTGTTTCGTCTCCGAAAAGTTTAACTTTAACTTCAAGTTTAATGAAGTTCAAGTTAATGTTATATTTGTTTCTAATCGTTAAACACTATATACATCTATTGTAAAACACTATATACATCTATACATCTATAGTGAAACACTATATATATCTATTTATCTATCTTAAAAAATTATAAAATATTTATCGTTTAATTTTGCTCATGTTGTTTGCAAAGTAAATACATTCAAACTTGTTTTAAATAAAGAAAAAATTTATATATATATATATATAATATATATATATATATATATATATCACAAGATGTTTAAAAGACTGTATATATATAATTATAGTAAACTTATGTCAAGATAAACTAGTTATCCATAAAAACCTAATTGTTTTTCTATAATTCTGTTTTCTATGGTTGGTTGAATTATGTGTAGGCTAACTACGTTATTTGTTTCGTCTCCGAAAAGTTTAACTTTAACTTCAAGTTTAATGAAGTTCAAGTTAATGTTATATTTGTTTCTAATCGTTAAACACTATATACATCTATTGTAAAACACTATATACATCTATATATCTATAAAAATTAAGTGTGTAAAAATTATTTATTTAATAAACAGAATTTAATTGGATTCATCTACCGTCATATATTGTGGTACACTATTTAAATGGATGATTAATATATGGTTTTTGTTATCTGGAATACATGGCGCTATCTGGAATACATGGTGCGATCTGGCAACTCAGCACCCGAATACATGGCATGATCTGGCAACTCAGCAACTGCATACATGGTGCGATCTGGCAACTCAGCAACTGAATACATGGCGTGATCTGGCAACTCAGCAACTGAATACATGGCGCTATCTGGCAACTCAGCCAGAATAGAGGTTTATAAAAGACCGAGAGACGACTGACGGAGTCATTCAAGCTCGGCTCCCAGCCGAGCAAGGACCTCTGGTCCTTCTCTTTCTGGCCCTTTGGGAAAACCCCTTAGAGGCCTCTTAGGTTAGGTAAACGAAAATAACTTGGGGGAGAACTCCGCCTCCAAGTTGCATTCCTTGCAATCAAAGGCAACTACTCTCTCTCTCTCTCTCTCTCTCTCCTTCAGGTGTACCCCTCCCCCCTTGGCTCAGCCAACTGGATGATTAGGAGCCTATAAAACAACGCCTACTCGGCTGAAGTCTTAATATGCACTTGGCTCCTGCCAGGTGAACACCTCTCCTCCTTTCTCTCCTCCTTCTCTCCTCCTTTCTCTCCTTTCTGGCCCTTTGGGGGGAATAGCTTGGGGGAGAACTCCGCCTCCAAGTTGCATGCCCCTTGCAACCCCGGTTGGCAACAAAGGCCAGTACTCTTTTTTTTTCTTTTTTTTTTCCTTTTTTTTCTTTTTTTTTATTTTTTTTTATTTTTTTGCAACACCCCCACCCACCCTCGCAACAACCCCCACCCCCCTTTGCAACATTACGTAATCACTTGCAACATTCTTGCACTCTCCCCTTTTGCGGCTATACTACTCACTATAAAACCTTTGATTCATGTAAAACATGTGTCAAATGCAATGCCGCATGCCAATAAACACTATTTAAGTGTACATTGTCATTATTACATAAATGCATAAAACTAAAACTGCTATTGGCATTATTGCCATCATTTGTGGGAACTGTACTAGAGGAAAGAGATGGCTGATGAAAACGCATGGTATGCTCAGGTTTTTGTTTTTATTGATGGGGTTGTTTAATCATAGTCTATTATAATTATCAAGTCTTCTCATGAAATCTCATTTCACTCATAAACATTCATACTAAAATTGACTAGCAGCGCCCTCCCGTGTGAGCTTTACGAATTACTAATCTCATTCAACAGTGTTAATCATGATATAGAGGTGGGTGGACAAGCGTTTGGAACGGTTGGTAATTTCGGATTAGGGCCAGGATTTGTTGCATATTGTGCTTCTTACGGTTGTAATAACACAGATTACAGGAAACAAGAGGAGTATAACTTTTCATTACTTTCATTATTTTTCGAAAAGTTGTGTAGAGTATAGTAATTGTACAGTAAATAGTAAGCGTAAGTTGTAGATTGTCGTATATTCATTTTAGTATGACAGCTCATGTATCAGATGAGGTGACTTGGTAATTTTATTAGACTATGGTTTACGCAGCATCTAAAGTCATATGACGGAGGGGACCTACAGCTTTTGTGGTATCCGAACCACGGGTCGCTACATTATCTGGATGCAGAAAATGGTATCCCATCCAACATGACCCAGTGTCGTTTAATTCCATTAATCGACGGGAAGCAGTGTTACGGCATCGTTTATGAAGTACCCCGATTATGTTACTTAACTAATCTGATTAGCTAAGTAATAATAAGTATGTTTTACTTATTTTGATTAATTAAAATAAAATGTAGCATTTACTAGTTCCTTTAGTTTAACAGAAGCAGTAGATAAAACACTAAGACTTTGTTTCATAACTAGTCTGCATAAATTTCTAAGATATAATATTATTAGGTAACTTAAGAAGAAAAGGCAAGGAAACGCCTTTTCTTAATTTCTTTTTGTGGAATTCGGTGGAGTTTGGGTTTTCAAAAGTGAAATTAAGTATGCTGTTCGTTTTTAAATGGTTAATGAATTTGTTTATATGTGAGTCATCATTCAGAAGAGTTAATGTGTCATCCACATATTGAATGTAAAAAGTAGGTAGGCATTGGCTGTTTGAGGAAAGTGTTTTATTTTCTAGGCTTGACATGTAGAAGTCGGCAAATGTGCTACCAAGGGGTGAGCCCAAAGAAAAACCTACTTTTGTCTCAGTTGTGCATATGATTAACAAATCGGTGCTACTATAGCGTGCGGTCTACAAAGCTATTTACACTATAGTGTGCGGTCTACAACATATTTACAAATTCATTTACATTAAAACAAAAAATTTAAAGGACAAATAAAACAAACAATTCATTCTATGGGATATAATGCCCGGTTAGGTTAATTGAATGCCCGGTTAGGTCAACTGTATGCCCTTGACGATTGGTTAGGTTAAGTTGTGATATTTTTGTTAAAACTAACGAAAATATCACAACTTAACCTAACCAATTGTCAAGGGCATACAGTTGACCTAACCGGGCACTCAATTAACCTAACCGGGCATTATATCCCATAGAATGAATTGTTTGTTTTATTTGTCCTTTAAATTTTTTGTTTTAATATAATTGAACTAATATTTGTCTTCATGGTTCCCACTTTTATAGTCCGCCTTGACCTCACATTCGTCCCCAAGATAAAGTCAAGTCATTTCATGTCAGGTCAGGCCAGTACAAATTCAAGTCAGGTCAGGTCAGGTCACTTCAGCGCAAATTCTTTTGTAGACTAAAGATATCTTTGTAGACGCACGCTATAGTAGCACCAACAAATCTTTCAATATTCTTTGTGGAATGTCTGGTAGTGGTATGTTTGTATTATTGTAAGTATTGCTGATAATTATATCTATGGTTTCGTTGACAAAGACATTAGTAAAAAGGCTTTCAAAGTGTAGATCGTCAATCTTCAACAATACAGTATCTCCAGTGGATTTGACAATATATTTTGAGTTGAGATAAGGTTTGATCAGGTCGTTAATATGTTGAACGATGTCATGGGTTATTGCGCAAGATATGCTAACGACTGGTCGTAACCGTGGGTCTTTTTTGTTTTTACGGACATTTGGTAGTCCGAATAAGAAACCACTGTTAAATTTTCCTGTTCTATTAATTTTTTTTATATAGGGTGAGCGAAAAATCCCTGTGCACCTGTCCACTTCCAACACAGTGCAAATACAGGTTCACTACACTTCTTGCAGGTGCACAGGGACTTTTCGTTCACCCTGTATGATGTAAATACATGGTCATTAGTTTAATTAAGTAACTCGATTGTTTTGCCTTTTAAGTCATTTTGTCTTTTGTTAGCTTACAAAATTTTGTTTCATCGTTTAGTTATTAAATTTGTGCATGAATGTAGTAATTAGTACTGAATATAATTATCATTATAATAATTAATTATTAATTATATTAATATAATTAATTATTATATTGAGTATAATTATCTTTATCAACTCTATTGTTATATCCTATTGATTTATCAGTTTCTGAATCGTAATATTTTATTTTTTAGATAAAGTGATTTTTACTTCTTTTTAAACCAGAATATTTTAACTTATTTTTAAAGACTTCATCTTTGTTAATGGTTAGATTTTCCTTTTGTTCATTGGATTTAATGTTGTTGTAAAGTTTAAATTATGTTGTTGTTGTTAATGTCTGAATGAACTTCATACGGTTGGAAGAGAGGAATTAAAAAGAACCAGTGTTAAAAAGTGGCACCAGATTCTTAAAATAAGTTATAAATTTAGGGTTTGGATCGTCCCGGAATCCCGGTTTATATATACTAGCAAAAGTGGGCCCTACGGGCTCATTTAGTTACACCTGCAGTGCTGGGGCCTTCAGCCTCATTAATTGGATGTGAACTTAAGATTTTCATTGCTGCGTTCTTTTCTATAGTTTTATTAACCGAATAATTGAACCCTCAGGACGGATGGACGGGACTTCCTTTTTATAATAGAGATATTTTACAAATCGCACGAACTCGTCAATTATCTCTGTCTAACGTTTCCTTCTTGCAGTATTTCCTTGGGAGCGCTTCCGAGGATTCCTATCACATCGTTTCTCCACTTTAATTACCATATTAATGGAAAACGCACATTCTGTTATTCAGTCATACGAGTGATCAGATTCCGTCCGTAGACTGTCAGTTATTTATTTTAAAAATAATTAGTCTCTTTATATTGTGCATTAAGTAATCCCGAACAGAGAGTTACGGAAAACACACACACACACACACACACACCACACACACACACACACACACACAGCAAAATCAGAAGGGAGCACCTCAAAACATGCGACTTGTTTCATCTTTGTTTGTTTTGAACTTCAGCATTTAGGACTGCAGAAAAATGAAGTTTTTGAAGTCTGCTAATATTTGGGTTCGTTTATATACACGAGCATATAACATTTATACTATTTATACTTCTTCGCTATTCAGTGTTTTACATTCCATTTTACTTCCATTTTCATTTACCTTTCCGGCCATTTAACGCTTCCCTTCTCTTTTCTTTCCATTTCCGATCTTTTTAAAGGTTTGTGAGAAACCTAAAAGTAAAGAACTCATTTTCCTCATAAATTATTTACTACGTTTATTTTCTTTGAAAGAGATAAAATAATTTTTTATTAGGTAGTAAATTCTTTGTAAAGTACTATATAATTTCTGTTAATTATGCAATCAGAATTTTGCCACAAATTCACCTGAAAGTTTTAGTACGTTTACGTTAAAATTAATTATAAATTAATTATTTTTGCTTCTCATATATATATATATATATATATATATATATATATATATATATATATATATATATATATACAGGGACGTAGACAGGTGGGGGGGGAGGTTACGGAGGCTTCAGCCGCCCCCGAAATAAAATCATAGGTTTGATATTTTTACGCATTACTTATGAGTAAGTACGCCATGCCAAGTACCTTCAGCACATGTTTGATTATTGTAATACATTTAGGAATGTGTTTTTACTCATTTACACACTTTAATATATAGCGCTTTGTGTCGCTTTGTGTGAGTTCGAACGATGGTTAGGGATCGACCTGCGGTCGACCCCTCTGCAACATACCACCTCATTTGTGGGATTTGGTGAAGGAGAGAATTGCTGTCTGATCTCCTCCTGCCCGAGTAGCCAGGCACGCATGGCTGGTCAACGATTTTCCACAGGAATCTGTTCAGCTGGTTCTTGAAGTTATTCAGGTCGGTGTGCTGGATATATATATATATATATATATATATATATATATATATATATGGGCTGAATTTCACAATTAAACACGTGAAATAAATAAATGATACAAACCCACAAGGAAAAAGAAAAATGATTCCAAGGCCTTTCGTATATTCAGAAGTACAATCCCTGACGAGGTGTACTTCTGAATACACGAAAGACCTTGGAATCATTTTATTTTTCTTGTTGGTTTGTATCATATATATATATACAGGCCCTCTCAGAGGTCCAGAGAGGCCCGGGCCACTTCCAGCTTTTGAGGCCCATAGCTAAACCCAATTATTACTTTCACTGCAAAACATTATATTCAAACCTGAAAGTTTCTAAATTTGAGGCCTCCCCCCACTCGGTGGTTTAGTGGTTAGCGTCGCTGACCACGAATCCATCGGCCCCGGGTTCGAGACCCGACGGCAGCTGGCGCGCAGCAAAACCCAGCTGTTCATCCTTCCACACAATAAAGAAAGTGGTTGGTAGATAATGGGTACCCTGGGTGGCCTAATGGTTAAGACACTGAGCTGCTGATGGGCGTGGTTCGGATTCCACGTTAAACTGTAGGTCTAAGATGGAGTGAAAAGCTTGACCTTCGTCAGAATGAACAATTCGGGCGGAAGCTAACCAAAGGCTTTATATATATATATATATATATATATTAGCCCCTCCCGAAAAGAAATTCTGGCTACGCCCCTGTGTGTGTGTATATATATATATGTATATATATATATATATATACACGAATATCGTGCACATATGGCTTCCGATGCATCCTAAAAAATGTTTCAATATAATGATGAATGGAATTTGCCTTTACTTATACGGGGAGGTTTGCTACAACTTTCATCTTTCTATACACATGCAGACATTCAATCTGAGAGGAAAAAATTGACTCAGTATGGAATGCTCTTATTTTCACATTAAGAGTATACAAAGAAGAGAAAGAGGAAAATTAGCTCGAACCCCAAGTAAACGAAGTGAGAACATGATTAATGAATGGTCTTTTTAAAAGAAATGATAATGATAAAAGAACAACTGTCACTCTTAATGAGAAAAGACAGGACTTCGCAGATATATGCACACCAACAACACATGCAACATCCACCTCTTCAATACCACCCACAATTAACTCAGCAACCACATTGGTGCCAACGCTACATCCCCAGCATTCTTAAGTGCATCGGCTCACCTGATAACACCGACCATCATCCAACTCTACCGAACACCAAACCTGTTAAACATCTAAATTTACTATATACAAATACAAGGTTTATAGATGGATAAAACATCTTGCAAATTGCAATAACTACAAAATTTAGCTCTGAAACCAACACAGGTATCATGTGCTTAACGGAAACACGCTTGCATCAATGCGAAAAAGGATGTAAAAATTGCATCGCAGACACGGAAATAACAATAAAGGACTGCAACATATACAGAACAGGTAGATTTACTAGAAAAGGAGGCTGTGTATTTATATGAAATGCATATACGCAAATGAAATGAAGGTAAGCAAACCAAACAACGCAGTCGAACTTTTTATATTAGAAAGTGAAAGAACTAAACTTAACCATTTTGAGCGTGTTCAGGCCACCAAACCCCACAAAATAATTAAATTCAATTCGCTAAAAATGAAATCGAAAACACGTTAAAATCATTTAAAACCTCAGCACCAAATATATTAATTTGTGGGAATTTTAACTTTCTCTTCATAACATTGGAGAAAAATGAAGTTATATACTGTATGTTGAGAAGAAAAGACGAAATTATGGAAAATTATGTCTTTATCCAGAAAATTTGGCCAAATAACAGTGACAATAATAATAAATAAAAATGTAACGCAACCCAATTTCTCTGATCATAAGCTAATAGATATACAAATAAAATCCGAAAACAGAAGACCAAAAAATAATAATAAATAAAAATGTAACGCAACCCAATTTCTCTGATTATAAGCTAATAGATATACAAATAAAATCGGAAAACAGAAGACCAAAAATTCGTTCGAGAGAGATGGAAGGAATATTTGAAGAATTAAATATAAATTCAATGAAAGTATATTGGGCAAATATAAATTCAAAATTAATGGGAATAGAAGCAAAAAAACCGCGATACCAATTATTTTAACCCATATTAAATGCCCAAGAAATATTGAAAATATGAAAGAAAAGGATATGAAGATTATAATGGAAATCCGATTAAATATGGTGGAGGTGAAAGAAAACTGTAAAGGAAAATATAAGGACATGAAGTGTGAAGTATGCAGGAGAGAGAATGATATGACAGAACACTTGTTTTATTGTGAAAAACTAGGGGACATAGTGGGGAAGACGATGGAGTAGAGAATATAAAAAAAACAGAAAGTATCAAAAATTATATTGTAAAAATAATTGAAATTAGAAGAAGACTCTGTTGAGAGTAAAGGTTTAAGTACATAATAGGAGATACAGTGTAGAGGCTCTGCACCGGAAACTTGTGCTGATCCGCAGGATCAAGTGAGCAATTTCTGGAACCTGGAACCTGGAACCAAGATGTATTAAAATCATAATAAAAAGTTGAATCTTTGTATTTTTAGCTTAAATGCATGCTTATATAACGCAACAAAATTATATTAGTCTATCTCAGTTATAAATATACATTTTAATGAGATTACATAATTATGTAGTCATTGGCTTTAAATGGGATAAAAAATAGGTAAAAATATCAAATTATTATTTGTGCATTTTATTAAAACTTCCTTTGATAGAAGAGAATTGTACATACTTGAAAGTAAGTTATTATAATGAATAAAGTGAATGCAAAAGAAATCTATGGTTCATGTTTTCTTTGGGTTTTATGAAAATGAACATCCTTTTATGGTAATAAAACTAGTCATATTTAATGCATGAAACATTTCTTATAATTTCTTACTCTGTATTTTCGCAGAGAAAAAATATTCACGTTTCTCATATTAGATATTTTATTTTAATAATAATAATAATAATAATAATAATAATAATAACTGTAAATATGTACATTTAATTTTTGTGGAACATTTGGAAGAGATTTTCTACCATTTTTGCACCGAATTCGACAGTTTTTTTTTTGCATAAGTTACACCTCCCAACAGGATATGGCTGTGAGTGGTGTTCTTTATTATCTATTCGAACTTCTTTAGCTACCAAATTATTTGGTCCAGGTCTTGACAAAGCTCCAGCCTTAGGTTTAGGTTGCTTAATCAAAACTTTTACCAAGATCATACGAAATTTTTCTGTGAACCATTCATCCTGGCTGAAAATCATAAGAACCCCGTGGCATCTTTTTTCACTTGATCTATTTTGTCTAATTGTACCAATGGCTCTGAATCCCTTTTACGTTAGTTTCCGCTACATCATCACACGATGCAAAGAAATTGTCAAAGCAAAGGTGATGAGCTTTGGAATTTGAGCAAACAGATGTACGGTTCTCTAGGACAAGAGTGTCTAAAGATTCATTGTTGTCATCCTGAGATTTTCCCTCGTATATCGATACTTTGTATAGCATTCATAAAGAACTTTCAATAACCCAACACCCGTAACCAAAGCAAAACCACCACCTACATCACTGTCTTGTCCTGCATCTGCCGGACCAGTTATAACAATATCAGCTTTCCCTAAAGGATCATTTTCTACGAAGTTAACGGTTTCAGGAAAAAATCGGTAGCTGCTTATTTTCTTTCCGTAGAAGTGAATTGCATTTATACTGGAAACTAAATAAAGACAAAGAGAATCTAATTAAACAAAGGATATATATATATATATATATATATATATATATATATATATATATATATATATATATATATATAATATGCAAAATAATAATAATAATAATAATAATAATAATAGGCGCCCTAACGGTAATGCCTGAAAGTTGTACTGTGTGTAATAATAATAATCTTACTAATAATAAATTTTCTATCAGTCATGGCGGATAACTTGTTGAAAATAGTCCCATATAATGTAAGGTCAGTGAGGAATTCAACTGTAGATGTTCATAAAATCTGCGACAGTGCAAATTTGATACTCCTGCAGGAGCACTGGCTACCTAAGCAAGAGCTAAAATTCCTCTCTACCATCCATGATGACTTTATGTACCATGCGTCATCAGCAGTAGACTTGTCAGATGAATTAATGTACGGTAGGCCTTTTGGTGGTGTTGCTTTCTTAATAAGGAAAAATTTGTCAAAACATATAAAATTTTTAACAAGCGATAATGTAAGGTTGTTAGGCATTGAATTACGAGTGAACAATGATTGCATATTAATTGTAAACTGCTATTTACCATACAACAACGGCAGTAATCTAGATGAATACATTGATTTGCTGTACAAAATTAAGTCATTATCAGATAACCCCAAATATTCTCACTGTATAATAATGGGGACTTTAACGCACATGTGAAGTCGGAATTCTTTGTAGAATTGGGTAACATGTGCGAGTCGGCCAATTTAAGTATAAGTGATGTAGAGGTATTAGGGGTAACCAGTGGTAATTTTACATACGTTAATGATATGAGTGGTACCACCAAGTGGATTGATCATTGTCTCACTAGTAATAATCTAAAGGATCGAATTGTTAAAGTTCATATTCTGCATGATTTCCTTCTTTCTGAGCATAGACCATTAGAAATATTAATTAACTTTACCAATTTATGCGCAACACGACTTAACAAGAACTCAATAGGTAAGAATAATCGCGTCGATTGGTCCATTGTTAATATGCTGCAGAGAATAGAATACAAAGACAGAACAAGTCATTTCTTTAATAATTTAGAAATTTTGCATCTTGCCTGTAAAATAATCCTTGCTCAAATGATTCTCACTGTAAACTCATAGATAGGTATTATAGTAAGATAATATCCCTGTTAAGAGAAGCAGGAAGTCCCCTGATTAAATCTTACAACTATTATACTAAGATTATTTCTGGATGGAATGATTTTAGTGCCCCCCTGAAGAGGGAATCGAAAGATGCCTATGATTTGTGGTGCTTTCATGGTAGACCCAGATTAGGACCAGTATACATGAATATGTTATAATGTTATAATGTTTCAGACCAACAAAGACCCTAGGATCCACTCATGGCTGGTCTACCTAACTGTGTTCGTAATTGTGTATTATGCATGTCCTCCGTGGTGGCGGAGGGGACCTACAATTTTACGTGAGTTCCGAACCACAAAGCCTTAATTTTACTACCTTAAACTATACCGAATCTATCAACATATGCGTCTAATCGATTTTTAAATATGTTTACAGACGTGTTACTAATTACTTCTACCGGCAAACTATTCCAGCTATTTACTATTCTATGCGTAAAAAAGTTTTTCATAACTGCTGTCTCGAACCTTCTACTTGTCAACTTACACCCGTTATTTCTATTCCTATTATATTGAGATATTTCGAAAAAGCTATCTCTATCTACGTTATCGAACCCATTCATAATTTTGAAAACCTGGATTAGATCACCCCTTAGCCTTCTAGTCTCGAGTGTAGTCAATTTTAACTCCTTAAGCCTATCCTCGTACGACTTTGGCCTAAGTGACGGAATCATCTTAGTTGCTCGTCTTTGAACTTTTTCGAGTTTGTCTATATCTTTTCGCATATGCGGATTCCAAAATTGGGGTCTAACCAGTGTTGGGCACGAAAGCGTTAATCCGATAACAGTTAATTAACGAAGTTAACTTTTTTAACGGACTATTAACGGAAGTTAATTTCCATTTATCGTTATCGGACCAGTTAACTTCCGATAACTCGATATTTAGTCTGTTAAAGTACGTTAACACGTTAACTGCGAGGAGTCATTCACGGAAGATCACCGCTCCGCGAATGAATTCAAACCGCCATAACTTCAGTCTGCCAATTCCGTCCTCTGCTGCAGTGGAACGGCTCTTCTCTCTTGGCAAGGACATCCTGAGGCCCAAGAGGTCAAGACTGGCAGTTGAGTCTAACTTTGAGAAGTTGGTCTTTCTGAAGGGCAACCAGCACATTGTGTCATAGTCTTTAATAAATGTGCCTAAAATTTAATTTTACCTTTCAGTTCCCGCCATAATAATTCTCTGGTAAATTAAAATTTAGTTAATGGTTAGTGGTTACAAGGGTTTCAAAACATGTAATCAGTACATTTTTTATTAAAAATTAAAAAAAAGTTATTAAGCAAAAAAGTTGCAAAACTTGATAAAAATACAGTTAAATACCTATTTATTGTTGGATTTTGCATAAATAAACATTTTCTATGGGTTTTAAAGCTTTTTTCCTTGATTTTTTTAAATGTTAGTAAAGAAATAGTTATCGTTAACGGATTATCGTTAACTTCCGTTAACTTTGTAGTAAAATTATCGGATTATTGTTATCGGAGTTAAAAATTGGGGTTAACGGATTATCGTTATCGAAGTTAACTTTTTGGTTAACGGTGCCCACCACTGGGTCTAACTAATGATTTATAAAGAGGAATTATAATATCGCGCGATTTGTACTCAAAATTCCGAGCTATAAAACCTAACACTTTGTTCGCTTTATTGACCGCTGCTGTACTTTGTTTCGCTACTTTTAAATCACCAGTGACTATAACTCCTAAATCTTTTTCCTGCTCTACGCTTGCTAACTCCTTCCCTGACAAAGGGCCTGACATATTATACTCAAATTTACCGTTACGCGAACCTATATGTAAAATTTTGCACTTATCGACGTTAAATCTCATTTGCTATGTGACTGACCAATCAACGATTTTATTCAGATCTTCCTGGATTTTACCTCTATCTTCGTCATTAATCGCCCTACCACCCAGCTTCGTGTCATCCGCAAACTTTGAAACTGTACTGACTAGGCCGACATCTAAATCGTTAATATATATAAGAAAAAGCAAGGGGCCCAATACAGAACCCTGAGGAACGCCACTCGCTACATTTGCCCAGCACGACTCCGCTCCATCAACGACCACTTTCTGTTTCCTACCTCGCAACCACTCTTCTATCCAATTTATTACTACACCCCTGATTCCATGAGTCTTAGTTTTTTTTCAATGAGTCTTTTGTGCGGTTGTTAAAATGTGCAAGTAAATACATAGCGTTCCGTCGAACCTTCTCATGCCGTCTGATTTGATTTCCATTCATATTTCCTTGGACCATTTTTAATATTAAAAATATTATTGGCATAGATATTAGCTTGGATCTTTTACGGTTCGTTCTATTAATCTTTTTTGTTGGGGATGGAAATATCCTAATTCCGAATACTGTTATGTTGAGGCATTAATTGAATTTTTATTTTGGGCACATATTTTAGGTTGTTAATTAACTATTATTATAGAGCTACGGAAAGTTATACTATAATTCAATTCGAAATTTACTGTAAGTCCTCGCTGTAAATTATAAACTTATAGGAAGTTGTTGAAAAGAATGAGAATTTGTATCTTTTTCCCTAATTTTAATTGGTGGCATTTTTTATAGTGGAGTACCGATTAATCGGCATCAGCATCGGCAGAATCGGTCATTTTTTGGGTGTCGGCATCGGCCAACTTTAGTCGATTTTCTCACCTATTCTTTGAAATTTTGAAATTTCATTACGAAACAAAATCTATATTTATAGAAAATTGAACAGACTAAAAATCACTATTTATGATAATTTATACTCATTTCAAAGCGTAATTGCGTAAAATATATTTTACATTTACGAAAAATGGAAAGCTGATAAGTTGCCCGTAATTTTACATTTTCTCTAACTAGCTAATCTCTAAATTTTATAAACTATCGTAATCTCCCACTCTATATTTATAATAATTCTATATTAGGTTGTACTTTATAATTTATATTTTAAACCATCTTATTATGTTTACCTCGATTTTAAGTCTTTTAATAATTAAATAAATCGAAATTGTATATAATTTTTTTATTCAAATTGGCCACCATGGACTTGAAACTTTAAGGAAATTTTTGCTGTTGTTTATATTGTTGAAGAAAGATAATACGTTCAACATAAGTAAAACAAATTACTTTAAATATTCGTATTCAATTTATGAAACTAAAATAAAATTATTTTATAATTTTACTGAGTAATAAAACTTTTTAACATCATTTTAGCTACGGTATATGAGTAACAAATTCTGGTGCTGTAAATTGTGGAGTGAGCTAAGGAAAAGCATTTCAACAAATTTGAAATGTAAAAAATAGGAAAATTGAAAGTTTCGCATTAGATTAGTAAAATTTATGAAGGGAATTGATTTTTAAAAATCTAAGCAAAGAATCGGCATCGGTATTGGTATTGGCATCGGCTAAATTTTGGAATCGGTGCATCACTAATTTTTTATATTTATTAATGCAGTATATTAAAATTTATCATTTCCCACAAATATTTTTATTTCCCTGAGGTAATAAGTCTAAGGGCAAAATTAATTTTAAAATGAATGTACTCATTTAGCAAAGTCCTAAAATAATTTTTTTAACCACTGAACCGTTGCATGCAGTAAATTATTTTAAACTTCAGTAATATTTAAGCCATTTTACCCATAAATTTAATTATTAAATTATTAAAATGTTAGATACCTTTCAACTAAACTTAGCTTGACTTGTCCTGATGCTACGATCATCTTGCCCATGGCGATAACATATATGATGCAACTCGTGTCCCACATACTTTTTTCTTATGCCTTCTTCCATATGTTATAAATGTTACTCTATCTGTTGACAAATTTTCATTTTATTTAAATTCACAAGTGTGTGTGTGTGTGTGTGTGTGTGTGTGTGTGTGTGTGCTGTTTGTATAATAGCGAAAGAGAGAGAAATATGTATACATACATGCAGAAAAGCGACGTGAATTTCTTCCCTTTTATACTTTTATAAAAATAAAAATTTATTTAATATTTTTAGCACAAAATATTTATTTCGTTCCTTGGAACAAATTCTGCGTTATTCTTTCATTCAAATATATTTTATATCCTTCCCAAAATAGAAAATATTTCTCCATAATTTATCAAACAGACATTTTTTTTTCAATTTTACTCTTGTTCATAATAAATCCGGCTGGCTCATTCCTTGTATTGCAGTTGTGGTAAATTTAAGACCCCAGCTTCCTGAAGTATAGAGATGTCACAGTATACTGTTTTGGCTCAAATAAAAAAAGAAAAGACTTCCCTCCAACATGCGGAAGGAACTTCTTTATGAAGAGCTCAAACGAGCGAGAATTTGAAACCAAGTATTATGTTCATTATAAATACAGGGTAGTACAAAAGTCCCTATCTATTTTGCTGAAATAATGATATTTTTATTTTATTTTCTACAAACCATAGATGATGATGGATGTACAAGAACGTGTGATGGTAGTAACACTACGTATCCAAGGGAAGAAATACAAAGAAATCCGAGAAAAATTCGAAAGATCTCACAAACCAGGACCTACAGACAAAGCAATTCGCGAGCTGGTCAGTAAATTTAAAAGAACAGGATCTGTTCATGATGAGGCAAGAAAATGTTGAATTGGTAAGAGATGCCTTTGAAACAAATCCTAGAATGTCAACTCATACAGCATCGCGTAGACTAAGCATACCAAAAACGACTGTTCTACAGATTTTAAAATCAACATTAAAAAAGAAAAGTTACCATATTCAAGTGCTACAGGAGTTACACGAAGAGGATAATCCAAGACCAGCCGCCATTTGCACGGAATTGATTGAAAAAATTCATACCGAAAACCTATTAAACCACATTCTGTTCAGCGATGAGGCGACATTCCACACATGCGGAAAGGCTAATCGACATAAATGCCGTATCTGGACTAGTAAAAAACCAACCGAGTTCTACGAATGGGAGAGAGATTCTCCTAAAGTTAATGTCTGGTTGGGTATGACAAGATCGAAGACTTACGAACCTTTTTTCTTTGCAGAAGCTACGGTAACAGGGCCAATTTATCTTGACATGCTTCAGCAGTTTCTTGAACCCCCAGCTTCGTTCAGATGGCATTCTCGACACTGTTGTCTTTCAACAAGATGGAGCTCCATGTCACTATGCAAACATCATTCGGGCGTGCCTTGATGAGCTCTTACCAAATCGCTGGATTGGACGTGGTGGAAACGATCTCCGGATTTAACACCATTAGACTTCTTTGCGTGGGGGCTTTATAAAGTCTGAGTTTTACAAAACAAGAGTTACAGACCTGCAGAATCTGCGAACCCGTATTGTAGTGGCAGTCGCTAAAATAATTCTAGAAATGCTTGAGAGTATGTTGCGCAATGGACAGATTTGAGATTTGCAGAAACACTGATGGTGCTCACATCGAATCTTAGCCCTAATCTCGATAAATAAATATACATCTAATTATGTTACTACATTTTTATCTTAAAATACTATTATTTCAGCAAAATAGATAGGGACTCTTGGACTACTCTCTACAACAAAAACTGATAAAGTTTTGCTCAATTTTAAGTTTAATTATCGCAATTTCATTACTTTAAAATAATTCTTAAAATGAGACACTTTCCTTTAGAAATTTGCCTCTTAAAAACGGGGTAGTAGTACGAACTCTTTCTGCATAAAATATGTATACATTAGGACATTTATATTCTATAAGGGGGAGTGGGATATAAGGGCAAAAATAAAAATAAATATAAAATAAAAATTAAATTAAATTAATTTTTTTTATGTAATTATTATTATTATTATTATTATTATTATTATTATTATTATCAGGCCCGTATCCAGGAATTTTTTTTCGGGGGGGCACACCAACTTCAGAAAATAGATAATAGTGTGTATAGCTCTTCTTAGGAGCATTGAGGGTGCATAGGGTGGCGTTACTTTAAATTCATTAACTGCAAGTAGATGATGTATGAAATGAAGCTCAGAAAAAAATTCAAATGAATGTCTCTGAAATCAAAATGGATGTTTTCATTCTCAATGGGATTGCTCACTGGTAAATTTGTAATTTGTTCTGTAGTATCACATTCAGTTAGGACAATATTTTCACTTTGGGAAGTTGCCCTTCACTAGTATCAATTCTCTGCCGCTTAATCGGCACAAAAAATGAAGTAATCTTCTTCATTAATTCTGAAAAGATGAGAACGCTCAAGTTAATAACACGAAAATAATACACCTATATGAACTAAGACTAGCACAAGCACAATCCACATAACCAGCAATATGCCGGTCTGTGTTAACAGCCAGCGGCTATGCCGGTAGCTATGCATTCCACCAACACACCACATAATTATAAACTCACACAAACATCACTTTAGCTTTGCTAGACTCAAATACCCTTGTTTATATTAAATTTTTGCTGACTACGCTGCTCTTCTTTTGACGTTCAGCAGCGTCTTATACAAAAATTATATTATTAAACAAAAAAGCAAAAAAATTAAAACCCTTCAAAAATATTTTTTCGCGAAATTTCGGGGGGGGGGGGGGGGGGGGGGCACGTGCCCCTCTGGCCCCTCCCTGGATACGGGCCTGATTATTATATATGTGTGCGTGTGTATACGTCATGCTATAAACTTTAGTAGTCACTAAAATATAAAATAAAAATAAAATTTTTGTGTATACAACACCGAACCAAAAAAATAAAATATTCTCAAATGCGCTCATAACCTTGATAATACCTTTAATTAATACACCTTTATGAGGAACAGCGAGTATCTGACGTCATTATGATAAAAAGAGACCTGTGTGCCAGTTTTGAAAAAATTAGAAAATTTAGCAAAAACCTTATTAAATAGTGAAAAAGAAAGTTAATGCATAGCGACATACCAAAATATTAGAATATCTTGTTAGGTGTTTAAAAAAATAGAATAAATTCATTATGTTTATGAAGTACTGCACTGCCAATATATATTAAATTTTCATCAAAGACTTTTTAATTCTGCGTCTTAGTATTTAGTTAGTCCACCCTTACCCCTGATTACGGCCTCCAATCGACGTGGCATTGAGTCGACAAGCCTCTTGCATTGTTCTCTAGTTATCAATTGCCAAGTTGTCATCAAACACTTCTTCAGTTCACTAAGTGATCCTGGTTTACGCTTTTGGATCTGCTACGCAATATTCCAAAGATTTTCTATCGGATTAAGATCTGGAGAATTAGCTGGCTATGGTAGCATTTCAATTTCATGAGCATGAAACCACGAGCTGCATGAGCTGAAGCCAGGTCATGTTGAAAAATAAATGGTTCGTCCCCATACAGCTGTTCTGCAGACTCCAGCATGAAGTATTCTGAGATTTCTTGGTAAACGTGACTTACAAATGCAAGTGACCCCACACCATTTGCATTCATGCAACCCAACACTAATTTTTCGTATTTATTCAATGTCCCCTTTCATAAGGTTAAGGGTACAGACTACTTCTACTGCTATGTTAGGTGAGTCCAATATCTCCATTTACACAACCTTTCAAATGTTCCGCGCGATGATTCCTCAATTCACGAAGGTCAAGCTTGTCACCTCCCCCCTCACAGACCACTTCTATTTTTCTCCTCTTTATCTCTTGTAGCACAATTACACTATATCAACTCCAAATTTATTCACACATTTGCTAATTACAGACATCTTTTACGAGGCTTTTCTCTACTTTTCACAATATTACTTAGTATTATTCATTCTCTTCACCAGTGACTTTTCACAAACTAGCCCACATAGCTTTTCACGGCTTACACAAATTATAACTTTTATTATATATGAAAGCATCCAATTTAATTAAAACTATCTAAAGAGCTATTATTTACCACATCATAGGACAATTCATAGAAAAATTTTCCACTCTATGGTTAAAAAAAAGTGTGTTTGTAGAACCAGCCTACAAATCTCTTTTCTAATTTTCTTATGCCCTCGAGTTTTACCAACAACCTCTAACAATAAAAAGTTAAAGAAAATTGTGTAAACCTTAAAACATTTTGAATAGCTGTACCCAGACCCGGATCTAGGGGTGGGCTATGTGGGCTGCAGCCACGGGCCCCGCATTTGAGGGGGGCCTCCAAATTTGGAGAAGTTTTCCCCAATGTCTTAAATGCATACAGAATGTATTTGTCATTGATGGTGACCAATTGTACCGGCGAACGGAGTTTTTCTAAGTTAAAGCGACTGAAATGTTGCACACGTTCAACAATGAAGCAAAAGCGATTACAGTCACTGGCAATTCTCTGTGTTGAACATGCTCTGGCCAAAGAAGTCGATTTTCGAAATATTATTAATGAATTTGCACAAAAAAAGGCTCGTCGGTTCAATCGGTTGCCAGCTCATAATCAGTAGGTAGGTGTGTATAAAATTATTAATTCAGGAAAATATAATATGTAAAATAAAGTAAAATATTTGTAAAGTAATATGTTTGTTCTGAAAACTAAATAAATAAAGTAAAGTAATATGTTTGTTCTGAAAACCTTTAATTTTCCTCATAAACAAAGCTTATAATCCTTATACAATAAAAATTGTAGCCAAGGGGGCCCCCAAAAAAAATATTAGCCACGGGCCCCCATTCTTCTAGATCCGGGCCTGGCTGTACCACAGCAACCCAGACAATCTCTCAGAACTAAACATGTTTCGCTCCTTTATTCTTTCATTGTATTCCATTCTTCTTTGGCCCAAATTGAACTAACTTGTAGCAAAGCAACTGGAATGTAAAATTGATATCCCTTCATTCTTCTTTCTCTTACATAATCATATTAATCTTAAGTTTTAGGCAATGGACTCTCTCTCTCTCTCTCTCTCTCTCTCTCTCTCTCTCTCTCTCTCTCTCTCTCTCTCTCTCTCTCTCTCTCTCTCTCATGCATTTTTACAATTACTGTATGCACAGGTAATTAGTCTGATTTTTAAATGTAATGACGAGGTAAATATGAGCTCACTATTGAGTTTTAGAGTTTTAGAGTTTTATTCAAATTCTTTGGTGGTTTACATTATATGTTGGAGATGAACTATATTTTTTATTTGTTAATTTTTTCCAAAGGAACGGTAAACTTTTCATAATTATCCTCTGTACGAATACTTATGAGCGTCACTATAGAGTTTGCAGAAAAGTTTAAGTACACTTGAAAACCTAATGAAAAAACTGTACAGTATTTGATTGAAACATTAGTAAGGTTAAAGGCAATAAAAACACAATAGTTTCAGAAACGCTAAGTTTATAAGATATAACCATAAAATTAATAAATTAAGCCAAAATGCAACACGTAAAGAAAAACTGTGAAGTTAGTGCTGAGCAAATATTTAAGTACAGATGATTAATTTAAGTACAGATGATTAGTCAAGCGATTGGACTATTTCTCGACCAGCTTCCTGCATTTCTCAGAAGAGATTTTGCCCCATTCTTCTTGACAAAATTCGCGAAGCTGATTGAGAGTTGTTGGCCTCCGTGCATAGAAGATCAAACCACAAACGCCCAATCAGATTGAGATCTGGTAACTGGTTTGGTCATTCCATAAGCTTCCATTTCTTCTTCAGTCGCGTCTCGGTAGATTTGTTCGTGTGTTTCGGATCACTGTCCTGCTGCAGAATAAAACTATGACCCATGGAGAGCTGACGAACCGAAGGCATGACGTTTTCTTCCAAGATTTCTTGATATTTGGTGGAATCCATGTGTCCGTTGATTTCTTTCAATTTACCAGGTCCAGAAGCATTCAAACATCCACACAAAAGAATACTGGCCCCGCCATGTTTGACAGTGGGTATGGTCTTTTTTTTCAAGTGCTTTACCAGACTTCCTCCAGACATACCGTTGAGCATTGTGGCCAAAGAGTTCAATTTTGGTCGCGTCATTCCACAGTACCGTCTTCCGGTAGTCAATTCCATGATTTCGGTGGTCGTTAGCATATTTTAACGAGCACTCTTGTGACCTTTCTTGAGCAGTGGTTTTCTCCTTGCAGCTCGTTCAAACAGCTCATTCTTGTTCAGTGTCGTGTGTACAGTAGAGAGTGAACATCGTTTCCAATTTGGCTCAAGGAATGCTTTAGGTCCATAGAATTCAACAGATGATTCGCAGTAGCTTCCTTTGATTTTAGGAACAGCACGGGTGGGAATCTTTCGTGATCGATGACCACTGTCCGTCCACTATGTGGAAGCTGTTTGGTGATTCCAAGGCGTTTCCACTTACGAATGACGCTTGAAACTGAAGTAAAAGGCACATCAAGCTGTTCATCAGTCTTCCTAACAGCCCACATGCAATCCGAGACTATCGTTGCTCATCTTCCCCAGCCCGATCCTTCCTCTCTTCTATCGTAGGAAATGTGGAGCTAGCTGCGCCTTTCGACAGACGGTAGGGTCGCCACATCCCTATACCTAAAGAAGGGTAGTGTTGCAGTTACAGGAAAAACGAGTGTTGAAATAAAAAGTATAGAAAATCAAGAAAGATTCTGAAATGAATTACTTTAGATTTTAAAATGTTTTCACACCATGTTTATAGTTATCTCACGTACCCAGTCACTTAGTAAAGGAAGATACAAAGGATAAAAGGAAATGCTACAGTATAAGTTTAACTAATCTCCGCCTTGGACTTTTTCAAGTCGTTCTTTCGACAAATTTTTAGGTGTCCTAAATTGTACAGTCACTTGGAACGAGTTCACATTATTTGAGTAGTGAACGATCCTTTCACTCTTAGTGTATGATTCCTCGTCCGAGCACATGGTTTATTTTATTTCATATGTATATTGTGTGTCTGTATACTAATACTGTATAAGCTTTTCATAATTAATGCCTGGGTCTTCGAACGCACCCAACTAAAGGTATCATAACATACCCGTTTAAGACTACTGAGAAGCAGAAACCTATGAAAAGTTGCGCGTATATGTATATGTCAATTAATGTTAAAATATAGCCCATTTCTAGCGAAGAAAACCCACTACTCATAAAATACCAAAAGAAATTAACAGTTTTATTTGAAAGTCGAATGTTCATTGAATGTTCATTGAATGTTCATTGAATGTCATTTACAGAAGAAAAAATGTTCACAGAAAATATCAAAAACAGCGGAATCGACCTAAACTTTCTGAAATGAACCCAAAAGACATCTTTTATTTACGTTAGTTTCAATTAAACTTTAAGACTAAGTTCGTTGTAACTCGGCAAAGAAATCCATTACAATTTAAGTAACATACATAAAACCTAAACTGTTTCTGAAAAACTTCTAATTATAAATAGAAAATTATAAATTATAAATTTTTCTGGCCTGTAATAATTATGTTACATTATAGGTCATACGTAAAATATACAGTAATTAATTAGGTATTTAATTTTGTTCTTAAAATGTCATAAAATTTGTACTTTGTTTAGTGTTGAAATGTATTTTTAGTTTTTAGTTTTAAATCCTTGGTTAATTTTGTTATCTTTTACTTCTAATATTTTTCAACGTAATAGTCGCATGATTATTGATCTAATAATAATTAGTATAAAAACCCTGACTAACATTCCAAATATATCATTATACACGCCTGTAATTTATGACTGTTTTCGGCAATACTTACGCGTCTCCAAACTCAGCCTCTAAATCTCTGTCGTTCTTATCGCTACACCCTTAAAAGCATATGTATATATGGCCCCCATTGAAATCATTTCCAATCGTATACGCGTCAAGATATTTACACACATTTGCAATAATATGGAAGACACTTCGAGATCTTAGCAAAATTTATCGCTTAGGTTGAGAATCCGCGTTGATTTGGAAACGAATTGGCCTTAAGTCACAAACCAATATAAATGTAAATTTATACTCCAACAATTGTCTGGGGTCATTTTTCTTTTCACGCCCTATTCACTAAATTCAAGCATAGTTCCTTCAATAAAAATACACCAAATAAGTAAGAATTAATATGTGAATAATTTAAAGAGAAAATAGAAAAAGTAGTTGAAGGAGAAAAGTCATAGGAAATATAAATGCAAAATTTGTAAGACCATTATGAATGCACTCATTTGATACGAAGAATGAAACTAGTAATGGTTACGAGGGTATTTGAAAATATTTTCAATGGAAAAAAGTCACTCAAAGAAACAATGTATGAGAACTAAAAAGATTACTTCGGCACAAGTAATTATTTATATATTTATATTTATTATTTATATAGAGCGGAGATGGACCCTTATCAGTACTCGTAGAAGTTGTGGTATATACTTCAAAAAATAATAAATCTGTTTTCTGAAGACTGTTTCCCCGAGAAGAAGGAAACATAGATGAGACGGCAGTTTTTATCGAGTATGAGAGGAGTATTTGTTTGAAAATACTTAAAGGAAAAGAGAAACGCTAAATCAATAAACAAATAACATAACGTTAAAAAATAAACCAAATAAAAACGCTTTTTGAAGCTTTTTTGCTCCAGGTTCAAGGAAAAACTATTCTTATTATTATTTCCTCTCCCGAAATGTTCAAAGCTTTTTTTTAACTGTTTTACTGTTTGGTTAATGAATTAATATATCTGATAAGGAGATAAATGTAAACAAATAATTCATAATAATGAAATTAGATTTTCTGATCGTTAAGAATCAAAGACTCAATTTAAAATTATAAGGAATTCATTCGTCCCAACAAACTTAAGAAATAAAAACTTATTGAAAACATTCTAATTTGTCATTATGCAATTGATTGCTTAAGTTCATTTCCAATCATAAAACCAAATAAAATTACGGAAATGTTTACCTTTAAATTTATTTACGTCACAATCAAAAGAACGACAAACAAAGTAAAGTACACAAATGTTAAATTCAGAAAAGCAAGCCACAACCAGTTTAATAAACTCAAAACTAAATTAGGCGAAGCAGGTTTCGACTTCATTGACAACCCCCATACAGATATAAACACCAAATTTGAAAAGTTTCAGGAAGCACTATGGTCTGCTTTTAATGTATCCTGATCTATCATTGAAAAAATATTCCTGCTGTTAAAATCAACAATCTCTGGTTGACTCCAGTCTAAAGACATTCATTAAACAAAAACATAAAATATACAAAAATGTGAAGGAAGGTCTATCCCCAAAAGAATTTTACATTTACTATCAAAACGAACGTAACTCATTATAGTAATTGGCTTTTGCTTTGAGTATTAAACATAAATTCGAAGAATAAAAAGACAATCCCAGACAATACTGGAACCTCATTAACAACGCGATTAATAAAAAAACAACAAAACCGACTTCTCACGAAAAAATATTGATAAATAATAAACCCATTACAGATACACCAAATATTTTAAATACTTTCAGCGAGTTTTAATATCTCACCCACTGCACGGTCTTTCGATACATACCTTGGTCCCACCCTCCCACACTTTTTCTTTCTATCCCGTACTACGACACACGATTTAATGACAGCCATAAAACAATTGAAAAATAAAAATTGTACGCTGAACACACTCTCACACAGAATTTACAAAGAGTGCGTGAACTTACGGTAATTGCGCCCAAGCTGTCAAAGTTCATAAGCCTATCCATTTAAAATAGTGTCTTTCCAGACTGCCTGAAATGGCTTCCACCCGTCAGTAAACTATACGAGAAAGTATTGTATAACCAAATAATAAATTGTATATCAAAACACAAAGTAATACATAAACAACGACCTAGCTTTCTACGAAAACACACAACCAATGACGCAATAACTGCGATATTAGAACTTTATAGCAATCTGAATGACAAAAAACATCACTAATCAGCCTAGTTGATGTAGTTAGAAATGTAGCTCATGAAATGCTCTTATTAAAACTCGCACATTACTGTTTCAGTAATGTTTCCGCTCATACCTGCTTAACAAGACACAATTTATAACATAGGACTCTCTCACATCACGGACAAGATGCATTTCCCACGGAGTACCTCAAAGAAACATTCTGGTACTTATCCTGTTCCTCCTTTACGTACATGACTTCCGCCGGTCACTAAATAATTCTTCCTGTTACCAGTACGCAGATGTTACTTCAGTCGAAACGTCCAACAAAGACTTATTACCACTCCAAACAACCACCAACAATGAACTCCAAAGAGTATATATATGGCTTAGCGCCAACAAACTATCCTCGGCTATTAAAAAACAGCTTATATAGTCATCACAAAAAATAAAACGTTGCCCCCTCTAAACCTAAACATAAATTCAATCTCTGATCAAGGAGTGCGGTCGGACAAACTTTTGGGAATTACCCCCGATTCAAAAATCTCATTCAAAGAGCACACTGAAGATCTATGCAACAAATTAACCAAGATCTCATTCATTTACAAAAGTAGGTGCAACACTCCCAAAACAAGTTCTTAGATCCATATAAGTCATCATGGTGTACCCACACCTACAATACTGCCTGGGTGGTTACGGAAGTGCACATCAGTATTTTATGCAGCCATTGGTGTTATGCAGAAAAGAATAATTAGGAAAGGCTATAAATCGAACGAACGTAATGAAAGTGCAGATAAAACGTTTCACGAGTTAAAAATTCTCAAATTAGTAGAAATCTACAAACTAAACATTGCCTTATATACTGGTCAAAAAAAGAAACGCAATTTTTGAGATTTATTAATAAACATGAGGACTCAGTATATAGTAAATGATTCTTTAACATAACAAACAGTCAATAACGCGTATGGCCACCCCTAGCCACAATGCAGGCTTGGAGTCTGGCCCTCATCGACCTCAACAGTCTCTGCAGGAAAGCAACAGGGATGGCCCTCCACTCTTCAATAATTGCATTGGTCAGTTCCCTGATGTTCTGCGGCTGATGCTGACGTCTGCGAACTCGTCGTTCAAGTTCATCCCATGCGTGCTCTATCGGTGACATGTCTGGGCTGAAGGCTGGCCATGGTAAGGTCTGCACCTGTTGTCCCTGCAGGTACGCCTGCACTATCCTGGCTGCATGAGGTCTGGCATTGTCCTGTTGCAGGAGCACCAATTCTGGATGTTGCCTCATGAATGGAAGAACATGTGGGTGAAGAATCTCATCCCTGTAGCGCTGGGCAGTCAGAGCGCCATCAACAACCACCAGCTCAGTTCTTGAAGCAAAGGCAATTCCTGCCCAAACCATGACACTTGGTCCTCCCCATCTGTCATGCTCCACTACTGCAGCATCTGAGTATCGCTCCCCTGGTCGTCTGTATACCCTGACACGGCCATCAGAATTGGACAGTCTGAAGCGAGACTCGTCAGAAAAGAGGACTTGGTTCCACATTCTTTGTGTCCAGTCACGGTGCTGATAGGCCCATTGCAGGCGTCGTTGCCTTCTTGCATCAGTGAGAAAAGGACCTCTGTAAGGCCTGCGGGATCGGAGTCCTGCATTACGGAGTCGGTTTCTGACGGTCTGGTCACTAATTCTGTTGTTGTGGATACCAGGTGTCTCTCTGGCTGTCTGACGAGCATTCCGCTGCCGATGACGCAGGTGCTGCAGTACAATGTGGCGATCCTGGCGTTGGGTCGTCACACGAGGTCGCCCACGTCTTGGCAGGTCCTGAACACTTCCTGTGGCATTGTACCGTCTAACAAGCCTAGAGATTGTGCTGGGATGCACATGCACTCGTTGTGCAACTTGGACAGCAGACATGCCTGCATCCAACATGCCCAAGGCACGACCTCTGTTGACCTCTGAGAGTCGTGGCATGCCTCAATCGCGGGAAAAAGTTTGGTTTTCTCAACGGGCAGTGTGTATTCTGTGAAGTCAAAGAAAAAATGCATGCCTTCATAAAGAATACATTCAATTTAATCTCTGTTTATTGTTTGTAACAAAATGGCGTCTTAGCCGGGATTAGTCAGGTTTAAAAACATGCACTAAGTGGCTTTAAAAGATTTGAACAAACATTTAACCATAATCTTGAAACTGTGATAATAATAATACCACTAACAACTTAAATTTTACACCATATGCAAGCTAATTGCGTTTCTTTTTTTGACCAGTACTTGAACGTTTTGTGGAATGCTTAAATGAAATCAGGCTATTTTTAAATATGAAAAATATAGAACAGTTTCCTCAATTAACTGATGTGGCTTGGCTCAGTAGACTTATGTTTTTCACTGATCTGCCATTACATCTGAATGAACTCAATATTAAATTACAAGGTTTTGGAAAAACTATTGATGTAATGTTTGGCTTGATCAAAGGCTTTGAAAGCAAGCTCAACATTTTTAAACGTGACTTGGAAAGTAGAAGTTATAAGTACTTTCATAGGTTGAAGAAACATTTTGATGAAATGAAGTGCCAAGACAGAGACGACTTGGAACAAGCTCGGAACAATTTGTTGAAATTTTAAACTCTATAATTGAGCAGTTTTCAACAAGATTTGTGCAGTTCAGAGAGTTAGAAGGAACAATAAATTTTATAAAATATCCTGATAAAGCTGTTTTTACAAATCTGAAGTTAGGTTTGTTTGACTGGTTAGATTTAAATGACTTTGAAATGCAGTTAGCAGAGTTCCAATCCAGCTCTATTTGGAAGCAAAAGTTTATTGATCTTAGATCTGAGTTAGAAACACTCGAGCGAGACTGCTTGCAGGGTTCTGTGAATAATAATTCTGACAATGAAATTCTGAAAGTGTGGAACTGGATCCCGGAAACTTTTGACACTCTTAAAAGATTTGCCAAAGTTATACTGACAATTTTTTCATCAACTTACTCCTGCGAAACTTTCTTCTCAACTTTGAATAATATCAAAACGGACAAGAGAAACAGATTGGTTGATGATGTCAGTGCTGCTTGTGTAGCATTAAAATGTACGAATTACACACCTGCTATAAAAGAGCTTTCTTCAAGAGTACAGCAACAAAGAATAACAGGTAAAATTGTAGTTTTTATTTTAAAACATTTTATTGTCATTTATTTTTATTTTTCCTGTATTGTTCAAATGAGCTACAATGGATAGTTTTATTATTATAATTGCGATGTTCCTTTGATAACAGTGATCGTTTATGTATGTGACATGCCACTTGAATATGATCACGAAAATTTTTAATTTTTGACACCCATGGTTGAAAAGGTTCGCCATCACTGGTCTAGAGCCTAGACTATGCGGCTAGATCCTTTTGTTCCACAGAACCAAACCTCTGAAACACCCTCGATCAGGAGATAAAACAATCTACAACGTTAAAAGCCTTCCAGAGAAAACTGAAAGATAAATTCAAATCTTACAAGACATAACACTGTATCCCTTTTCTTAGTCCCAATTAATAAATTGAACTATGTTCCTATATAACAAAAAAATAATAATAATAAAAGTGATAAATGATAAGATAAAACTAAATCTGTGCAAGTTAAAGTTTGTAAGACTGCCAAGATACTCAATTAACAAGATATTTAATATTTAATCATTTAATATTTAATATTTTACTGTATCCCAACAAATAAGAATATGTAATCTTAGCTTAATTTCTATATGTACAGTATATATAAACTTATGTCTGAAACTTACTACAAATAATCTCTATGTACTTTATCTCTCTTTGTTTCTATATCTTTAAAATTAATGTAAACTAACAGAAATCTGTAAAACATTTGTGGTCAAATTAATATCTTTATTGCAACATTACTTCTTTAAATACACGATTTCCAGTTATTCTTTCACCAAAGGATTAAACAGAATCAAAACTTCTCACTCTAGAAAAAGCTACACAAAGCTGTCCATGTGTAAAAACAGGCTTAGGAATATAAATACAAAATATCTGCGGTCAAATTAGTATTGTAGTGAATACTCTTATTTTAGTTTCAAGATAAATGTTAATTTTACCGTCTTGAATTTCGGAATAGCTATAAATTCATTTTAAATTAGTTACCCATCATAATTCAATTGTAAACCACATTAATACTAATTTTATGTATACTGTATTATTTTATTGTATGTAAACATAATTAATTATATATCACAATTGTCAGTTAATTATTTATATTCAAATAATTATTTTAATCTAATACCATGTCCATTTTGCAAATAAATAATAGAAATCCAAGGGTTATATTTTCCATCCTTGGTACTGTCGCAGCTTCGCCTAACGGACTCAATACGGCTAGTGAGATAATCACTGGTTGGCACTTAACCAGCGGCAGTGCTTATGGCTACATCATCCAGGTTAACCTATACCGGATAGATGCGCTACGGTCCCAAGCCGTAGCTTGCCTAGGCCCAACGACGACGACGACGAAAACCAACAATTGGTGACCCCGGAGTTGGATTCCCCCCTTTTATCCGAACGACTAGGACTAGACTGTAACGTCGTTCGTGCCCATCACCCCCTTCACCCGAGCGACTAGGACCAGACTGTAACGTCGCTCGTGCCCTCTGCCCCTCACCCCTGCCCGTGCGCTCTGTGCCTGCGCTCGTCTCAACCTCCACTCCTTCGTTGGTAACTTGTCGTCTTGCTTGTACGTCAGCAAGCATAGAGAAGATGCCTGACGACGCTGGTGCCATCTCCCACTTGAGCGTAAAGCTCCCCGTCTTCTGGCCGGGTGATCCATTTATTTGGTTCCACCAAGTGGAATCACAATTCAACTTGGGAAGGATCACCGCTAGCAGGACAAAATACGATCATGTTTTGTCCTCTCTACCAGCGAGCATCATCTCTGAAGTCCGTGACGTCATCGTGTCTACTTCCACGAGTGAGGACCCATACAACGATCTGAAGTCTGCCATCCTGTGCCGCACCACTGTCTCCGAGCGTGAGAAACTACATCAGTTAATCTCAAAAGAAGAACTTGGAGACCGTAAGCCCACTCAAATGCTGAGGGCTATGCAGTGCGCTCTAGGCGAACGCGCACAAACCTTCGATAAGGACATCTTTAGACAGTTGTTCTTGCAGAAACTTCCACCATCAGCTCAGCGTGTCTTGGCCACTATGGATCCTGCTACTCCAGTTGATAAACTAGCAGAAACTGCCGACAAAGTAGTGGAGATTGACACAGCTCCGGTCAACAACGTGAACACACAATCGGAACTGGAGTTGAAAGTGGAAGAGTTAAGTCAACAACTCAGCCACGTTTGTTCTCTGCTACAAAATCAACGGCAAAGAAGCCATTCTCGGTCAAGATTTACGAAGAGGCATCGTTCGAGTTCCGGGAAGATCTGCTTCTACCACTCGAAATTTGGAAAGAAGGCTAGGAAGTGCATCTCCCCTTGCAATTTTTCGTCGGAAAACCCCAGCAGCGAGTCCTAATGGCGTCTAGTACTCGCACTGCCAACCTGTTATTCATAAAGGACAGGAACTCTGGTGTCAATTTCTTGGTCGATACCGGAGCGTCAGTCAGTGTATTCCCTCAAAAATCTGGTCATACGCACTCGGAATCTCCGCCTCTATACGCTGCTAATGGTTCACGCATACCCACGTACGGTACTCAGTCGCGTGAACTAAACTTGGGCCTTCACCGATCCTTCAAGTGGATTTTCATCTGTGCTCAAGTGCAGCATCCCATAATCGGCGCTGACTTCCTCCAGCATTTCAAACTCCTGGTGGATCTTGACAAGCGACGCTTATGCGACCAGGCCACACTGCTTTCTGTTCTTGCCAAACAGGTTGCCCTTCCGGACGCCTCGAACTCTGCACTTTCCCTCGTTCCCCCTAATTCCATGTACCAGTGCCTTTTCCAGCGATATCCAGGAATTCTTCAACCGATGCAGATGGGTGATACCATTAAGCACACCATTACCCATCACATTACAACAAAAGGTCCCCCTGTGTTTGCAAAACCCAGACGTCTTGCCCCGGACAAACTGAAAGCTGCCAAATCGGAATTCCAGCTTATGATAGATCTTGGGATAATAAGACCTTCCAAAAGCAGTTGGTCCTCTCCCCTACACCTGGTCCAGAAGAAGTCTGGAGACCATGTGGGGATTACCGGTTTTTGAATTCGACAACCATCCCGGACCGATATCCGGTACCAAATGTCCAAGACTTTACTTCTCTTCTCCACGGCAAATCTATCTTCAGTAAAATAGACCTCGTTAAGGCTTTCCACCACATTCCCGTAGAGCCTTCGGATATTCCCAAGACTGCAGTTTGTACACCATTTGGGTTATTCGAATTTGTGAAGATGCCGTTCGGGCTACGGAATGCTGCGCAAACCTTTCAGAGGTTTATAGATGAGGTCACCAGAGGTTTAGACTTTGTTTATGCCTACATCGATGATTTGCTTGTGGCCAGCTCAACGGAAGAGGAACATAAGGAACATCTTTCACTCCTCTTTCAACGCTTAGAACAATACGGTGTTACTATTAATGCATCTAAGTGTGTGTTTGCACAGCCAACCTTGGAATTTCTTGGTCACACGATTTCGCAGCACGGAATTACCACCCTTCAGGACAAGTGTGAAGTGATAAAAAATTACCCTATGCCAAATAATCAGCGTGAGTTACGTCGGTTTCTAGGTTTGGTAAATTATTACCACAAGTTCATTAAAAACTGTGCCAGTGTTCTTGCTCCTCTACACGCTATGATCACACACAAACGCAAGGTAACGAAATTGGTATGGTGTAGCGATAATTTACAGGCGTTCGACAATGCCAAAAATGCTATCAATAGTGCATTGTCTCTGTCATTTCCTATCAGTGATGCCCCCCTAACTCTGACGGTCGATGCATCAGATGTTGCGATCGGTGGGGTGTTGGAACAAACCATTAACGGTCAACAAGCACCCATCGCGTTTTACTCGAAAAAGCTGCAGCCAGCCCAAACGCGTTATAGTGCTTTCGGACGTGAACTTCTTGCTATTTACCTAAACGTGAAGCATTTTCAACATTTCCTTGAAGGCCGAGAGTTTTGTGTTTTTACCGACCACAAACCTTTGGTCACTGTCTTCAATAAAAACTGTAACCACTCTCCCAGAGTAATCAGGCAACTCGATTATATCTCGCAATTTACCACAGATATCCGCCACATCAAAGGTGTCTTGAACACTCCAGCGGATGCACTTTCAAGAATAGAGATTACTTCTGTTACCCTCAGCTCTACACTGTGGAATGCTATTGCACAGGATCAAGATAAGGATACGGAACTACAAGACCTGCTCAGAGAAGACTCCACTCACTCACTTTCCCTCAAGAAAATGAGTATGCCAGGATTGTCTGTGCCCCTCTATTGCGACGTATCAACAGCTGCTATTCGCCCTTATGTCCTCCATGTCACAGACAAGCAGTCTTCACGGATCTTCATAAGCCCTCCCATCCTGGTATCCGTGCTTCGCAACACCTGGTTACCTCTCGCTTTGTTTGGCCCTCGATGCGGAAGGATGTCAAACATTGGACCAAAACGTGCCTTGCCTGCCAGCGTGCCAAAGTCCAAAGGTACACCAGGTCCCCCTTTGACGCATTTCCGCCCCCATCCCAGATTTGAGGTAATTCATGTAGACATTGTTGGCCCTCTTCCAGTGATTCAAGGCCAACGTTATCTGCTCACCTGTCTCGACCGCTTTTCCAGATGGCCTGAAGCCATCCCACTTCCTGATATCCAAGCGGACACTGTTGCAAGAGCCTTTCTTCATGGATGGGTATCAAGATTTGGATTGCCGACAAAAGTCATCACTGACCAAGGTCGCCAATTTGAGTCTTCGCTTTGGAAGAAGTTTACCAGCTTGTTGGGTACAGTACATGCGCATACCTGTGCGTATCATCCGCAAGCTAACGGCCTCGTCGAACGCTTCCATCGCCAGCTGAAGTCATCCCTTATGTGTCACGAAGACTCCCATTGGATGGATAAGCTTCCACTCGTGTTGCTTGGTATTCGCTCTGCATTTAAGAGTGATCTGAAGACTACAGCGGCTGAACTAGTCTATGGAACAACACTGCGGCTACCAGGTGGCTACTTCACTGCAGGGGATAAGTCATGTGATCCTACGGAATTCGCTCAAACACTTTCCTCTCACATGCAGTCCCTTCAGCCTGTTCCCCCTCGATTGACTAGCCAACAGAACATCTTTGTTTCCCCAGCCCTCCAGTCTTGCACCCACGTTTTCGTTCGTGTACCTGTCCCAAAACGGCCTCTCCAATGTCCATATGACGGGCCCTATGAAGTTCTCCGACGTACGCGCAAATCATTTCTCATCCAGCGCGGTTCCAAGGTCGACAAGGTTTCTATCGATCGTCTTAAGCCTGCGTTTTTGAATCAACCTTAAGCGAGGTACATGTAGCTACCAAAAATGTCCAGGGGAAATCTGTGTCGTTCGGAACTCTTTGAACTTCCTCTCTGGTGGGGGAGTGTGTAGTGAATACTCTTATTTTAGTTTCAAGATAAATGTTAATTTTACCGTCTTGAATTTCGGAATAGCTATAAATTCATTTTAAACTAGTTACCCATCATAATTCAATTGTAAACCACATTAATACTAATTTTATGTATACTGTATTATTTTATTGTATGTAAACATAATTAATTATATATCACAATTGTCAGTTAATTATTTATATTCAAATAATTATTTTAATCTAATACCATGTCTATTTTGCAAATAAATAATAGAAATCCAAGGGTTATATTTTCCATCCTTGGTACTGTCGCAGTTTCGCCTAGCGGACTCAATACGGCTAGTGAGATAATCACTGGTTGGCACTTAACCAGCGGCAGTGCTTATGGCTACATCATCCAGGTTAACCTATACCGGATAGATGCGCTACGGTCCCAAGCCGTAGCTTGCCTAGGCCCAACGACGACGACGATGAAAACCAACAGTATCTTTATAAAGGCAGCCCGAGAGCAATGCAGCAGAATTATCAAGACGCTATGGCAGTTGTAGCTGTCCATGTGTAAAAACAGGCTTAGGAATATAAATACAAAACATCTGCGGTCAAATTAGTATCTTTATGAAGGCAGCCCGAGAGCAATGCAGCAGAATTATCAAGACGTTATGGCAGTTGTAAGAAAATTTGGGAAGCCGGATCTATTTATTACGTTTACTCGCAATCCAGGATGAACTGAAATCGCTGAAAGCATTCAAGCTTATCAAAGACCAGAACATATAATAGGCCAGATATTGTTGCAAGAGTTTTTCACATGAAACTAAAAGAGATGTTTCATGATTTAACAGTAAAATATATACTCGGCAGGGGTGTAACTGGAGTAAAAAAAAGTTGGGGGAACGAACACAATCCTATTGTTAGAAGCACTCATTATCTATGGGAGTAATTATAAAAGTTGTCCTCCCCCTCCCCAGCTCTTGTAATTACTCCCACAGATAATGAGTGCTTGTAACAATAGGACTGTGTTCGTCCCCCTCCCCGCTCCCAATTTTTTTTTTACTCCTGTTACGCCCCTGATACTCGAGAAGCTAAGTGCATTTTTGTATGTGGTTGATTCACCTTCAAATTTCATCTGGCTGAATCCACTAAAATCTGACGGGTTGAAGTTCCCCACATACCCCACACTACCCGTACACCTTCCACACCGTCCCACACCCCTACACCACCCTCACACACACCACCCACAACCCCTCCCCAATGAAAAATGACGGGTTGGAGTTTTCCATATACCCCACACCACCACCTCACACCCTCTCCCCGCCAAAAATTAACGGGTTGCAGTTTCCAACATGCCCGACACCACCCTCACACCACCCTTCGCCTAAACAGACCAAAAGTAACATATTTTCTTCAATGAACGTTTTCTCTATCTGGCTTCGTTTAAAAATTGCGCATGCGCACACGCACACACACCCGGTAAAGATTTTTTACTAGATTCCGCCTAAACAGACCAAATGGGACATTTTTTCTTCTATGAACTTTTTCTATCTGGCTTCGTTTAAAAGTTACGTGCGTACGTCTGCGCACGCGCGTGCGAACGAAAACACGAATATCCTTGGAATCCTCCCACAACAGAGACCTTTCCAACGGTGTAAGGATGAGTGCCCTACGTTGAGAGGTTTCCGAGAAAAACGCTAGACAGACAGAAGCCCAGACAGAAGGACAGAAACTGCGTATTATTTCCATAGATAGCTTCATTACTCTGCATTATCTAATAAGATTTAGAAAATTACTCTATTTTGCCAATAAAGCATAAAAGCTGCTTGCAAATGGCAGTTTTGTGTCATGTACTTGAAGGAAGGCATTACTGTCCCATTTATCGATATGTACATCGAGGTGTGTGTGTGTGTATATATATATATATATATGTGTGTGTGTGTGGGTGCGTATATATGAAATCATGGACGCATTCCTAATTTAAGTGAAGTATGAAGAGTTAAACATCTTTTTACATAGAGCACCACTGCGCTCATACCAAAGCTGGGCACTTGCGGTATTTTTTGCGGTACTGCGGTACTGCGGTACTACCGCACTACCAAACCGGTACCGCATAACGCAGTACCGCAAAGGATCGCTGAAAGTACAGCAGTACCGCTACCGCATTCAAATTTCCCGCGGTACTTTCCGCGGTACCGACAAACACGACTTTTCAAAAAATTAACACTTTTTTTGAAGTAAACCTTATTACAGGAGTACAGTAAGACGAATGCTGCGTGTGTTGCATCAGCCTAACTCTAGACACGTTAAGTTTTCGTTCAGAACATGTTACGTTGCCATCCTATCACAACGCCTCAGTGCAGTGCTTGCTTTTGAGCCGGTTGCACGTGTGTTACATTTCTGTGACAAAGATCGATTTTTAGCCATTATGGCAGAAAGTTCAGGTGCGAAATCGCCGATATGCAATTTCTGAAAATATG